>VZTD01002141.1:0-456622 GCA_013397725.1 Rhagologus leucostigma
ACCCTAACTCTAACCCTAAGCCTTATCCTAAGAAGAAGCCTAACCCTAATTTCACCCCAGCCCTAACCCTAACCCTAACCCTAACCCTAACCCTAACCCTAACCCTAGCCCTAACCCTAACCCTAACCCTAACACTAACCCTAACCCTAACCCTAACCCTAACCCTTACCCTAACCCTAACCCTAACCCTAACCCTTACCCTAACTCTAACCCTAATCTTAACCCTAACTCTAACCCTAACCTTAAACCGAACCCTAACCCTGAGTTAACCTTAATGCTAACATTTAAACAAGCTGTAACCCTAACCCGAAACCCAACAGGAACCTGTCACTTACCCTAGTCCTAACTTGAAGACTAAACCCAAACCATGATCCTAACCCTAACCCTAACCCTTAGCCCAACCCTAACGCTAACCCTAACCCCAACGCTATTTTCCTGTTTAGGAGACAAAATTTTAGGAGGAAAAGCTCTGGAATGAGTGCCTCCTCCAAAGAGAAATGGTCTCCCTCTTTCCTCTGCAATGACACAAACTCATAACAGCAGGTTAAAGTGAAATAAACCTGAACTGTTTTTTAACACAGACAAAACAGGAAGAGAAGGAAAAAAGGGAGGGAGGAGACGCCTCAAACAAACGGGATGGCAGAGCCAGGACAGACACTCCGTGAGCTTATATTATTTTATTCGCCTCATAAACTTGACAGGAGACCTCAGAGATAATACAAGCTCACGTTGTCAGCAAAAACCCGAGATTTCCTGGTTACAGAGCATTCTTAAAAGCTTTTCAGCCAATAGCAGTAGTTCTAGAGATTACAGACAGCTGTTTCAATCAATCTTCTACATTGCACGTACACTTGTTTAAACTATACTTGCTTGTTCTATACCTTATATAGTAGAGACAGACATACAAACAAATAAAACAAGAAAAAAGCAAACAGAAAACCACCAAATTGCACCAATAACTGAACAAAGAAAAACCCTAAGAAAGTCCCAAGCATAAACCAGAAAAAAACATCAAGATTTGATGAAAGAGCAGACAGTGATAGATGAGATGGAAAATGGAAAAGAGTGATTTTGGACTTCATTAAGAAATCTAATTTGAGCAGAAAAAGCCAGTGAGGATGATGAGGTAGCAGAGGTATTTGCACTGGTGTCCTGTTATTCTACCTACAGTTTTATGTCTCCTGTGTTCTGTGAAGTGCAATTGTTTTACAAGCTGAAGTTTAAGCACTGTTTTCCTCAGCTTCCACGAGACCTTGAGAAATAAACTGTGAAAACAAGGTTGAGTTGCTAAAACTGATGCTTAGGTTTTTTTGAGGATATTCATTGATGTTGGACAGGATTAAAATAACTGAATAGTGGCTTGTCCCATTCTTATAAAGCTTTTACAGCAGTCATTTAATTTCCTCTTTGACTATATTTTCATAGTCTTCTGTATTCTGAGGCTGTGAGTTCTCACACCTTTTCCGTTTCCCCTTCTAAAAATCAGTTACTGCTTCTCAGACTCTTTTACAACACTTTCTTTTCAGTAGCCTGCTGACTTAAAATGACATCAATACAGCACAGTCAGTTATCTTCAGTTAAATTCACTCTTTCCTTTACAGAATTACTTTTCAGTTCAGTTCTGAAAAGCAGAGATGTCCAATTACTTTTTAAAATTTAAATATAACTTAAGTACTGTGCTGAGCTTTGAGAAGCATATCTGGATGGGCATGAGGAGGCTTCACTGCAATATGTGCATCCTAGCATGATTCTTAGATTCCACTCAGTTTTAAGTAGCTTTGGGAAATCTTGTAGCCACATTGTGCTGCTCAAACTTGGCACCTCTTTAGGCTGAGAAACTATGAAGCTTAGAAGTTGTTTTAAGTTTTTAATTTTCTGGAAGTCTGTCAGAGAATATTTTCTCCTAGACAGTGGGTGTACATTTGGTTTTGTTTAAATCAGTATCGTGTCTGTACTTTTGGCAAGTGACAACCATTTGACTAAAATGATCCTTTTTCATATTCTTATTTGGATTTATCATTTTATCTATAAATGACAATGCACTCTGTATTTATTTATGCATGAGGTGTCTTGGGGTGATTTTATGATAATACTGTATTTCCCTATTGTCTGCCTTATGCCCAGAAATGGGTCTCGTAGCTTTAAGCTGGGTCCAGGAGAGGGGGGAGAGAAGCTGGGCGAATTCTTCAGTGCTGTTTATGTTCAAGGACTCCCACGCCCTCCCCCGTGTTCTCACCGCTGCAGAGCCAAGGGAGCACATTCCTGTTTTTAGCTAGCCTGTTAGCTGCAGCAAGAAATTTTCCCATACTAGCATACTGAGATCGTCCGGTAACACCTTCTTCCTCTTCTGGAACTGTTCAGCCTAGCTGTGATCAGAGAACCAGATCATCAGACACCGTGGACTGGCAGGGAGGCTCCGAGGACGCCGCATCCCAGCCACGGACCTCAGGAGGGGCTGAGCCAGCTACAGAGGGACCTCTAAATCCACCAGCTTTCTCTGTAGCGAGGAGGTTTAATATTTTAACAGTTATTCATTTTTCCTGTGCCCTGCCGGCATTTTGTTTGTTAAATAAAATTTTTTTCACTTTCATCCAAGAAATGCCTTTTGCATTGGTGGATGACAGAGTACTGAAACCTGTCTTTGGGGGAGACATTCATTCCAGAGTGTTTTCCTACTAAACTTGTCTCAAACTGAGACATGAGGTTTTTTATTATTGTTTCCGTAGCAAACAGTAGAAACACTATCCTGCTAGTGGTGGATATGCCCCACTGAAGCTCAAAGTTCTTTTATTTTTAATCAACTATTCCTAATGATGCATGAATTTCTGTAAGAAAAGATAGTTTGTTGCTAGTCCTTTTATTGTGAATTTATTTTCTATGCTCTTTAATTTGACATCTAAATCTCTCATATCTCTATCCTATCTAGTGTATGGAGTATGTCTGATGTAAGTCAAGCTCAGTCAGGAATATTTTCATGAGCTTCAATGATGACAAATATTGCATATTTTTGCATCTTTGTCTGACAATGAAGGCAATCAACCGTCTGGTGATTTCAGTTGTCATGTTCTAGACTAAGAGTTGTTGCTGTTGTACCTGGGATGGTGAGAAACGACATGACCAAAATCCAGAGAAAATGGCTTATTTAATTAATTATAAATCGATTTTTATAAGTTGGGTCGCCAGCATGGCATAAAGTCATTGGTTCTTTGATCCACCACCTCTCAGAATGATTGGTGGGGACCATTTGCAAATATTTTGTTCAGTATACTAAAACAACCTCTGATGGAAAACAACAGATGTGAGATAGAGAGTTAGTTTACAAAAACCCGTAGCATTGTTTTTCATAGCTTTTATGAGAAACACAGAGTTCTCACAGAACGCAGCAGAACACTGGAAAATTTCTCTGCTGAAGCTTTTCAGTGTCCACAAAGAGTTAGTTTGTTTATTTTCATGGGGTTGTAGCAACCAATGCTTTATGCAAGAAACACCACCTACTTGGAAAAGAGTGGTTTAACTTAATTTTAAAATATTAAATTTTGATTTAAGTTCTCATTCATGGTAAAGACCTCAGATATTTGGGCTTCTCAAATAGACCTACTTTCTTCAGTTTACTGTTCCATTCTTACTATCACTCTCTTCCACTTTCACATTAAACCTTTTCAAGAATTTTTTTCTAGTTTTGTTCATATCTCTTCAATAAGTGGCTGAAATTTCAATTTTCAAAAAGTACTTTTAAAATATAGTTCAGCAGATTTTTAGTTCCTTTTTGTCTTCCACTTGAGATAATTCCTTTCCACTTACCAGGCACTGACTACAAACCAGAATCGCTTTAGGTGCCCTGAAGGAGCTGGGCATGTGTAGAATTTTTAGAAGAAAGATAAATTAAAACCCCAAGAGAACTCATGTTTATCAGAAAAAGATAAAAAGCAATAGATACATCTGAGAACAAATTTTAATGTAGGAATGACTAAATCTTCCAATAAAATACAAATGTATCAATTTAGCTTTACCATAATTTGTAATTTTCCAACGCTAATATTACTTATAAAAACCTAATATCTAACCATACCTCAGTCCTTATTAGTTGATCTGAGATATTTCGGTCATGGTGGAAATGGGAAGAGCTGTCAGTGCATAATTAAGAAGTTTATTTACACTGCTGTGTTACATCCCTCTCACCCCATTTCTCTCTTGGTTCTTTTTTCACTCACTCCATTCAACCCTTTTGTTATCCTTCATTTATCATCTTTTTCTTTTTAGAGAAATTATGTTAAACTAAAGATAGCAAGAAGGATTGGGTAAAAGAGTTCTTCTATGTCTCCCAAGTGGTAATTTCAATTTTTTCTATTAATATAAGACTGCATCCAAAATGTTGCCTAATAGATTTATTTTGATCCTCATTGCACAGAGAGTACAGAACATGATATATGACTATCTTAAAGAGAATTTAAAGGAAATATTTGTAGTCTCCATGCTTAAAAGTATAACTAGAAAAATAGCTGAAGAATAAATGTAGGCACAACAGAATAGCATATACTTATTCACATGTCTAAACTTTCAGGTAAGGGTTGATGATAGTTCAAAAATTGTATTGAACTGTTGATCAAATGCAGCACGGAGGGCAGGTGTTAGGACAGGACACAGCACTAAAATAATGAATTCACAGATGTAGGCAGGATTCTGAAAAGAAATTCTCCCCATCTGCAGAAATTGTTAATGTTGTCTGGTGAGCGCCAAAGACTACCTACGATTTTATCTACTGTCCCATGTGATACAAATTGATGCTAAATTAGGCCTTGCTTCTATCCACTGGCCAGAAGTCACTCAAGCAGAGAAGAGGTCCAACTTTTTATATAGTGCTTTATTCTATGGCTAAGCAGTTATTTTCAGGAATATTTCAACTCCCTCCACTCTCACCCTGCACTGCACCACTGCCCCTTTTCCACTTAGTTGACTAAAATCAGCTTAAAGCAGATCCAAATTAACATTAAAAGGGTATTTTAGCAGTATATGTGTTGGGTTAACAGGTGTTAGCGTAAGGAAAGAGTTAAACAGAGAATGACAGCAGCAGCGCCAGCAGCGCCAGCAGTGCCAGCAGAAGGTCTCTCTGACACAGCATGCACCTGAGATAGAACTGAGAGAACGAGTCTCTACTTCTATGTCAACATAAGACACATATGCTTCTCGCACACTCTTCACGCTCCTTTACCATGGCCCTGGAGAGAACAATAGAAAATGTCAAGGAGACAGATTTCTTGTAGGACTATGATCACATCTGTAAACCGTAACCAAGAAAACTCTTAGAAGTAAAAGATATATATACTGATGCTTCTGAATAAACCTTAGATTCACCTGCATCTCTGCTGGTGGGTCTCATCCCTTCAGGTATCACATATATGTATGTTTATCAGTGCATTTTCTTGACATGCTTTTAGAATAGTGTATAAATAGTTGTATAAAAAATGAGTAAGAATAAAATTGAGAAAATAAAGAAATGAAAAACTTTATAACTGAAAAAGTCAATATAATGGGCACTGATAACAATAACCACCAGAATAATTTAAGAGAGACATGGCATTTTCAGTTTTGTGGTTTATATGTGAAGGTGCTACTGCCTTTCAGGTCAGCTACAATTTTCTTTGCAGAAAACTGATTATAGTAAAAGGTTCTACCTACTTACAGGCTTGAAGCAACTTCTGAAGTTCACACTCAAAAACCTAGCACATACTAATATATCACATTTTCAATGACCACTTTTTACCCACTGATTTTTGCTTCCAATCTTTTGCCTAGGAGAAACATTAGCTGTGCACAATGTGTTTGAATTTAGAGACTAAAGAACTGAAAATCCAGTTCCCTGACTTTCATGCGTGTTTTATGTGCAAATGACTGAGAAATGAATGGTGCACATTTTGATATGAAAAACTTTGATTCTGAGATTTAATATAACATAGAAATGTCTTCTTCCTTAGTCTGTTCCTGCACACCTACTGATGTTTGAACTCTGTAATCTTTGACCCTTATCTTCTCAATTCCACTTCTTTAAAGAAACTCTTCAGCAAGGCAGTCTAAAGTCAGGCAGGGAGAAGCCTTCTCCTCATTATGTTATATATATATAAGAAGGTTCTGAAAGATTTATCAATCAGTATAAGAAGGTTCTGAAAGATTTATCAATCAGTTAATGCCATCATTTCTTACTCATTAATCCAGGAAACCTCTTTTCCCTTAAACCCGAATGACACTTTGTTCAATATGTGTCAGCTGTTTCTATTATCTGTTAGTCATATGGTCTGGAAGGAATGCAGAATTTGTGAAGGCATATAAAAATTGGTTTCTGTGACACTGAGATATGTGCTTCTAGAAAGTGTACTCTGGTGTTCTTTAATAAACAGCCCATGTGTGGTGTTTCTTCCAGAGGGAAGGGATCAGCAGGAGGAGGAGGCTCTTGCTATATCTAATAAATAGGATAGTGCGAAGAAACCCATCAAACAACACAAGAGAACTTACTCTGTTTCACATATGCAGTCCACATTGTTTACTACAGTTCTAGAAACAGCCTGGTATGTCCCAGCATCACCAAGACAAAAGACTAACACTAAACCTAATGTGGGCATTTAAAGAGACTTGAAATTATAGAAATGTAAACTGCAAATCCCAGTTGATCTGTCACATTGTTCCAATTGTAGGATTATATTCTAAGTTTCAACTTGCAGTGTGTGAGTTGACAGTTTTTTTAGCATTGTGAATTGGCATTAATATTAAAGAAGGTGAAGACAAGCAAAGAAGAAAAACCTCTATCTCAGTTATGTCATGAGCTACTGCTCATTAGCTGACTATGCCTGGAATTAGCTTGCAGAATAAAGGGGTAAATTCTTTGGAACTAATGTCACATGTACCATGTGTTTGTCTGTCTGTGAAAATCTTTACTTTATTCTCTGCAAGTCTTTATCTGAAGCTGCTCTTCAGCAGGCTCCTTAATTTTAATGGCTATCAGGGATTTAATCATTACGTGATGAATCCTTGCCTCTTAAATGTGGATGGCTTTTTACAAAGTGTTCCCAATTTCAACAAGTAGTCTACTGAAGAATGACATTTATAAACTGAATACTTTTCAATTTTCCAGCGGCATTATACGAGACTTAATAGATTTTTGCCACTAGAAATATCTTCAAAAATAAACATTTTTTATCTTTTTGAATAGAGGGTAAATTAGGTGAGAGAAAGGGATAAATTCAAGAAGACTATCTCTGAAAAAGATATAATTGTTTGTAAAATATTGGAGTCTTGTAACTTTAGAATTTCGGCTTTTTCTTTTCATCATTTATTTCATCAAAATAATTACTTAGCTCTTTTTTACTTTTGCAAAGTAGATGTACAGCAGAAGTTTGGATCAGAGAAATATGTCAACTTTCGCTGCTAGTCATAATGATTTTAATTATGTTTCCTTCTGAAATAACTCTTCTGAAGAGCTGATATAGCCATTTAAAATGAATAACAATAGTTTAAATCAACACAGATTTGATTGCTCACCTATTCTGAATTTCATTTGATTCCACATTTGCCATTTTTAAATGATCATTGAAATTTTGTCCAAATAATTTGCAATCTACAGATTGTGCAAAGTTAATTCCAGTTGGTTGTATTCTCTTAAAGAGAAGTTTAAGACCACTCTGCAGAAGTCTATTTCTGCTCCCAGCAAAGTTAATTAAAGCTTTACAATTTGAAAATTCCAGAGCAAAATCCTCTGTAATTGGATGCCTGGCTCACATGACAGCTTTTCCTTCCTGATTTGCTGACTGTAATTTTTTATGCGTTCATGATGAATAATGTTTTTAGACACTTGTAATAAGTGCACACTCAGAATTTTTTGATGAATGTTGACTGCTGTGACTCTCAGAAGCTCAGCGACTCAGTTATCATTGTTCTGGCAGCATAAATGGGCTTTAAAGTCAGCATAAATTACTTTTACAAGTATTTCCAAACCTCTCTGTGGTAGTAGAGTAGCACAAAACTGTCTAGTATAAATTAGAATTAGACTACTGTATTTTGCTTTTTTCAGTTTGGCCTTGGGTTTTTTGTGGATTTTTTTTCCTTAATTATGAAATTTTTCTTCATAATCTAAAAAATTTCCTTAAAAAATTAGCTATAAGAATTTTGTTTAAAAGTTAAAAAAAATAGATTAAGATCAGGCATCAGAGCGTATAGCTTTTCCTTCCACATTTCTATGCTTTACCCCCAAATGGGACCAAAGTTAATGAACCAGAAATGTAAGATTTATTTCTCCTATATACTGAGGTAAACCCTCATCTTTTCCTTTAAAGTTAATGGAACTGCAAAGTGAACTCAATGGGCTCAAACAACCAGGCTTTGATTCCCTATTACATGCAGGTTCTTCCCAGGTTATGGATCTGGGAAATATTGTTCTGCATCACATCTGCTCCACACTCCCTGAGTATCAGACAGCTCTTGTTCTCGCTGCCAGATTAATCCCTTTGGGTTGTCTGCTGCAGGAAACAAAGTAGAGCTTCAAGTTGTGAACAGGCATAATTCGGCTCCACAAGCTGAGAAGCTGTAAGGACGGTTGAGAGCTGTCATGTTTCATCTCCTCTAGTACTCCTTAATCTCGGCAATGTGTCCCTGATAAACCTGAATCTTTCCCCTTAAAGAACCACTTTTGCATTGCTGTTAAAATGTGGCCTAGACAAATTTCTGTCCCTAAAGTATGAAATTCAGGGTGCAATTTGAAACACTTTATGCGTCAAAGTCTTAACAGTAGCTATTTTTTGCCTGAAGTTACAGAATTACTGTAGGTTCATAAATTAACTTTTAAGACCAAAATACAATTACTGTATGATTGTTCTTTGGTATTTCAGACTGAAAATTATTTTTTAAATGGATTGCATTTGCCCACGGTGTTGTAAATAGATTGATCTTTTGATGACGGTTAAAAAAAAACCCCACCAAAATAACAGCAAGAGAGAATTGGTGTACTGACATGAAAGAAATTGCTTTATATGAACATGAACAATTACATATTTGAATAATTTCATATGTGGTAAAAACATGTCATATCTCAATCAAAACAAGATGTATAAGAAAGAAGCATGTTAGGTTACTAGAGAGCTTTTGTGGGGGAGAAGCAGTACAACAGATCAGAACAATATTTTACAGAGAATTTGTTTTGCTGTTTGTCCACAGAGCTCTTTAATACATTTTTTCTTTTATCAGTATTTTGAAATCAATAGATATGTATAATGAAAAAAATAATCAGCTTAAATGGGCTTAACTTTACCCTCTCCTGAAAATGTATGGCTAACCCATGAAGTACATACAGCGTTAAGTTAGTGTTGCTGTCTAATAGGTAACGTTCCTCAAACCCTTCCTCTCTTTCTTAATCTTTTTGTCAAAACATTCTTTGCTGTAGATCTAGGATTTCTTTGGTTTTATTTGCATCAAATCCTTTTTTAATTGTTCTTGGAGTGACTTGATATCCCTCAAAATTGCATGTTCCTGTGGACAATGCCTCAAGAAAGGAATGAACAGAAATGCTTTAAATCAGGGGATTATGCCAAAGCAAAAAGAAAAAAAAGTTTCATGTTTTTTTAAGTATCTATAGCCAAGACCTGGATTAGTGGTTCATAGTATCTGTAGCTCTAATCAGACTACTGAAGTGGATCAGCTGTTGATTATTTGAAATGGATGGGATATTGCAGCCTTCTCAGAAGAATCTAAATTCTAAATTAAAATGGAAGACCATTTCTTTGCCTTTGGCTATAAAAAACCCTCAGGATTTATATATTTACACAAATTCCTCAAGATTTGCTAGCATACTGCGGCTAATGACCACTTTCATACCCCAAGTTGTGCTCAAAGTCTTTTTGTGCAACAAACTCATCTGAACTTTTTAAGGAAAATTAAATTCTTCAACATCTTCCCCCCCTCCATTTTTTCTTTAGTATGCCAGCAAATACATGAAAAAAATCGATTAATAACACTTCTCATTATTTTCTTATCTATTAAAGCACTGGTTTAGATTATGTTTTTATTTTCACACTGAAAAGTCAGATATACTCTTCCGTGTCCCACTTTTCCTTCAGCTGCTAGGTCAGAAGAGGACAAGTTTTCTGTAGATCCAATACCACGTTTTCCAGCATTGTGCTGGAGTAACACATAATCACAGACTCACAGAATTGTTAGGGTTGGAAGGGACCTCTGGAGATCACCTAGTCCAACCTCATTTAGTTCAACATCCCTGAGAAATCTTAAATATGGTAGAACATTTCATAATATGTTCATGCAACTGACTCTATACTTGCCTACCTAACTATGGAGAGATAAATTACTCTCCAGATTACATTAACTGGAGAGTAATTAACTATTTTTTATTCACTCTCTTCTGCATATCTTGGAAGCCTAGACATCTGTCTCATATACTGCCACCTGCACTGTAGAAATTTAAAGAGGGTTGAATCCTACCTTATGGTGCTGCAGACAAGCTGTCTCCTTTCTTGCTTTGTTCACTGCCTAGCACAGAAGGAACTTGAATGCCAAGTGCAATTACACTGTTAATTCAGAAGTTATCACTGATATGGTGCATTTTATCCAGGATCTCTCTGACACTGGAAGAGCTAGACAAGAAAGATGGGTTCACTTAGGGATGAAAGTACACAAATTATTAGTTTCTGGGACTTTGAATTCATCACATTAACGATTCAAGAGACTAGCTGTTGATTGTGAGAAAGTACTGCAGTCATTACTAATGGGACTTGGATCTTCATTTTGCACAAAGATGATACAATGAGTTTCATTTTTTAGAGAAATGTATCTCTTTCCCTTCTGAGCACAGGGGAATTTCTTGGTTTAATGATAAGATTACTAAAGACAGAGTATTTCTGGAGATGTCTGTTTGATGTACAGGTCTTTAACCCATATATCTCTTCAGTGCCTAGAGCTGCTCTGTGAAGTCATATCTTAAGCTGGTAGTTCTTTACTGGAGGACATGACCCAAGTGGAGTCGTGTTGGTTATAAATTGGATTTCTCATCTAACAGAAACTTACTTACTCATGCCAACATTTAATATAATAATACTGATGAAAATAGAACCCATTTTGCAAAAGTGGCTCCATAATTACACAGTCTGTAAACCATTATTAGTGGTTACTGTAAATAACTGCAAATAATGAGCTACACAAATAAACTGAGTCTTACCAACCTATGAGCAAATAAACTCTGAATTCTAAAACTGAGGCATCAAAAGCAAGTGAGAATTTTTTGGAGGTAGTGGTACTCATCTTTCTCATTTTTTTCCGGGTTTAGTAGTTCAGCGTTTTTCTCTTCTTGTTCATGCTGTCAAGACAGGCTGCAAACTTTTTCATTGGGGAATTTTTATTCCTTCATGTCTTCAGCACATGCACAAAATACAGTCAGTACTGCAGAGATCAATATGAATACTGTTAATAGCTCTGTCCACACATATCTAGCAATGTTAAATCTAACAGTCACAAACCATAAACCCTTCATATGGTCTGCTATGCCGTGACCTTCCTAGAGAGAGCGTCCCGCAGAGAACAGCTCTTTCCAGGGGCACTGGCAGGCCTCCCTGGGCGACAGGTGATTTCAGCAAGTGTAGCAATTTCTCAGCTACAGGTGATTCCAGCGCTTGTGATTCAGCTCTCTGTGAAATCACCCAAGGCAAACTCAGAGACGGAAGCCTCATACGGCAGTTCCACAGAGGTAGCCTCTATTGTCCAGCCACCTTGCAAAGGGGAGACCAGAAATAACAACTCCACTCTCAGGGGCAGAAGCAGAGGCTTTTTATGGGAATGGCAGGGGGTGGGGTAGAAACCAGTTAGCCAACAGGGTACCAGCTATTATCATAAAGAAACAAGGTCTGTTGGGAGTTGGGAGCTCACCCTAACTGTGAGGAAGGTTGCTTATCTCTGACTGCTCCGGGCGGGGAGGGGGGGGAAAGAGCCTTCTTCACCAAGGACTCATGGTCCTACACAAACAGAGGTCAAAGTTGTTATAGGTTAGTGAGAACATAGAAGAGATCATTGAGTGTGAGTTCTCTCATACTGGACTCCCTTTATTTTTGAAAATTTATATTACAGATTGCATGTATTTAATCTTCAATATTCCATGAATAAAAACTATGTTTTCTTAAATCTAGGGTTAGTTCAGTTATTCTGTTTGGAAATCCAGCTTAAAAAAACTCCAAACTCAGAAGAATTACTACTTCAAAAAAACCCCAAAAAAACCCCAAAACATTGTTTTATGGCAATCAATGGTATGGTTCCATCTTTTTGGTATTTTGGTATTTCTCTTCTGCAAGCTTAACTTCGCTGTTTTCTTGTTGGCCTTTGACAAATTTCTGGCAAAGCTGGTAAAAATTCCCAGAATGGAGTAAAAAAGTAGCAAAATGTTCAAACAGAGAGTAATACCACAGTATTACTTTCTCTTGTGTGATTTCCTTTGAATTATTTACAGAAAAAAATATGGAGAGATGTCTACAGTATAGATGTCTGTCTACATCTGGACTAGTTACCCTGCTGTCAATTTGTAGTTAGCCATGACAAACAGGCACTTCAAGTAAAGTAGATATTTAATAGATAGATAGATAGATAGATAGATAGATAGATAGATAGATAGAGAGATATTAAAGTCTTAAAACAGAGAAAAATTGTGCCCTTTATCACAAACAAAACCTGCATGGAAGATGTCCTCTTTATTAACCATTCTTCTGTATCTCACTTTAAGTATTTTTAAAATATTTGCAAATAGATATGTTACAAAAATAGATAAAATCTTCACCTCAATATTTGAAAACAGCCATAAGATCATAAAACATCACAAAACATCACATAAGAAGTGAGATAAGCTTGAGCTCCAATGCATAAAAGCCGTACATGCCCAGAGCTTTTTTCATTGTCATTGAGAAAAAAGTCCTTTGTAACATCATAGTGAAGACCCCAGCCTTTCCCTTACCTGCAGCATAAACTGACCTACGCTGACCTTAGGCTGTATCTCACCTAGCCTATTGGCAACGATACAAGTCTATACATCTGGTCACAGACAATTGCTTACATCTTACAAAAAAAAAATGACCTCTAGGTAATCTGAATCTTGCTTGGTATTCAATGAAAAGTGGACGCCAGATCCTCTTCCCTTACCTAGGTGTTAAGGAAGCACAAAGATGGATCTGAGAAAATGTGAAATATTAGACTACTTCCTGAAGCAAGACAATGTAGGTATAATCACTAGATACAATCACTAAAGAATGGTCTTTCATGGTGTATCCTTAGAAAATCCAGAGAAAATCTTGAAGAAAAATCTGGAACTAGGTCTGCAATATACAGAACTGCAAAGATTTTCAGTAGGTACATATCTCCTGATGAAGGGTTGATCCTGGTTCCAACAATGAAAAACAATCCTTGTTGCTGTCTAAATTCTGCTAATGTCTGTCAAGAGCAAGGAAAACAAATACTCCTTTCTCCTGAGTTGTGAATTTTCTGCTATGTGATAAAGAAGGGCAATATAGAAACCACAGACCTGTTAGCCTAACCTCCGTAACTGGAAAAAATTACGCAGAAAGTCACACTGAGTGCTATGGAAAGGCATTTAAAAGGCTATGTACTCAGGCACAGTCAACACAAATTCATGAAGGGAAATTCCTGTCCAATTAATTTGATACCCTTCTGCAGTAAGGTCGCTTGGCTAGTGGATGAGCAGAAGACAGTGGATGAAGTTTTTCTGGATTTTAGTCAGATCTTTGATGCTCTCCCTCACAGAACCCTTCTGGACAAATTGTCCAACTGGGATATGAGCAGATACACAGTGTGCTTGCTGAAGAACTGGCTGAAGGGCAGGGCTCAAGGTGTTCTGATGAATGGGGCTACATCTGGCTGGCAACTGGTCACCAGCAGTGTTCCTCAGGGCTCAGATCTAAGGATAGTTCTGTTCAGTATATCCATCAACAATCTGGATGCAAATTGGTTGATGATATCAAACTGGGAGGGGTTCTTTCAAGGGACAAGTATAGCTTCAAGGTTGCTATGGTTTGGAATTTTTATGAAGGCACTGTTAGTAACGCCTATGCTTAAGTTATTCCTGAACAGTTCTTGTGCATCATCAATAGCATGAACTTTAAAAACAAATGCTGGATTCTGAACCTGGTGCAGAGTAATGCCAGACACAAGTATAAACTGAGAGAGGAGTGCCTGGAAATCATCTGAAAGTGCCTTCTTGACTTTCATATTTAATTTACTCATCACTAGAAAAACGTTTCTATGAGATAAAATGTACCTCTTTCTTTTTTCCCTTGAAAAAAAACATCTGCACCAATTAACAATAATATAAAGGGTCAGGAAAGAACAAAAATGAGGTTAAGACACTTTTAACACAGAAATTCAACACAAAGTGAAATATAACATTTTGTTCTTACAAATGTAAGAAGTAATCCTATTCTTTGTTGGATTCTGCACCCAGAATGGAGTAATGCAGGGCACAAGGAGACCAGGCCTGCAAAAAGTGATCTGGGGGTGCTGGCCAGCAGGAGGGTCAGTGGGAGTCAGCATTACCATGGCAGCCCAGAGGGCAAATCTCAAGCTGGGCCACATCAAACACCACATGACCAGCCACTCAAAAGAGGTACTTATCCTGCTATGTTCAGTGTTGGTGTGGCCTCACCTGGAGCACTGTGTGCAGTTCAGGGCTCCACGAGTCAGGAAGGATCTGAAGGTCCTTGAATGAGTCCAACAAAGCTGGTGAAAGGGCTGGAAGGGATGTCCTATAAGGAGTGTATGAGAACTTCAGGCTTGTTTAGTTTGGAGAAAAGATGTTTGAGGGTGATCTCATTGCTCTCTACAGCTTCCTGAAGAGGGCCAGTGGAGAGGGAGGTACTGATTTCTTCTCCCTGGTATCCAGCGACAGGACAGGTGGGAATGGCTCAAAGCTGCATCAGGGAAAGTTCAACCTTGACATATTTTTCCAGAGTGTGGTCAAACACTGGAACAGGCTTCCTAGAGAAGTGATCTATGCCCTAACATGTCAGTGTTTAAGAGATAATTGGACAATGCCCTTGACAATTCACTGTAGCCTTTGGTCAGCCCTGAAGTTGTCAGGCAGGTGAACTGACCGATTATTGTAAGTCCCTTTCAACACAAATATTCTATTCTATTCTATTCTATTCTATTCTATTCTATTCTATTCTATTCTATTCTATTCTATTCTATTCTATTCTATTCTATTCTGATTCTCTCCAGTGATATTCAGTTATATTTTCAATTATTTCTTAAGATCAAGAAAATATTGAAAAAAATTAGATTACAACAATAATTTCAAATATTTGTGACTATTTTAAGTGATGTGAGAAGTACTTTGAAATGGATTTCTTTATTAGGAAAGTGACCTTGACATTTCAATTAAACAACATTTTGCACTGGTTTTTTGTGAGGATAGAGGTAATTTTCTTTATTGTAGCTTGCATGGTGCTATGGATTGAATTTGTGGTGAAAACAGTGTTGATAACACACTGTTAGTTGTTGCTGGACAGTTCTTTCACAGCTTCAAGATTTTTCTGCTCCTCTGCCTTTGCCCTAATGACATTCATCTCTATTTTTCTACGCAGCAGTATAATTATACTACCCTTCATATGAATCTGTGTCAAATATGTACCCTGGTCTCCAAAGACTTTTGTTCAATGACTAAAAATATGCATTCTATAGGTTCCTAAAATTGTACAAAGTTATCTATATTTAAAAGAGGTTAAAACATTATTTTCATTAAATGTTCTCATTTTTAAAAAAATTCTCATTCTTCTTGCTCTTCAGCCTCCCTCTCCTGACATGTCTTTCATTTTTTCAAATTAAAATAACTGACAGTGAAGATAAGGACTGGGAGAGGAATAACAAATTCTTTTTTCAACTTTCTTCACAACATTTTTAAAAGCAAGCCTTTAATACTTACAGTAAGCTTCTCAGCTTTTGAAAATAGATAATTTGTTTATTAGCTTCACTTTTAATTCCTACCCTATGATTGGTCTATGTACTTCTTCAAGTTAAAATTAACTAAAATATAAAATTCTATTCATGGCTACTGCTCTATCTTCCTTTCTTTCACAACAGTTCCAAAATAGTATCATAAACTGGCCTTCAAAATAATCCTGTTTACAACAATTTGTTCATGTGCACATGCAAAATTCTCTGAATTTATAGTTGCCATGGGAGATAGCAGAGAGGTATCGTGTTATTATTTGCCTATTCTTACAGTGTTTTAATGAAGAAAAACTGTATGTAAATTTCTGTACTTATTTCCTTGTCTCTTTTGTTGTTTTTTTTTTCCCAGAAACTGAATCTGAGATGGGTACCATGTTATCCTCCATATCTGTTTGCAATGTGGAGCACAAGGTCTCTCCTAAATTCATAGCCAAACAGTTTTATCCGCTATGCAGCAGCTAAACAGAAAAACATCACTTACTTGTTCATCATTTACTCTTTTATGAAGTCTTTTTAAAAAATTTATTCTCTCCCTTCTTAGAGGTGGAGGAAAATATTAATTTATTAAGTAGGCTCAAATCCTAACAGTAAAATAGTCACATTAAGCTGGAGACTAACTGACAGTTGTCTGAACAGAAAGAAGTCTGAATGGGAACATATATTAAGCTGAAAAAAATTAAGTAATACCCAATACACACAAGTGTCTGTCAAGCAGAGCTGCATGCTAAAATTTCCCACTTAGAATCACATTTAATATAGTTTACTTTCTTTTCTTTTTATACTGCAGGAGATATAATTTAAATTTGAATTATGGTGACCTAAAAAGCCATTTTACTGGAAATGAGCAATTGATCAACACAAGTGCGAGAAAAGCAAAGGTAGAGAGTGTTGATACTTTTAGTATTTTTTCCTTTTTTCTCTGTTTGGTATTAATCAGAGTGATTTAATACTTGTGGGTTTTATTTTTTCATCTAATCTCACATTACTTTCCTATCCCCTTGGGGTTATTACCAAATTTTAATCAAAATGCAGGAGGTGTACTTATTTCAGCGTTGAGCATTCTTTTTGCTTTGTTAAATAGTTACAAGTCTGCAAAGATTTATACCTATTTTAAGAATTTCATTTCTTTTATATTTTAATTGTAACAAGGACAAGAACTCATTAAAAACATGTATGATTAATGTATTTTCCTCAGGTATTTATTTCTGTCAATTCTACCCTTCTGTAAATTCACTTTGTGGATTGAATCATGGACCTTTAGAAAGAACATTCTTCCAGATCAATACTTGGACTTTGATTCTGTAAAGATTAACTGGTAAATGGACTTCTTTTGGTTACAGTAACTATTACCAAATACTTCCAGTTGTGATGCTGACATGATCAATTTACAGCAAAAATAAAACTGGCTTGAGCACATCTAGGAGTATGAGCAGTGCATTTCAAGAGAACAGTTTCAGACAAAGCAGTGAAGAGAAGTTCTAGGGTTACAGGAAATTTAACAGAAAGAAATCAAATACATGAAACATATCCTTTCCCTTTATTAGGTCACAGAAAAAATAGAGAATATTAATCACTGATATCATCTGTTCATTTCTAAAGAAGTTTGCAGTGATAATAATAGTCCATTTTGATTTCACTCTAAACATGATGAATATTAGTGCAGAATGTGTTCTCACAGATTAAGCTTGAATTAATGGAATCTCCAAATTCAGCCACTCATATTTGTCTGATAAAGGCCTAATTAAATTAAGAAATTCCTTAAATCAGTAGTGTCAGAACATCACATCTACTTGAAAGCTGTTTGATGACTCATGTGATATAAATCAGTCAAGGTCTTATACCTGCTATAATGTAAAAGTAATGACATTTGTCCTAGTTCTTTCTTCTGTCGGCTGAATCCTGAGGACATGTTCATAGCTTGTAACACAGCACAAGGTGAGCAGCCCTGAACAGGGCCCTAAGAAGTAGTTGGTTCATGGAATATGTTTCAAAGTTGTGGATAAACACTAAAGTAAATCCCAGAAAACATAAATCACTATGCTGGGCCGTATCTACTGAGACTTGCCTCTGAAAATCTATTTACCTGAGATATGCTGCACTGACTTATGTATCTCCTATTTTTAGATTTATTTTAACTATACTTGTGTCATGAAATTTTCCTTCTGCAGTGACGACACTGAAGGTACAACTTAGAGGTTTAGGATCTTTGTTGAGCAATAATGTATTCCCTGAGAGGTGAATGATGGAGAAATTTAAACCATCCCTTAAACCATCCCTGTTTTCCACAGTTAGTACATATAAGATTGGAGAGGGCTGTGGTTTCCCAAGTTATCCATTAGGAATGTGTGCTGGTGAAGAAATTAATGAAAAATTAAATTAAGTGCTTAAAAATAGAATTTTGTACTTAAAAGTGTTTTCAAAAGAAAAATCACTGTATGCACACAGGGAATGCATGTTAGAACTACTGTCCCACAAGATGTACAGTGGCACACATAATTCATTCCGGCATACTATTTGTTTACCCAAAATATTTTTTTAGCTTGAGGGGTTTCAGAATTTTAATGAAAAAATTCTTGATGTACTTTTTATTTAAAAGGAAGATGCTGTTGAAAACATCACAAGCATTGTAAATTATTGTTTATGTGTCAGGATGCAGGTGCCACTGTCAAACCTTTTTACAAACTTCAGTGTTTCTTATTAGAACTAAAAATACTTGGATAATCAGAATATATTACTGAACATTGTATCAAACATGCACTGTGTTTGATACAATGTAGTTGTACAGAACATTAGCTGGATGGGTAGTTGTACAGAACATTAGCTAAAATTCGGGCTTAGGATAACAGACTTCTTGGAATCTCAGTTTTTTTAGAAGCTTGATGGCATGACAGAATACTTGTGTTTGTATTTAAAGAAATCTTGTACCTAAAAGAAGGAACAAATTATATATGAAATAACTTTAATCCCTGGGTACCATCTATCCTATGGAAATCAGTGGCAGAAAGGAAAGGACTATTTCTGCAGAGTGATATGGTATCATCGTCTATTCTGTAGCTGAAATTTCTGTACACTCTTAAATGCATAGTTGTACCATTGAAAAAAATGAGCACAGTGAAATAGATGTTTCAGCAAGTGAACGATGAGCAAAGTTTAAAATATTGTGATAGAAAAATGACTCGCCTAGTAGTTTCTATCACTGATTCAAAAGCTCTCACATAAGACCTCAACAAAACCACAGACAGCAAACTCTACTGTGCTCTCATACAGCTGTTTGGCAATATAGCAGTGACAGCCAGAAGGTGTGTTTTTACAAAGAGATGGCATAGCTATCTTGGGAAAGCCTTCCCTTTTAGGACTATGCCTAAAGATAGCCATGTGTTTAGTCAGAGTATTTTCAGCTTTTCAGACTGACAGATGGAGGAATCAAAGGCACACAAATATATGGCAATCACAAAAATGATAAGGTCAAGTTTTAAGCTATTTTCTAATATGTAGGGAAAAATCCCACTAAAAATGGAAGTGTTTACTGGTTGATGGTGGTAATACAAATACTAAGTAATGTATTGGTCTCATCCTTATTTAGACTTTCTGAATAAAACAAAAAGTTAAGTTCAGTAGTCATTAGGACAAGCTAAAAAAAGAAGTGCAAAATATATTATCTGTGTTATACACAAAATGTGCTTTGAATTAATAATTATCCAATATTTTGAATACATATCCAGGAATATATATCTATCAAATTCTTATCTTTGAATTAATGAGTTTTGCTATTAGTTCACATACAGTAATACATTATCCAGAGTTGGGTTTTTTTCATTTTTGCCATTCAGCATAAAAGAATTAGTTCTTGCATTAGCAATTCATTATTTAAAGGGACATTACTGCTATTCTAAAACTACATATAGCTGCAATCAGAAATAAATGGGAAAGTAAAAAGTTGAGGTCACTGTTGAGAATTGTATTTAACATTCACAGATTCTTTTCCTGCTTTGAAGTATTAACCTAAGTGTTTATCAAAGAAGACACAGCCTTAACCTCTGGTTATTTAAACAGAATAAAGACCAGATGTTATAATTCCAGGTTTGGGTGCAAATGACATTTTTCTTTAAGAAGCAATGCATTTTGTCATAGCAATTTGTGTAAAGATAAGAAGTCATGAGGTAGGCTGCCAAGTTCTCTCTGGTTCATTTGTTATGATTTTTGCACCTGACATAATGTCATGGGTTCAAGTCTCAAAGCGGCACTCTGTAGTGCTCTACTGATAGAAGAGCTATCTGTACTTTAGGTGACATTTTAAAATAAGCTCTCTGGCAGTTATCCAAATGTATGCTAAAAATCATAAGAGACATTTCCAGATAAGAGCTGGAGATAATAGCACTCTTGTGGGCAGCATCTCTTCTCTCTATAAAACTCGCTCTCATACCTAAGATTGTCTGTGAGCTATTGCTGAGCACATCGGTAACTGCTGCTTCACTTTCTTCAATGTCATTTTGTAAAAAAAGAACTCATTTTCCTTCAGAGATGTTCAGTATCTGGGATTGGAGGAGCATTTTTAAACCAAATTCTATTTAGAAGGCAACAGGTGTTTTGTCACTTACTATAAATTAATTCCTTGATTCTGGCAACCATTTCACTCTTCATGTACTCATATAACATAGTCAAATTCTCTGAAGAATAACCTGTTCAGTGATGAGTTAGTAGGCAGTAGAAAAGGAGAGTACCTGGGCATATGTAGGTGGGATTAAGATATTACCATGAGGGTAAGTGATCCTCTAGGAGTATGTCAAGCACCAGGTTTTTCCTACAGGTCTGGTTAGTCCTGTCAAGAAGGGAAGTTTGTTCACCCAAAGTAACAAGGATAAATAAGACGTGGTGTAGACCGATATTGATCTTTCTGTAAAATGTTCTTTTGCAGGCTTTGGTCACTGTCATTTTATTTTCTTTGTTTTCAGCTTATGTTGCTATGACATATTTGAATATTACTGTCATTATTGATTACATTTTTGTGGTGAGAGTTATAGAGCATATGTTTTTTCTCTTATCTAACAAAAAACATTTTTGCAGATGAAGTGAGAACAATTCAGAATGTTGCCATAACTTTTTTTGAATTTCAGAGATTAATAAGGGTTGAAAAACTTCATGAAATCTTCAGAAGTTTAATTAGGAAGGCATACTTAACCTACTTTAATGTGTACAATAATTGTACAGAAGATACACATGGATGCTAACAAACTCTTCATTAGGCTTTCTACTGGTCTGTGCAAAAAGAAGAGACTGGAAAAATAAAATCTCTATGTTCTGACCCTCAAATATTTCATATGTGAGCATGTCCTTGTTCCTCTTGTGATAAGAAAATAAATTATTTTGACTGATGGGAACTATTGACCTATCCATCTTCAAATATATGTTGTATCCTCTGTTAACACTTCCTGATTTTCTAGATAATTCCCTGATAAAATACTTTCGAGTAGCTGTATTTTGATATCTGATAGAATGGTATTTTGATCTTGCACCAAGGCATTTGTGTATTTTACTTTTCAGCGACTGGGATAATAGTGTGTTAAGTACTGTCCAGTAAAGAAATAGAATTCGAATCAAAAAATATGATTAGAATCAGTGACTTTTGTGTCTAATTCAACTGAACCTGTGTTAGAGGTTCTAGCGCCACAGAGTTAATAGGTACTTCTATGAATTGTCTAATGCACACACAATAAGTAATCTGAAGTCTGAGGAAAGAGGGGTAATTTATCTTTATCAAACTACAATTACAGCTGTGTTTGAGAGAGTCTATGAGATTGGAGGGCTCTAAATGAATTTGCTGTTGTATTGACTGAATTCTTCAAGAATACTTTTTTCACAAAAAAGAAAGTTCCAAGAAAAAAACAAAGAAGAAAAAAAGAAAGAAATAAAAAAGAAGAAAGGTATGGAAGGGTGATGTATATGACCAGTAACTAGACAAAACAAACTCCTTAACTTTGAAATCTGAATTGACATCAAGAACAGATTTCCATATGTTTGTAATTTTTTACTAAATGTCAGATTTGCAAAGAAATTTTCCCTTTTGGATTCAGGTTAGCACCACATTTTTTTAAAGTTTTGATAATTTTTAAAAATTAGGCACCATTTGAAAATTACCATGAGTCTCATGCCACACAGTCTTCCAATCAGAGCCCAGAGATTTGATAGCTATGAGAAATAATTGAAAATTTGTTTACTTCATATGCTTTCAAGTTGTGATATTGAAAATAAGATGCCTTAGTCAAGGTATGTGTTCATACTGTACAATACCTGACATAGGGAGAAGCTGCCTTTTCATTCAGCATCTCATGATTGCTGGTGTTCAGCAGCGCAGATAAAAAGATGCTGTCTAGTTTTTAACCTTCACATCCCTTCCTGCCACTAATATAAACAGTTTTATTGGAGTTAGACTGGGAATGAGAGCTATCAACTGAATGAGGTGGTCTTGAAGAGGGTTTTGAATGAAAATGAGTATGGGGGGATAACCATGTGTCAAGGACAACTGATTGGGCACAACATAGTGGCAGCTGCTTGATAGGTAGCTTTCTGTGCTATACAGGAGCTCAGCCTGACTTATTAAGAAACAGATATGAATAGGAGTAAAAGAATGCTCCAAAGGCAAGTGTTAATGAGGTGTTAATGAAAAAGAATACAGCAACAAAAAATGAATTAGGAAAATGATGAATTTTCCTAATGGAATAGCTACACAGTATTTCAAAGGTGAAGACAATAAGCTTGAATTTTTACTGAAGAAGGTGAAGAATCACTAAGACTGATGGATTTTGATTAACATATTTTGTAAAGAATGAAACAAAAAGATCTGCTTAGCAAAGGCTCATTGCAGAGGATATGCAGCAAAGAGTACTGTGGCCTCTATTCATCTGAACCTTGTAGAAACATTTCTTCTGTATCTCATTGACATATCTTTCCTTCTTTATCTCTTTAAATTTCAGGGTATGTTAAACAAATTAGGAACCTTTATGTTTCTTGTGTGCATTTCATTAATACACACAAGGGGTCTATAATTTAGGTGACAAGTCATTTTGTTACACATCAGGAAATTTCTCTACTGCATGTTTATATAATATAGACAAAGCAGTTTCAGTGCTACTTTTTCAGTATAGTGACGCTCAATGGATATTGATGAGGCAAATATTTAGACTTCATCACCAATTACAAGGATTCAAATCAGAAGAATGTTATACAAAACCCCTGTATTTTCAACATTTACTTTTCTCTTTCTTATACTTACTTATATACATGCCATATATTATCCTTTTTTTATCCTACAGAAGGGCTATTTGAAGACAAGTGAAGTAGTTCTAGAGAAGAATCAGTGCCACTTTCTGAAGAGTTTGTTGGTTTTTTTCCTTAGGATGTGATATTCATAATTGAATGAACAAATGAGCAAATATTCAGAACATAGCATGATGCTAACAAACCTGCTTTGCTGAAGCCACCTGTAAATCCACTGAATGAATAGACCTACACAGGTTTATAATTTCTAATTTAATTACAAATTACTTTAAAGTGAAATTCAGCACTACTGAATATATTTTAATTATACCATGTTTCAGACAAACAAATACATTAAATACAAATTTTTACTCAGAAGAGTTTTCCAGAATTAAGTGACTTGCATTAGATGCAAGTCACTGATGACAGGGAAAAGGTGTTGCCTGAGCAACTTTCTAAACTCTGCAAGCAAAGGTTTTTTGTAGTGTCAGAATTAGAGCCACATTGCTCTAACAATGTTGGAAAAAACAAACTTTTATGACTGAATGGCTCTTCACAGAAACAACATTTAAATCTCACTGATTATATGAAATAGGAACACCAAATATAAAATGTAGGAAAGAAAAAATTATGAAGACAAATGGTTTTAAACCGTTCCTCTCCATCTTGAATGCAGCTAATATTTGTATCCCATGCAATAGCTTCAGAAGATTAATCTACAGACATACGTCTTAGATGACAAGATTGGTAGTCATAGATAATTAACATGATTAAAATATATTACTCAATAACAGTGGAAATAATCTCTGATTCTAACTTGAATGACAGGCATGATAGGCAGTGGTACAAATGACATCTAGGAAGTTTCTGACAAAACTGAACTAGCCGACTTAACAGTTCTAGGCAACATGCTGTAAAATTTCAGTGACTTGGGCCTATGGTATGATTAAGGACACCTTGATGTCTCTTCCTATTCGTCTTAACTCTGTGATGCTTTGAAAGCATACTAGATATCCAAACAGCCTAACAAAGCTAAGGAGAGATTGATAGTGGGAGCAGAAACCATGTGTGGCAGACGGCAGACATTGAATGAGCTTATATATATGTCGCTGTTGTACCTGGGCCAGAGATTAATGAGGCATCCAGAATTCAGGAGAACAGAATTATTTATTAATATACAGATGGGTTTTTATATGTTAGTTCACTTAATGTTTGCTTGAATGGCAGAAAGTTATTGGACCTCTGACCAGCCACCCATCAGGGTGATTGGTCAGTCCACATACGACCCATTTCAAAATATTTTTCTCAGAATATCGTAACAATCCTTTGGTAAAAATAGCAGGTGTAAAGATAGAGAAATAGTTTACAAAAACCCCTTAACAGTGGTTTTCATAGTTTCTGTGAGAAACATAAAGTTCTCACAGAATGCAGCAGAAAGGTGAAAAATTCCTCTGCTAAAGCTTTTCAGTGTTGGCACATATATATATACATTTTTAAAAGCCAAACTACCAGACTCTGTCTGATTTCCATTTTTGGTGTAAATATGTAGGAAAACAAGGGGAAGGTCCCAGTTAGACCCCAGTTACTTCTTGTCATTTTGGTCAGACAGCTCAGGTTTGCTGCTTTCGTGGTCCAAGGAAATGCTTCAGCCCCCAGAAGCTGGTTGCTTAGAATGGACTCTGCTCTGCTAAACTTCATGTATAAAATCAACCTTTATTTTCGTTTTTCCTTTTATCAAGCTTTTCTCTGTATTTGGGGAATGAAAAGGATGAGTAGGTTGATTTATTTTGTCAGCATGAATTTTGCATTTAGATTTCCAAAGCTGATTAGGGGATTAAGCTGCTTAAGGGCCATTAAAGTCAACCTCCTTTTAGTTAGTTTGAGAATTAAAACATGAATCTATGGGGTTTACAATTTAATGATAGTACAAAATTTATATACAAATCACAGGATTCTCTAACAGGGAACATTTAAAACCAACATTTTTTCAGCTAGTTCTATAAGAAACTTTAGCCGGACAACAGATGGAAAAATTAAAGGAGAAGAAAGACAGTAAAATGTGTCCTCAAATAATAAACGAATTAATTCAATTTTCTGAATTTTAGCAAAATATAAATACAAATCTGAAGTAAAATTTTGTTAATGTATCAGTAACAATCAAAAACTGAGAACTCATATGAGAAAAACTTCAGTTTAGGAAAGCTTTGAAATTATGGTGACCAGAAAGAAAAATAGTAGTAATAAAATATTTTAAAATTCCGACTCTATTTTAAAGATTTTAGTCCAAATGAAATAGAAAAAATGGTTCTGACATTTGCAGTGAATCAATACTTGTTTAACTCTTTTTTTTCTGCATTTTTTTGCATTGATCATGATTATGAGTGTCAGACTTGAATTTATATTTCCAGCTTCCATATGAAAGGTGCATCAAACAAGCACTGCATGATCTGACAGCACAGTATTCTTTTGTTCCTAAAGAACAAAAGAATAATTAAGTACACCGATGCCTGGGATGTCTGACTTTTCATTTAAGATGTTGTTCCTATTATTTCAATAACATTTCTTATTATTTATCCTCCAGACTGCCATTGGGTTTGAATGTAAAGACTGAACACTCTGTTTTGTTTTCCTGGACATCACTGATCCAAATTATTTGAATTGTCTTCATACGTTTTCACACTATATTAATTTCCTTTAATCCTACTTAGCAAAGTAGTGTCTTGGGGTGACTCTATCATGTGTATCCCCTATCATGCTCTATGCCCAAAAAGTAGTATTGTGCCTTTTCTGTGCCTTTAAACTGAGCTTGAAAAAAAAAAAAACCCAGATGAACTTTCCAAAGCAGCTTCTCAAGGACACAGAGATAGACTCCTCAGTGTTTTTCTGACTGCGGAAAGGCACGAAGGGAGCACCCTGCTTGCTTTTTCTTCAGCCAGCTGGTTTTTTTTTTTCCCTCTTGGTGTGAGACGGAGAGCTGAATTTTGATTCCTGGGACTTTGGTTTCTTACCCTTCTTCTCTTCTGAACTGTTTCAACAACATCAGAACACATCAGGAGAATTTTCTCCCCGAGGCCCTGGGGTGGGCCCACGCCCTCACCGACCAGCTCTGAGGA
The DNA here is from genome assembly GCA_013397725.1 of Rhagologus leucostigma. Classification (NCBI taxonomy): domain Eukaryota; kingdom Metazoa; phylum Chordata; class Aves; order Passeriformes; genus Rhagologus; species Rhagologus leucostigma. Next base: position 26,361 of record VZTD01002141.1, read on the forward strand.
GAGAGACCACACCTACAGAAGGACTCTGAAATCTTCCCAGGTTTCTCTCTATAGCGGGGGTTTTAATTCATAATTCAGCATCATTATCCTTTTCCTGTGTGTTTGTTAAAATAAATAGTTTTTATCTCTTTCACTTTCCTTCGAGGAAAAATTTCTTTTTCCCCGAACCCTGTGTGGGGGAAGGGTGGTTGCAACCTGGTTTTCTCTCAGGGGCTGTATTCCTAGATTTTGGCCAAACCGGCACAAGTAGAGAACTTAATTGTATTGAACTGCACATTAACTTCCTTTCAACTTCCCATTTCTCATAAAAAGTTACTGCCAATGATGATGAAATAGTAAATGGGGCAGTGTTTCGACCTAATGATTGCCATTTAGGAAAGACAATTTATCATTGACAGTATATAGATTATCACATTTGTATATTGATATGTATGAAACCTTAAGCTGACCTTTCTATGAAATGTCCAGAATACTTCAAAAAGCTCTTCTAAGGAAACAAAACAATGAGAATGTTTTGGCATTGTTGTTGAATCAAGTGTGTATGAGGGAAAGCCAGCTTTTTGAAACACGTCATCTACTTCAGTCTCTAGGAATGATGTGTATAATGTACGGATATGCAAAACTGAACACCTTAAATTTTGAAACCAGGCTTTCAGAACAGAAATACAGTGTAACTAATCTCTGTATCAGGGTGTTTGTTCTTCCTTCATAGAAAGGCTTCCTAAGAGGTGAAAGAGTTTTTGATGTTAATGGTATTTGTTTTGCACTCAACAAAATAATCTGGAAGCTGGTTTCAATGTGAATGTGGATCTTTTAATTTGCTTCACTTGAGGTTTCAGATCTATATTCTAGGAGCATATTTGGACTCATTTCATGGTGCTTCATTTTTACTTTATTTTTTTCCTATGCTATTGATCTACAGTGAACTCCTTCAAACTCTTGTAATATAAATTATCCCATATTTTCATAGAATAAAATTTCTAATATGATAATCTGGCCATCAAATGTACTAAAATTTAGACCAGTGAAACTATAAACACAGCTGTTTCAATTGCTAATACAAAAAGGTATCTGATTTCAATCCCTGGAAATCCTGCATTAATTCTGTGAAGTATGTCTTCACCAGCACTTAGATTCTCAATTTCACATGTAGAAACTGAGCATTTGTGATAAATTAGGAAATATTGCATTTTTCATTAAACTGGAAGAATTCAACCCCACCCCCCTAATTTTATGCATTACCTTAATCTTAATGCATTATCTTCATCTTAATTTTATCTCTGATGTCAAAAAACATCTTTTTGTACACGCTGATGTGCAAAATCTTTTTGCAATAAGTATCACTAATAGCATAATGGATTTTGTAGTGTATTAGATTAAATTATTATAGATTACACATGACAAGCTAAACCAAGTTGCAAATCTAAGTCTATAGCTAAAAATCTTTGAATATACTTTTATACCAAGATATTGTTTTCTCAGAGCAATGTTGTTCACAGAAATTAAATCGTGCTTTCACAACATGTTGAAGAGTAATATGAAATAAGAGGTAAGAATAAAAACAAGGGACCAGGTATAAAGCTCTTTTACAGTACATGTATTTACTTTTGCATAAATAATATCACAATTATATGAGCACAAAAACACCATTTGTAATTTCTTGATTCTAAACCTGACCCTAGGTCTTGGATTTATTGTGAATTACTCAAGATGACAATGGCCCCAAGAAGACTATTCCTTACTCCAGTTTCATGGAACTCTAGGAAACCATTTCCACTGTAAGCGAGGCAGAAATAACTGGAATCAGAAGCAAAGCTGTATGGTCTGAGTGCTGAAGCTCCCTAATCTGCGAAGACCTGCGGGCCACTGAACATGTATCACTAGGCTTTCAGACCTTGTACTTGAGCACTCATGTCAAATCTCTCCTGATAGCCTGTGTCTCCCACTGCTTTCCACCACTCCTGAACTCATGCCTGCCCTGCTTGACATTTACAATGTTGGTTTCGTGGGGGAGAGTTTCATCTGGCCTCTTTATTCTAGTGCTGTGTTGGTTGTATGGGAAAATTAAACAAGCAGCAGAGCTCTCTGTTGTACTTAACTGTTTTTAAGCTGTGTTTGAAGTTATGCATGGTGAGACTGGCATACAGGACACAAACTTGCTTTTACTAGGTTGTGGCCATCAATGAATAAACATTTTTATTATAGTTTTATTTAAAATATATGAAAATGAAAAATAACATTCCAGTTTGCAATGTAAAAGTAGATGTTATCCAGGCATAAGGTTTTTCAAGGTTTTTTTATCTTTAGAAAAAAATCTCAGAAGTAAATTAAAATCAGCCTTTTTCTGCAGGAATTTTTTTTTTTTTTTGGTACAAAAAGTGTGTTTTTGTTACATGAATTATTATGTATCGGCTTTAGCTGATGACTGTATTGCTGATATTTTCAAATCTAATTGCACAATAAGAATTGTATCTTGTGGTGAGAAAAATTAGATAATCCATACTGTTCTTTGTTTTGATACTTGAAGCATTTTGAACTCCAAATCAAATGCAAACAAAATTGTACTAAGTAAATACTTTTCTGTGTTTTCTTTTAGCCTGAAATTTTTATCTTGTTTGAAAGAAGAAAATAGGTGAGCAGATTTTTCTGTGGATGAAAACCTACAACTTTTATCCCAGCCTGGAACACCAAGACATATAATTTCTCTTCAAAATAAAAATCCATGCCTCCTCACCTGTTGCAGTATGAGGCTGTACCTTTCATTCTGTTACTTAAAAAAGAGTTCATAGAATGTCATAATTAGTGATATTACTGAGATAAAAATCACCGTAGCCACTCATGACATAAAAAGCTATCCTTCAGGACTTTTTTCTTTTGTTTGTTTTCTCTTAAGATAATACACTAACATTATTTTGCAAATAAATATTAATCTAATATATTTGAAACCACCTAAAAAAGGCTGTGTTTGAAATAATAAAATAGGCACTGCCTAAGCAATAGAGTTTCTCATGAAAAATAAAAGACAATCAAATAATGGATTTTGATTTGTAGACTCAACACTCTTCCTTTTAACTTTTTTTTTCTAATTTATCATTTTGGAAAAAAACCTCAAGCCAATAATGGTTGTTTAGGTATTTTTCTACACTTCTTCATCTATTGTAAAAAGTGATCACTCATACAGAAAAGTCCTGACAGATTTTCACGGTGCTCTTCTTACAGGGTACTAAACTGGTGTATAATTCTTTTGAAACTGCATTGTGGTTTTCAGAGTACATGAATATTATGCTCTGTGAAAATCACTTGCAGAAAGAATAAAAATCAGGGGTTTGGTACAAACAGTTCCAAGTTAAACAGCTGCAAATCCAATTGTGTCTTTATTATGTGATCTCTTTTCCTTAAAAAGGCCATCTGTGGTAACTGACTTGCTCTGAACACACGAACAAATTTTGCATCATGGAACAAACAGTATCTACTGCAAGTACTATGTAAATTAGTACTTTGTGACCTTTGTCAGATTTAACCTTCTGTAAGTCACAGCTGTACACCAGACTTCTCAGGTACTCTTTTAAATAGTCTTTATTCCATGCATCCCATTATAGCACCCGCCCTTATGAGGAACACAAAGCAATACAAAATTTGCTTTTTCCCTCTCAGGAGTCCCAGCTGGCACTTCAACCTGCATCTAGACTAGTACACAAAAAGTGTCTAAACTGCTTCGTTGTCCAGGGGCCATGTCACAGACTGCCATCATATGCCTCATCCCCTCTCTTCTCTCCCCACCTTCATTTAGGCAGGGTGGCCTCATCCATTCTGCCCCCTGGGAACTGTGTTTGTTCCTTGCTGTTCCCTGAGCAGTGCCTTCTTGTTTGTGAGAGAGACTTTTTAGCCTGCCCAGGCTAAACTGTGGTGGGGATGTGGAAGTAATTAAATATGATAAACCAGTAGAACACCATATCTTAGACACATTGTTCACCACTCCATGCATAGTTTATCTTCCCAGAAGTCTTCCTGGCTGGTTTACAGCTTTGCCCTCCTTTACACTAAAAGCTTTTGTTTTCAGACATCCTTTTTTTTTTCTTCTTTTTCCCCCCTCAACAGAGTATATTTGCCAAAATCCCATTCTATTCTCCCAACATCATCTGTTTGTTACAGCTATTCCCGAAGTCCTAATTCTCCAGAAATCCTGAGAAAAATAGACTAACCTCGTTTTTGCCCTCCCTTGGTGTTTCTTTCATTCCTCCTCCAATCTTGTCAGAGTGTTTTGTCATCCTGTGGATATACAGCATCTCTGGGAGAAAAAGTATCTGCATTGACAAGCAGCTTCCCAAAACTAGACTGGATTATAATAGGCAACAGATTGTGGAGTCATACAAGAAAGTAATTTGGAACGACTGTTTTCTTTACTTCTGCACAACATGATTAAGACCTACGATCGGTGACTCATTTGAATTACCCTGAGGCAAGGCATCATTATGCTCAAAATCTTGTTTACAGGCAAAGTAGAAGCATACCTTATAAACAAGTAAAGCCAAGAATTTGCTGTTAGTATAACCGAAATCTGAAGAGTTTAATCATTATTAGTGCAGATTTCACGGCTTCAGAAAGAGAAAAGTGACATTTCAGTCTGCATGCTTAGTTTCCTCCATTTTTCCTGCTTCTATGCCCACTGTTTCCCTGCTCCCTTTAGGACCCATTTGTAGTAATTTTTAAACATTTTGCTAATATGCTTTCACACCTTTACTCATTCTTGATTGATCTGCAGCTCCACACTACATCTAAATTTCATATATACAATGCCTCTTAAGTGTGGGAGATGTTATTCCTTTGTTATCCCTAAAACTAGCTGTGCCCAGCTCCAAGTCTGCATTTCTTTGATTAATTATTGAGCTGCTCATAGCTGTGGACTCTCCAGTTTCAAGCTTGTGCCCCATTCAATGCCTACACTTCTCTACCCTGCATCCTGTGTCTCTTCTCTACTGCCAGCCCTGTATTTCTCCACACTGCCTTCTAAGATAGAGTCATAAATATTTCATTCTACAAAGAATAACTACTCTTACTGCAATCTATATACAGCATTGTTTGGACCACTCAAAGGTAAACAAAAGGAAAACAAATTAACCATAGATCAATTAGAGAAATTGCTGTCACAACTAAGCTGAGTAAAATAAAATTACAGGCAGCATAGGAGAAGTTCAAGTAGAGCAAGTATGACTGACTTCAGTCCCAAAGACTTGCAAATTCAGAACAAAACTATGGCCTGTAAATAGCAATGGGAATACTGTATTATGGGGCTATGTATTTGTAATAGTTCTATCCAACCAGTATTTCTGGACTAAGAGCAAACAAATTAATGTGGGGGAGTAATAAACAGTATCAGAAAAAATTTGAATATTTCTTTACAAGGCAGTTACAAAAGTATAAGATCCATGGCTAGAATTGCAACTTATAGCTGTAGTAAGTGAGCAAGGAACGTGACAGTACATAAGCTAGAAGCATGAAGGTAATTAAACTGAAATCTTGTCTGTTGATGAGTGGGACAGGCTGACAGATCGCAGGTTGTCAGCAGGGACTTTGCAGTTATGAAGTACTAACTTGTACTTCAATTGCTTTTGATTTCATCACTTTTTTTTCTGTTTTCTTTTGTTTTTTCCACTTCATCAGGCTAGTACACCACTAAGGAACTCTTCTGGTTCTTCCAGGGTGGCAACAGACTTCAGTGATCTGGATATTGATATTGGGTCTCATATGGTATAACAGAGTTCCCCTTCTTCTTACCTCATGACATGCCTGCCACTGGCTGGAAATACAAAATAATGGAAGATAGATGGAAGGACCTGGGTTTTTTCTGCCTATAACACCTGGCCCAGAAACACTTTCTGGCACAAAATTTCTCCCTAAGAGCTTTTACATATTTTATGCAATGCATACTGGTCAAGGCTGTCTGCACCCAAATGGTGACCTCACTGCTCTTGTTTTCAGACCTGGATGCTGTTGACATTATTGCCTCTACAGAGACCCAGAAGGAAGGTGAAAAACTGTATAACAGCCACACACCTCAGTCATTTCCATCTATTTTATTCAGCTCTGACTGCAGGTATCCATAAATATAGGATGGCCTTACACCACTTTTTTCTGTCAGTACCAGGCATACTAAATGGTTAGGAAGTTTACTTTTTATCTTAGTCAGCTTTGTACCAACTCCTTGATGCTTCTTAACTTCTCATAGTGTGTAACTCTTTATATCTATATTGCTTATGTGAGGCAGATGGATTTAATTTTTTTTGAGATCTCTCTAATAGATTATACAGAATTTACATACTATGCCTCTGAACTGAAAGTATTTTTACTCTATTATTATCTGTTATTATCTGTGATTTCTTAAAAAACCGCAAACAATCTACAGTTTAAGAAAATAAGACCTGAAGAAGACACCACAGAACTTCACCACAAGAAAAGCATAACTTGCAAGAAGGAAATACATTTTGAATTGCAAACATGAAGTGATGGGGAATTTTCCACTCCTTTTTCAAAATGAAACTGTTTGCTTCAGTCAGTCTATACTGCCACTTCTTATTTTTCCATTCACATAACTCAAAGCAGTGTTCTGAGACCAGGTTCCTTCCCCAACTCTGCTTCCACAATGTAGTTCCTAAATATGCTTGGAGCATGAAATAAAAATATGAAGGACCACTTTTTCCTCTGTGCAGAAAGAATAGAAAGGATAGAAAACAGTGCTGGAAAGGACCTCCTAAAAAGGTGCTATTTACCCTATTAGCTAAAACCAGTCAGTTTCTCTCTGTTTTGGAATACGACATTCCAAACCTCTGAAGCATGTTATGGATTTGTCCTGTATTTTACTTGTCTATCCTGCAAAGGTTAAGGAGTTTTGATAAACACCCTTAAGGGCTGTAATGTATGTCTTTTACACGTATTAATGGTATGACTGATAAGCTAAAGTTTGATATGGTGAATTTTTGGATGTTCACTCATGTGGAAAGTGTCCTCGTCCTCTGTGAGTAGTTCAGAACCATGTAGTGTAGATATATATCATAGATCAACAGTAAAATTTCAAACATTACAGTCTGTTTTTCAAACCACAAGATATTTATGTAGTCACTTCCAGTTGATACAGAGAATGAAGCCCAATAAATTTTCTAGGTTTTCAGCTTCTGGGAAGTGTTTATTTTATGTCGATATGAAAAGGCTGATCTTGTTCTGAATTTATGTCAGTACTTTTGCTTGCAATTTTCTCGTAACAAAACATTCCCTCCATGGAGAAAAATACTGAAAGGAGAGCAAAATAACAGATATTAGGAAACCCTTAAACATTGTCTTATTGAAATTAAAATTACATCCAAATCTATTTTTGAAACAGATGTTCATATTTGGGATGGAAATTGAACACTTATGAGAAGTATCAAAAATATGTTATTTTTTACTCTTTGGAGATATATTGGAAAGCATAAAAATACGTATGTAACAAGAGTGCATGCCAAGAAAACACAACAGCAAGAATATTTTGTTGTCATGTTCAGTAGTAAAGGTGTTACACAAATTCATCACTGTGTCTCTATCTTCTCAGTATAAATCCATGTGTAAAGCCTGAAAATAAAATGTCATGCCTGCCCTTGTCCCATCAATAGTAACTTTTATCTCTTAACATAGACTTATTAACCACTGAGATAAAATGAAATTTACACACAATCCATGTTTTAAAGTGTCTCTGGTGCCACTACACAGAAAATGAGACCTTATCCTTTGCTTCTACAAATATTTCACAAGGACTCTACCTTTGCAACAGCAGTAATAGCTACTTCATCAAAACTTGCAAGCAGCAAGCAGGGTAACATCTTTATAATTTTTATCCATGCAGCTTCTTATTTCAGCCTTTAAATTTTATCATCGGTCATATGCCACAACTGATAGTTGTAACACATTTTAAGAGCTGCTGGAGTGTTCAACCACTTACTCTCTGTTGGTTATTTCATTGCTTCACATGCTGGGGAGCTTTTGTGTACATTCCCTGTTATCTTCTCTAAGCCTCTCATTTTCTCAGGAACATCCCATGATTTAGCATTCCCAAACACTGCACAACATCACCAACTTTTTCCTTTCACCCAAGTGGTCCATTCAGGGTGTCAAGTGCAGTCTGCAGGTAAATTCATGGCTTGCTCAAAAGCTGCCACCAGTGTGTTATAAACGGCACTGGCATAAGCAGACCCACCACTGAATCCAGAGAGGAGCCCGTGATGCTGCCCCAAAACTGAGACATACACAATAGACGGGAAAACTTAGAATGTCTGCTACTTCCTAATATTATTTCAATACTTACCTCTATTTCTGACTTGAGTGGTGAGGGATCTGCAAAATTCCTCAGGGACTGATATGAGAATGTTGGACCTTTTATTTGGAATGCCTCTAATTCTAGTGGAAAACCCAGAATGATTTAATAACTTTTTGTTTTCCCCTGTATACCTTATACAAACACAGTACTTGTCTCTCAAACTGAAGGAATCTGAGTAACAGATACAAAATTTTTGGTTGTATTCTCATATTACATATTAAGCTTTAAAAAATGAATATGAGGCATCAGTTTGATAACATCCTTATCTGTAATCTTTCTCAGATTTTCCAGTAAAATTCCAGTTGACTGTGATATTCACAGAAATAAAAGTGTAGAGATAGACTTATCAAGTTGTATGGTCAGTCCATCTTCCTGACACTGTATGTTTCTGCATTTTATAGTGGATTTTGCAGACTAGTATATAATTATTCAGACATTAAGAATCTACTGTGCTGGAAATGAATAAATGTATAGGCAAGTAAGCCTCTCCCTAATAACTCCCTTTTCTGAGTTCCCTCCAATCTGCTGCTTCTTCTTTCTTAATCACTAATGTGTGTATGCATAAATATATATATATATGTGTGTGTATATATATATACATATACATATATGTAGTTGTTTGGGTTTTTTTCATCATTTATATTTTTAATATAGTGTTAGACTTCAGGGGTTGCTTAGGTGATCTTTATAATTTTACTTGTTATCTTATCTTTATAAACCAGACAATGTAGTTTCTGTTGGCTGTGTTACACTGTTACTCTTGAGAACAAAACATTTTTGCAGCTAAAGCTTGATGTGTCTTGCTTCAAAATTACGGCATTCTGAAAGAAAATGTGTGTGTGGTCAACTACTATAAGTCAGATAGTGAGAGAGGATTTCATAAAAAAATTAATGCTTCTGATTGTTTTTTCACTCCTTTTTGTAGAGAGGTCTCTGATAAAAATCCCTGATCACTGATGAAAAGCATAAAGCCAGATATGAGCTTGAAAATTTTGCTGGAAATATATATGAAAAAAATTATAAGTTTTCTCTGTTCCTATTCATAACATCTTTATAATATTTAATGCCCAAAGCTGTTATAATGTTTATAATTAATGGCACCTTTAAAAACTATGAAGTTTGATTGTACTCTAGTTTTATTTTTACCTATGAACAGTTACAGAGATATTATAATACCAGTCAATTTGACAAGCTTGACAAATAAATTCTGTTAAAATCCAGATTCATTTTGCTGTAATAAGTATGAGATCACATTACGAAAACTAAGATTTTTATTTTGTATATAGCCATGTACTGACTCTGGAAGCCAGTAAGAACTGGTTTGCTCATTTTCTTTTATGAGCAGAGCAAAATTTGTGTGGAAAATTTATGCATATTTATAGAGTTAAAAACCCAGCATGTTTCCTCTGGAAATTCAGTGATTTCCCAGTAGTGAAGGTTGTGCTGCTCTTACATGAAGGTGGCCAGTATGAAAAACGAATAATAATTAAATGAGAGATCATGTTCAATGCAGAATGATGATGGAAACAGCATTAGGTATTCCACAAGAAATATGTTTTCTGTTTATAAAAACTTGCTGCTCTCCACTGTGCAGTAAAACTTACTACACTGAACACATGCATTGCAAGGCTGTTATTTCTTCATAAGCGTGAAGGGATGGGGTGAGTGATATGATATTCTCACACTGGCCAGAAGAAGAATAACTGCAAAAATTTAGTTACTTATCATTAAAATAATTTAAATGTCCTTTCCCAAATTTATATAAGAAGTTTCAAGAAGTCTCCTTTTGGTACCATGTTTCCAGAGGACTCCAGTGACATCTAGCTTATCTCCTATGACTCTCAGGCATGACTTAAACTGACTTCTCTCATCACCTCCACTCTATTTCTCTCATCAGTTATTCTTCACAAGTACCTATAAATCCAGCAACCTTCCAGAAGACTTCAGAACTTATATAAAGAGGTAAAAGTTTGGTACCCCTTTTTTGTAACTGAAACAAGGTAGAGAAGCTCAAAGCAATCGTGGTTCAAAGTTTACAGATAAGAAAGGAGGGAATATCTAAAATAGCTCAGTCTATTTAAATATTTTGAAAACCTATTTGTACACTTCCCCAAATGAAAGATAACCTGTCAGCATAAGTTTTATTCCTTCACAATAAGGGAATGTAGGGTGATGTTGGTATATACTTTTGGGTAGGAGGTGAATTTCAGGACAAAACACAGGAACTCACAAAGGGCCTAGATGAACCCAAAGTTTATCTGCTCAAGCAGCCCCTGTCAGATATGGTTTTTTTAAAGCGCAGCAGGGCAAAAAAAATTATAGCATTTCCCCAGACTTCCCTATCACCTTCTGCCAATCTTCAGTTGAATGAAGACGGCCATATAAAACCCTCTGGGCGGGAGTTATACCACACAGCTGCATCTTTAATTTAGGAACTGGAAATGAATGCAGCAGAATGAAGGGAGGGAAACATTATGTGTCAGTATCTTGGGAAAAGAAAACAAGAGGAAAAAATTGCAGTAGGAAAAGAAACACACAATAGGAGTTCAACTTCTGTGTGTTCTATCAATTTATTTGTTAATATTCTATTGTTATTTTGGTATTGTTATTTTGGTATTTTTAATCTGTAACTTTTATTAAGATTTGAAGCTCCTGTGCTTCTTTATTTCCCGAAAGTCAAACACTTGTCCAGCAAGGGATTAAAAAACAGGAAAAAAAAGTCCTAAAAATAACACAGTCAGTTTGTCTACCAAAAGAAAACTTGAAGTAGTGTGAAAAAAAAAAATATTAAAGCGTAAAAATGAAGGATAGGGAAGACAACAAGCCTCCAAAAGTTCAATATGTCATCTAATACAAATGAAATGTACGAGTTTTTATCTCCTTCACAGACCTGAGTAACCAGACTGGCATATTTATATGAAATTTCACCATAGGTTACATTGAATGGTTTAATTTTACGTTTGAATTACCTGGGAGCTACAGAAAAGCTGGTGTGGAGAGAAAAGGCTCCAATCAACCCAAACTGGGGCAGAGGAAGGGTATTTCTTTCTTGCTGGAGCCAACAAGTAGATCTTTCTGCACTCAATGGCCTTGGTACCTTTCTACTCGTTATCCTGAAGGTAAATTTTATGTCCCTGCCTTTCACAGCATGATCCACACTACAGCTCTTTCCAGTAACTAAAGTTTTTAGGATTGATTAGACTCTATTAATTTCCTTCCTAATTAATCCATATGTTCTTGTAAAGGTGATGAACAGCATTTTAGTAAAATTCAGAGTAAAAACCCATACAATGTACAAGATATACAGTCTGTAATACCAAGTTATAATGATGTTAGGGTTGTGCTTCATCATTCTGTTCTTTTCTGTTTTTAATGAAGGTGAAGAATTTCATTTTAGGCATATAGCTACAAGAGAGATATAGATGTATAATGTCTTTCTTCTGGGACAAAATCCAAGGGAAAACTGAGGTACAGAAATTCCCCACCTGCACAGTGTTTTGTGCATTTACACTAAACAAATTATTTTTCAACATAACTATTTATTTTTCAGGGATGACAGCTGTCAAAGACATGATGTGGTCTTGGAGTAAACATTGACTTAAATATATTTTTTCTTTCAGTTATAAATTGCTTGAATGTTTTAAACCCTTCCTTTAAAAGACAAGATTTTTAACAGACAGAAAATGAAGAAGAAAGGCCATATCTACATGAAATACTAGATGTCTACAGATTTTATAGATGTACTAGATCAATTTGTGTGCCTACAAAACCTCCTGGCATGCACTTAGATGCAAGCATACAAGTAGGCCAGGAATGTGTCTTGCTTATGTATCTTGCTGTTCAAATATAAGATATAAATAAAAACTCGAACCGAAGTAATTGAGAGCTTGTACTTCTGTGGTTCTTCTACATCATAGAATTGGCATTTGTTCATAAGAAGCAATTTTATGAATAAAGGCTTTTTGCCTAGCAAAATAAGTTGTTAAGATATTTCAGGGTTGCTTTTATTTTCCAGTCTGGAGAGTACTAGAAAAATAATATCAACTTTTTCTTTCTTACAACTTTGAACAACTTTTTTCCTTATTTTCATCTAAAGCAGTTTTGCATAGTTGATTTATGATGGAAATTTTGAACCACGAACGAGAATCATAAACTATTTACAGAAATGAGATTTCAAATTCCTAATCTATATCTTTACAGAAATTTTATTTGAATTAGCTTAATTTAATTAGAAATATAAACATGCCACAAGCCATGTGCTAAATGAAAAACATTATAAATTAATCTAATAAACAATAAATATAATTTATAAATTAATTTATGCAGTAGCTATCCATCAGAAATTTTAAAATATTCTTTTTTTTCTTGTTTTCAGATTTTATTTTATTTTATTTTATTTTATAAAAGAGGATATGTCCATTTAGGAGAGCTATAGCATTGGCTAAAGTGGCATAAATGAGCAGAATGGACAGCAAAGGTTTAGCAATATTGATGGCAGTAGCATCTACTAGGGCAATATAATTAGTGAAAAACTGTTTCCAGCTGGCAAGGTATTTAAGAAAATCAAAGAGAAACAAATTACATCTTTGTATTCTAATTCAAGGATCTTTAGCATCAAAGTGATACAAAACCTAACAGCATCACTGGGAAAATAATACATTATAGGAAGGAGAGGGCATAATAAATTAAAGACACAATCATGACTTGTACTATCTACAGGTTTGACAAGAACATTGTTAGGAAAGTTTTGAAAATTATCTATTCAATAGAATTGAGAACTAAAAAAACAGTAATAAGATAAGAGATTTAACATTAAAGATTTTGGAGAGTGAAAATAGACCTGAATATGGAATGCAAAACTATTTTAAGAGATGAGTGCTAAAGACTTCCTGATAGCCCCTGAATTCTGATAAAGGCAAATGAAATGTGATGGCAGTGTCAGACTAATCTTAGTCTAATACTCACTGAACTACTCTAGCTGCTGCTATTTTTCACTTGATTTTGGAAACGGCAAAGGTAATTTTAAGATTTTCATCACACAAGAATGTATAAGATTAAAGAGAGCGTGAATTTATTTATTTTTAAAATAAATAGAAGGATGGTTAACAGTGCAACTAACATTTTCCTGTTCAAATAAGAAACACTGAAAATGTTGTAATGCTAATAAAGACCACTGGACAAAGGTGACCTAACTATGAGAAAGTTTGGAGTCTCTTTCTTCAGTTTATACAATAGACACTAGGGATAAACTTACATCTCAAAGAACTGGGGAGGGTGGAGTCCAAGTCTGATTTAAGGTTATCCGGATTAAGCAGTCAAATGAGGTCTGCTGGTGAAAAAAAAAAAGAATTTTTAAATGAATTACACTTTTAGAGAATATTTAAGTTTATGTACTACTTTCTTTTATGTATTTTAATTTGATTATTATTTTTAGAAGTACCACAGTGGAGTTATACTCCTTGAGACATTGCAGACTTCTGTTAAGAATCACAGTCATAGGAGAAAGGGGCTACGTTTTGATGACAGAAAGGTATATTTAAAAATACTGTATGTTTAATGGTCAATTTAGATTATCTTTCCAAAAGATGGATGTAAAGCTAAATTTGAACTTCTGTGTCCACCATTAAAACACTGGGGAAAACAATACAAGAGAATTCAAGCTTTTTTTCCAGTTAGGCAATCTGTCATCACTGTAAGCACTGCTCTCTGCTCTGAGGTTTTCTACTGCCAGTCCTGTGCTCAGCTGCCATCTGCCAGTCCCCTCTAATTGCTATCCAGCTTATACCAGTAGTCACTCACTTCTGTTTAAGGTAACTATCTGAAAACTTGTTGTTCGTGAAATTATCAGGTTTGAAAACCCCTCACAGAGAGAAACTGGAATCTATTAAATTTAGGCTGCTGAAATAATGGTCAGGGGTTTTTTGTGTTTCATAGTATGAGAAAAAGGGGTTCTAAGGTTGCTGTAATTTCAAAGCACTTTAAAATGTTAGATGTTATAGTGGAAAGAACAGACTTGAGTTCCTGACTCTTGCTCTGCATGTGTGTTATACTTCATTCCCAGAACAGACAACTAGGTACCCCCTATGTATGAGAAAACCCTCAGAGGCCAGCAGTACACACCTGACAACTTGCCTCATACAGTAAACACAGGCTTAGTATGAGTTTTTGTAAGGAGTCGATTTGTGGGTTTAAGAGCTGCTCCTGTGTTGCTGCAATTCCAATTTGAGAGAACATCCCTTAAGGAGCTATTGTTACTTGGCAAAAGAGGAGGAAGCCCATGGATTTGTTTCATTTATCCCAAAAGCCCCATACAGACTTGTCTCACCTGCCAGGTACTCTGAAATTCAGAATCTGTGCCTAGATCGCACAGCAGGATTTTCTATTTCAGTTGTGCTTATGATTTTAACAACTTGAGGTCAACTGAAATAATTTTTGGTCACTTGTCTCCACTTTTCATATCCAGCAAATGCAAAAGAGAAAGTCTGTTTTATTTCCTGTGTAATATTTGAATTAGGTTTTGAATAGTTTATAGCAAAAAGCACACATTTTATATTTCTCCCGTGTAAGAGGCTGTCGTAGTTTTGCTCGGTTTCGAACTGCACCTGCTACAGAGGCAAACCAATACATTTGTACATGCTTGATCAGGACTATGCTGCATGTAATAAACACAGTTTGACAGTCCAAGAGCTCTAAAATAGGAATTGAACTTTCTGCATAACTAGTTCTCTAATTTTTATGCATGGATGGTATAATACTATGAGCTTACATGCAATTATTTTGCTTTAAACTAGAATCAAATTAAACCTACACTTTCCAGTACAAATTGTCTTTGCTAATGTGCCCTTCAGTCTATCCAAGCCAAAGTTAAGACCTAGTTGCAGAGCTCAGCGCCCCAGCCTCTAGTGAGAAAGCCCTTTACCATCTCTATCATGCTTAAACCAACAGTCCATAGTAAATAATGGCCCTTTCCTGCTCTCTGTTGTGGGAATTGAATATTTTCTTGACTTTTAAAGACAAATTATTAATGTCTCTGTACGCTGAATTAGATTGAAGCAGGTGAGTTAAACACTTAAATGAAATTTTTACTTCTGTACCAAAGCCAATTTTTCTCCTTACTTGACAGATGTTTTGGTAGAATTAAAAAAAAATAATAAAAAAAAAAGGACTTGTAGTTTTTTGCAAGGCAGCATCTAAAAATATGGTAGCATTCACTTTTCCTGTGCCTGATCACGGAGATGGGGTCAGGTATCTTTGATATTCTGAGGTACCTGGAGATGAACACTCATCTAAACTCTCAGAAAAGCTTGACTCAATTTCACTCTTACCAGTTTAGGTCAACAAATATTTGCAACTAACTTTGCAGTGCAACCTCACCTCTTTCCTCTTTCCAGAGATCACTAGGCTGAAAACTCCAGCCTTACTTTCCTACCACTCAAATAAGAAAAGTAAATTGGTCATCACTTCGTATAACTATCACTTGGGACAGTCCATCAGTAGCTCTTAATCTCTGCTGTATTGTTGAGATATCTGTGAAGATACTAATTTAAAGCATTTGACACTTTATTTTACTTTCTCTTTGATAATGTAAACATATCAAGCTTTTCATAGCTTTTACTGTAAAGATTTTCTTTAAGCCATTACACTATCTAGCAGTGCATTTTCTCCACTGATTTTAATCTTTCATCATGCTTCTTGAAGTATGGGTGCTAGGTGACTACTTCACTACTCCCAATAACACTTTCAATAATTTAGTATATTTTATTGAATCTTTCTTCCTATTCATTGCCCTTTTTCTCCAAGTCTGCAGGATCCTTTGTGAAGCTGTCCAGTTCTCTATTTATAATCACCACTTTGAAGGATATCCCATAATCTTCTGCATCAAATGGTTTGTCCTTTTGCAAGATATTACTCTAGGGATTGAAGTAAAAAAGTATAAAGCAGATAACAATGAATTAAGTAAATACTTCTTATTGGATTTGAAAATTAAGAGCTCAAATAGGATAGAAAGCTTTGGAAATATATATAGCCCCTAATTGTCTGAGAGATGCAATCAATTTGCTTAGAGCTATCTGTAAAAGATTGCTCAGACAGACCCTTTGAAATATTTTAGCAGAATGGTTTTCTGGGCTCATGTACTTTAAAAATTGTGCTTATAAATAGCCTCAAAAAGAACTTACTGCTTGTCTTTTTCATCATATAATTAATTTTTTTTCCATGCAAGATACTACAATGGAAACAGGAACAGACCAAGCATTTAAACAAAGTCCTTGTTATCTTGTAAAAACTTGCTATTACCTGGAACAATAGGACACTGAAACATTTACACTCTGGATTAGTTCTTTCATGCACCTACTAAACTGTTTGGAATGATCAACCTCTTAAAATTGTGGGTACTATGGTAACTGGATATTTCAAGGTGTCATGGAGACAGACTACTCTTCTCCTGAGATGCCGGGAGAGTCTATTTGAGTCTGCTGTGAAAAAGGACAGGAAAGGCTTTTTTGTCCTCTTCTAAATTCAACTACTTATAAAATGTAACTCATGCAAGTGTTGAATGATGCTGGTGTTTTTAATACATTATTTTTAGAACTATGAAATCAAAATTTAAGTGAAATAAATGCAGTTCTCACAAATTAAACCTCCTTTGTAGAAAGAAGAAGAGCAAAATTTACTTGGCTGAATAAAAAAAATAATGATAATAAAGACCTATCACTACCTTTAGGGAAAAGAAAAACAGTAAGATGCTCTGATGTGTTTCTATTATGTGTCTAAAATTTAACAGATTTAGTATATGATAATTCCAACTTAATCCAGAGGTGTAGTTTGGGCACCTGCTCACCTCTATCTTTGTTAACCAATAAAGTAAATATTTTTAAACTCAAGGTGGCTTGTTCTGTAAGAACAATTAAATTAATTAAATAAATTTAAATTAAATTTAAATTAAATGATTATTTTTTCTTACTTTCCCCAAATTCCTGTTCAATAAATATTTTACTCTTCCTAGGAGAATGAGATTCTGCTGATGTAATGGTATTTGTTTCAAACAAGTAAACAGAGAGATGAAAAAAAGATCCCTTTCATTGCTTCTGATGTCTCATCTAAGGTTTGTACTGAAATTTTGCCTTGTTACTCCATTTTTTTACAGCAGTTATGAGAATCACAACACTGGTACCCAGAAGCTTTCAGCATCATATGTGTAGAGTTGACATTTTTCAAACAAAATACTCCTCTAAAAACTGACACTAATAGTTTTGGCACAACTTTGTCAGTGCTGCTTTGAGGAATACTTTCTATTGTTTTTATTACTACATACATTGTCCTTAACCTTGGAGTCAGTGTCACACAAATTTTGATTGCACAAATAAAATTTACCCGCTAAATTTGTTTGCCTGAACCTCATTCTTACCAAATTCTCTCCCTCCTTTACGTTCAAGCAGTCATTGGCCTTCTCTTTCATTTTCTTCCAAAATTCACATTGGTTTTTTCTTCTCTTCTATGGCTCCCTGATATGACTTTAAAGACTCTCATGACTTCTTTTTGCAGCTTCAAGTTTCTTGCCAGTCCCTTGTTATCTTACATTTACTTCATGTCATATGGCAAGCATGGTGTTGTTGACCTTTCCCAGGACTCATTAGCACACTCCTAATATTCTGGAAGTTTCTGGTTTTAGGTTAATTTGCTTAATTAGCAGCAGAAATAACTTGTGAAATAAACCTTTTCCAGATGTTGCCTTAAACTAGGCTTGTGTGTTCTGACTTTGAAATTGTTTCCATCTCTCTGCAGGAGAGTACATGGAAGTTTATTGGTAGCAGGGTGCTACAACAATTTATGTAATGAAAGAGCTGAAGTCAATTTACATTTCCTGTAGAAGGAAGAGAAAAAAAGAAGGGCAATGTCTGTATGAGCTTTTGACTTACTATTTTTAAAAATAAAACTAACATTCCTTTAAAATTGCTTATTTTATGCTTTTTTTTTTTTTGGCTTCCTGACTAAATAAAATTCAAACACTGATCCATTTGGGGGCCAGGCTCTTTTTGCCACAGAGGTTTTTTGGTGTTTTTGAAAAAATCAAACCATAAACAGATAGTTTCAGAAAAGCAGCACAATCAAATGAAAAATAAAGATTCAAAAAGGTTGTGAAAATTTTCTTGCTCAGTACACAAAGCCATTAATTCAAAAAGGCATTGTCAGTTGTATGTAAGGTTTCTAGAAAGGAACATTAAACTCAGGAATAATTAACTTTTCTTCTGGGTTGATCATCAGATAAACAAATCTGCAAGTAAAAGAATGGCAACAATAGGGCATAAAAAGAAAATATCTTGTGAAAAACAAGAATTTTTACCTCCTTCCTGGAGTTTTTTGTCTTTTATAAGGACAGAAAATGACATCGAGCACAGCAGGAGACTATTCAGAAATCAATTTTAGCTACTTTATCTGAGGGCTGATGACCTTGATACAACTATAAAACGCGCAGAAACTCAAAAGCTTGAAAAAATCCACATTAACTCCAAGTCTTGTGTTCCTTTTTGTATTTTATTAATGTTAGTATGTAATTAAAACAGCAATAATATTTGTAATGTGAAAGATACTATATTTCAGTAATTTATTGTTCATATTATTAATAGGACATTGTTTTCATTTAGTTTAATTAACAGGGAACAACTCCTTTAATAATTTTATGACAGCCAGATCTGGTAGTTTTCAATAACAGGAGCCTGTGCTCTTTCTATAACCTACATGAACTAATCATGATCATGAAATAATTAAGTTGCCTACAAAGTCATGGGTATTTTAATTTCTGAGATAGGGTTAACTAGAGTATCTAGAGCATGGATCTTTTTCAGTGGCTCTAATATCACTGAAAATCGAGTGTTAACTCTAACTCTAAATAAAAGGAAAGGTAAACTCTGATCTGCTTTTTAGATTTGGATGTATTTTTTTCTTTCTACTTAAGCTGGAAAGTCTGAACAGTTTATTTCCGACGTTGCCACAGTTCTTCAAAAAAATACAAAATCATGTATCTTTATACTAAGTTGTCTTTCTATCAGTTATTATAAAGACTTTTAAAAAAATTGCTTTATTTGTTACTTTATTATTCTACTGAGAATCAATACTGGTCAATTGATACTGATTCTGCAAACCTGGGATAAAATCCAAATGTCCTGACGCTTTAACCACAAGACCATTGAATGCTGTGAAGTTGCTATTTTAAGACCAATTAAAAAAAATAAAAATAGAAATTTTATATGTGGTACAGCAAAAACATAGACTAAAACTACTCTGCAAGCAGGAGAGAGAGAAGATAGTGACCTCACTTATCTGAGATGTTATCAGATGGAGACATCCAGAAAATGATCCTGAAACAGTCCTTTGAAGATTACTTCTCTCTTTTGAAGGTAAAGAGATCTCTTGAAGGTAAAGAAATATGATATTAGATGACATGATATTAGATTATTAGATTATTAGATGCCTTTCTTCCCTTAAGATATACTCTACCTGGGTCTCTCCTGAAATAAAAGAGGAAGAGGGTTGTCTCTTTTTAGAACAGATAATGCTGGAGCCAGCTATGCTCTCGTTTTATGTGGAATATCCAGGATGGAAAAGATGTTGAGCAAAAGGCAATTTTACTCCTCATTCTGTTGCAGTCAGAGAAAGAAAAGGAAATTGAACAGAGGAGGGGAAAAAGGGCAGCCTCCCTCTGCTAATCATATTAATTCAGTACAGTTTGTTACCAGAGTAAAAAGAGTGATGATAATAACAGAAAGAAAAACCCCTTTCCAGCACAGCACAGTGGACATATCAGTTAAAGATACAGAGTCTCAAAATGGTTCTTCAACTCAAATCTCCCACGCCATGGATAAACCTCCTCACCGTCAAATTATGCAGAAGTCCATTGATACCACCATGTGTGGCTGATTGCCTTAAAAAAACCCCCAAACATACTCCCCCTCTACCATTTCTCATATCCAATACCATTATACTACAATACCTTTATAACTTATTTCAAAAATAAACCTAAACTTTAGTGTCAGTGACCAAGGCTTGTGTAGAAATTTTCTTATTTTAACTTTTTTTTACAGCTTCTACAGTAAGGTTGTCCTGGTTTTCAGATTTTCATATTGTCCATCAGAAGCTTGATTTCCATGTAGGAATAATATGCTTTTGTTTTGAGGAGAATGGTCCTGCCTAGTCAAAACAAAAGAATAAGTTCAGAATTCCACTGCTTTATGAGCTAGAGGTTGTCATGGGAATGTCCAGGGCTGTCTGAATGTGGTTTGTTTTAGTTAGCAGCAATTTTACCTTGCTTCAAGGATCTGGTGCTTGTACCATGAATATTTCTCTTTGTTTTCCACCACTACCATTTTTTAAAATTTTACTGATGGATACCTATCAAGAAGCAAGGAAGAGTATATGAAAGTCCTGTAGTTTTTACAGAAGAAATTCTCATAAACAGCCATATTCAGGGTTTTGACAAAAGTATTTGCTATGACTGCAGATGCATTATGCACTGTATACTGTGCAGTACCAGACAGAGTACATGACAGGGCCCCAGCAAGTAAGGGTGAATTCGTTGCTCCCTTTAAAGCCTAAAATATTAACTTTTAATGGGTAAGTCAGGGGACAGAAAGTGTTGCAGGGTGAGGCAGGAGAGGGAGAGAAAATTATCATTTTTCACCCTTTCATGTTCTGAGTTACTAATTTCTCAATTTAACAAGTTCAACTTCCTATTTTTTTGATTTCCCATGTGCTGCTGAGCAGTACTTGAATGTGGTATTGACACTGCTTACACTCTGTTTACACTGCTATTACTTTATATTTAAATTCAGCTATTGCCATAAAAACAGTGATTAAGATTAGTAATAGTAATGAATAGCCTTATGTTGCGATGACTTGGACAATCAGTGTCTGCATTGGAATGACCTGGAGTGAACAGATTCATCTCCACATGCAATTGTTCGTATCAGTCCCAAAAACAAGAATTTTTTTTTTTTTTGCTCTTGACTGCACTAGTAATGGAAAAAAATGATTGGTTTCCAATAAACTTTTTTTGTCCATTGCACCAAAATTTCAGTTGAGAATGAAAAAAAATCATTAAAAAGTGATTATTTTGTTTTTTAATTGTAATGACCCCAGACAATTGTTTTCTACGAGGTGAAAAAGTAAAGAGATTTGGGGTATATTGTCCAGGCTGTGAAAGTTTGCTTTATATTCGGTTCCTTCATCTCCCTCAAAAAACTGATTTTGAGAAGCCAGTTCTATGTAATAGAGAATATGAAAAGAACCAGTGTGTTCAAAAATGGCCTCTCTTAGAAAGGCTGCAAGGGTTTAAGATCACTTTTTAAAAGTCTGGAAAGTAGACAACAGAGAAGAAGAATTTAAAGCAGAGGAGCTACAGTGCATGCCAGGAGGCATGAGAGAAAACAGCTGAAAAAGAACACAGAAAGAGTGGGATGGAGAATGAGAAGAAGAAGAAGAAATAGAGAATAGAAGAAATCAGTGGCATGGTAGGAGCGATCAGAAAACGAGTAACCAGAGAGGATGAAGAGCAGTAGAAGGAAAATAAATAAGAGATAAAGTAGGGGAAGAAACAGAAGGAGAGGAAAAGGAAACCGGAATGAGAAAAAGAAGAGAGAAAAGAGATTAGGAAAAAATCAATTGCACAAAGCTGGAAGGAAGAAGATACTGAGATACTACAGTGATATAAAAGCTGTAGAAGTGATTGTATGGACTATATAAGAAATTAAATGAAGGAAAGTGAGGCAATCTCAAGGGAAAAGAATGAAACATCAGAAGGGAAAGGAGAAAGAAGAAATTAGGACAAGAGAAATTACACTGGGTTGCAAAGGCCAAGAGGATGGACTAAGGTACACTGGCAGAGTCATTCAAGTCTGAACAATCTTATTTTTTGTCAAAGATTCCCACCTTATTTTTTGTGAGTTACCAGTTTTTTGTTTGAGCTATGAAATTGAAAAATGGAGAGGAAAGAATTAGTTTAAACTAAAAAATAAATTTCTCAACAGAAGAAAAAACCTGCATCTGTATGCAAACAAGATGTTCTGTTTTTTCCCAAATGCTTTTTATTTTATTAAACGACTGCTGTCTATTACTACCTAAGATGTACCTTGGAGTGAAGCACCTGAGGATTTATATCATCTCAGATATACCCTGCAGCATCCTAATCATAGTTGTTCTCTCTCTGACTCAGCAAGTTCTTATGTGAGGCAGAAAGCATCCCCACCTCAGTGCATCCAGATTTTTTAATCTGTGTAATGTTATAGCGTATCAATTCTGTGAGTTCTTTCACCGTCCATTTTTTTTTTTCTCAAAGATATTTAGGAAAATCAACTTGAGTTTGCAAATCATCTCCACGCAAAATTTGTAAAACAATAAGGAGACAGTCAAATATATAGCAAAATTCAAGAACCATAGCATGAAAAGCATGAGCAAATACTATTATTTACAGGAATGACATCACAGAGTACCTGAATAATATGGGAGTAAATTAATATGAAGAAATTGGAAGGATCTACTGTCATGAATTTCTTTATTCTAGAAGCAATCTTAGCTGAAAGATAGTGAAAGTCAGGTAAGAGGTTTCTTTAATAAGTTGACTTGTGCCCATAAGAATATATTATTGGCTGTCAAAATGTCAGGCTATTTGATTCCATGACAAATGAAGAGCAAGAGAACAGAGATAAACCAAAAAAGAACATTTATTTGCATGTATTTGTCCTGTCCTCTAGTCAAACAGAAGAAAATGCAAATATGCTGTAGCTTGGATGTTACTGGAACCATGAATTATGTAAGACCAAAAATAGATAAGCATACTGAGATTATAATGCTTTTAGCTGTGCAGTTCACGCCTTCACTAGAACCCCCCAATGGAAATACTGCCCCACAATTCATCATTACCTATTTTGTATTCCACACATTGAGACTCATACTCCAATTCCATTGTTGTGGATAACACAAACTTTTATTGTTCGCTCTTCTTTATCCTACAGGAATGTCTGGGCCAACCGATGCGGGGATTATTTTGAGATGTCCTTTGTGTTGCCCTCTAGCACTCTCCCATGTCTGTGTTCCTAGATATGAGTTAGGCAAATTGAATTTTCTGTTTGAGCTCTATAGTGCAAGAATAACTGCTTGGCATTTGCTTTGTAAATAAAGAAGATATTACATTTTATTTTCTGACACAACCTTTTTTTTTCTGGATAGAACATTGGAATCACAGGGAATTTTCTGGGAAACAGTTAAGATACAGCTGACTGCAGTAGGATTCTTGCGCACTACATAATATAACCCACAGGTCTGATTAAAGTATTTCTGAGATGAAGATTCTGAAAAATAGCCATGGTCAGTGCCATCAAGTTTGTAAATAAACAATTAAAAACTGGCCTGTACATCTTTATGTAAAGCTTATTCACTTTCTTTCATGGGACACAGGGCAGAGAAAAAGAATTTTTAAACAGAAAATCTTACAAATAGTGAAAATCCAAAGGCATATGCTCAATTGAGTATAACACAGAAGTAAAATAAATAAGATGCAATAAGTAAAAGACAAAAGAGGGCAGGTAATGTCTTGGGGAAAGTGCACTGAGTGTAGGAGAGGAAAACCTAAAGTACTCTTAAGATTTGAGGATAAAGTCCAATCTCTGTTACACTGATGAAAATACTGACTAACATCATTGCCAATTTCATAAAAAACTCGGAATGATTGGTGAACGTAAAGAGGGGAGTTAGCAGCAGGAGCAGTTATTCCACTCAAAACAAATTAGAAGCAATTTTGGTCCAATAACCAGTTCACTTCTATAGCAAGACTCCAACTGAAACAACTACTTTTCATCGGACAAAAAAAAGGGATAGAAAGTACACGGCCTAGATGGCCTAGTAGATGGAAACCCAGTGGATACGCTTGGTGGAAATATAAATTTCTATGACTATCATAATAGAGAGGCAATAAGATGAAAAGTACTGATAATGAAAATCAGTTGTCCAGAAAAAAACATGCAAAATATATATATTTATGTTAAAACTACCCAAAATAATAATAATAAAAAAGTAAATACAAGTAAATAAAAAAATGTGCAAAATGTAAAGCCTTGTAAAGATTTGCATGGGCATACACTGTCATGGCAATAAATATGGTAAGCATCTGCAGATAAAATGAAAGGCAAATTAAGAAAAATAAGTTGATGTTGCTGGGAAATAACTGATGTCTTTTCCTGGGAATGCAGATCCACTGCAAAGAAGGAAAAAGTCAGAAACTGATGAATTCTCTGGAGGAGAAAATAAAAAAACATTGTATTTAAGATGATGCCAATATTGCAGGTATATAAATAAGTTTAAAAAATGAAAGGAACTGATACATAAAGAAAAATTTTAGAACAAATGGTCTGCTAGGAAAAGAACTCGTTAATTATGCCGCAAGAAGGGAGAAACCACACTGTGGTTGAACATTTCCTATGAACACAAAAGCATTCTGTAAGTGAAAATGAGGTAGTATGTAAACGGGAGCTGTTGTAAAAGAGTAGAGAAAATCTGCATCATGAATATAATTTCAAGTCCCGTTCTCTGTCTAGAGTCCTGTTGGTATCAACCCAAGGTTTCATACATCCTCACATGTTAAATCAAGCCTAAAATAAATAGATGCCTGGAAAGAAAAAGAATAAAAGTAAAATTTGGGATAAATTGCTAGGAAAATTGATAGTTTGCGTTTTTAATGTAATAGTAACTCCGCACGTAAAAATTAACGTCTGAAAAGCGAGCATTTCCAAAGCACAGTATTTGATGGTGCAAAATCACTACACTACTGCATGAATTGGGAAAACAGTCTCACACCCAGACTCTTGTTCTGTAGTTCTTATCTACCATGAATAGATGTGACTTAGAGTAAAATCTTGCTTGTACATAGATTACCCACATGAGAAATTCCTCAATGTTTTTTGCAGCTTCAACCCATTAAGAGGGGGAGAGAAGCATAAAGTGCAGCATAAAATTTCAGGTTTAGTTGATATTTCATTTTTTTTTAAGCTATTGTATTTTTTCAAGGAATTTAATTCTCAGGAAAATAGTCAGTTTGACAGCTTTGAAGATTTAAGTGTGTGTCTTAGTACAGCAACATACTGTCTGTAATCAGAACTGAGGAACTCATTCACAAACAGGAAATTGTTGAATTAGGAAAATTCATTCATTTGCTGTCATCATCTAACTTTGCCGTAGAGGGTACAGACATCACCGACAGGACAGTGAACAATTCCACTGATTGGGGATCTTCCATACCTATATATTAATTCTATTAAAAATTGTCCAGGCATGTAATAATACTAGGAAGTTTTAGTTATCAAAATAACTAAAATGTTTAGCCTGTACCTTTTCTTACTCCAGCACTCTGTAATATGTAGTATAGGGGGTTGGAATTACTGTAATTTGGAAAATTCTTGGGAAATAAACTGTTTTCTGAGAAAGTTTCGTGTATGATAGTGTCTCCTTCAAAGCACTGGTTAAAGATGGCTTCCCTGACCTTCAATACTTATAGAACAGCCTTTCATTTACAATATATTTTTCAGTGTTTATGAAAGGGTGTGGGAAGGGATGTGATGGAGTTGAGCTGCGGCGGGCTGTCGGATGTGCCTGCAGAAGCACATGACAGCACAAAGGAGCACACAGCAGCACAGAGAAGCTTGTCTCCGCCTGACCCTGGGGGGAGGAGGTGCCACACAGCAGAGCCCTACTGAGAGGAGCCTGCCAGAAGCTGACAGACAGGTGAACAGCGCGTGATCACCCCACAGAAGGACATTTAGAAAGCATGTTGCTGACGTGGCAACATGGAATAGGGCACGTAGTGAGAATCACCATGTAAGGAAATACTGTGCCTTGAAAAAGTTTATAAAACCAGCTCGTTTCTCTTGAATAAACAACTCAGATTCCCTGCCGGTCTGGGTCCGTGTCTCAATCGCTACAAAAGTGTGATGAAAGATAGGATGTTTTTGCATTCTAGTGCACATGAAAACAATTTTTTTCCAGTAAGTTATAGTCACAAATTGAATTTTAAATGCCATTTATCTATTTTTAAGAACCTGTATCTGGACCAATATCCCAGAAAGTGAGTTTACATGTTTAAATGTTAATACTTTCCAACTCATTTAAAATTAACTTCTGTTCTTGGATGTGCCAACTGTACCCAAAATCTGTTTTTCAGTTAACTACCCAGAAAATTAGGCACAACATTGAAAAACTGTAAAATTAGCCAATATTTAGACATGTAAGGGGGGCGAAGAGGGAGGGTTTTGAGTAGCCTGAAGTGGTTTCTTCCTATAAAATAAATTGTGAGAATCATTTTCATAGTGTTTGGTCCACCCATATTTATCTATGCAGCCCTAATGCTGCAGGAAGCTGAGAGAATTTGTGTATTCCTGTGGGCAAGCACTTGTCCTTCAGGAGGCATTGAACAAAATGCAGGAGCAGCTACTGTCACATCCTGCAACAACACAGCCCAATGCTGAAGCTATCTGCATACATGAAAATCTGACAGAATTCTTGATTTCAAGAAGCATTTGGACAATGCTCTCAGGCACGTGGTGTGATGCTTGGGGTTGTTCTGTAGAGAGACCAGTAGTTGGACTCTGGTGATCCTTGTGGAGTCCTTCCAGCTCCAGATACTCTATGATTCTGTGACTGATTCTATGATCTGGTCCTCCTGTCTTCAGTCTGTCACTGAGGTTGAAGAAACTGAGGTTGTTTGTGGTGTTTGAACTGAATGCAGTTGGTGAAGTTCCAAGCTCTTGGCAGGAAATTCTGCATGCTGATGCTGCTGTCTTACTTTCTTCTTTTGATTTTTCTGTTATCTGTGGGATATTCTGCAGGTTTCATTTCAGTCAGTCCCTGAAATATTGATGTCCATTTCCTTCTCTTTAAGGACTATGTGTCTTCAGCAGAATTGATACATTATGGTGACACTGCTTAAACTAAAGACAAGGCCATTAATAATCCAAATGCAAATAAGATGATTACATGAGTTGCTACAATTGATTTAAATTCAGCTCAACTAAGCAGTCAGTTTGTTCTTTTCTCTTCAGGTTTAATTTCTTCTCAGCTTCTTACTTATTTGTTTGTCTCTTCTTTTTCTTTTTTTTTTTTTAAATAAAATATCACGCAATGCCATTAGGGCACTAATTTGAAGCTATAGATCTGAATCTGCAAACAACTGTAAAGACAACTGGTGCAACTCAGAAAGTCAGAGGAATGCCACATGAGCATCAGTTGTACACACAGTGTGACCACCAACTCAAGAAAGAGGAAGGAATTATTTGAGGCTCTAGAAGGTTTGGAGTCTCCTGTATATTAAATTCTACAGTTGTTCTTAAAAAACAAAGCCTTATGTGTCTCACCTGTACCATTTCCTGTACCATTGCTTAGCTTACATTATCAATCAGCCTGGGATAGAAGCTGTTCTTGTTCCTACCAATATAAAATGTTTTTTCATATTCAGGGACTGGCATTTTTATTTGTTTCAGACTGAAAAAGAAACAACAAACCAACCTAGCTTTTGTCTCCGAATGCTTTCAGGGAGCTAAATATATCAAAATTAAGTGGAAAATACTCTGCTGCTGCAGGATTGGGGGTGGGCGGGGAAGAGGAGGGGTTGGAATCTTATGAGTCGAATATTTACTCTTTCTGTTCTTGTAGTGAAGGTCAAACACTTCAAACGAAAGAGTTCAAGCAGGTGAAACTCTGAAACTGAGTGAGGAACAAACTGTGCATAATTAGAATGCTCTATTTTGAACAGCTCCTATATTTTTGACACAAGTGAATATTTATGCTATAAAACCATATTTTGTGTTGTGCAGCCCTACTGCTTGTCATACAGGTTTTCAGTATTTCACTTTACAGCATATATTTGCATTTCGAATTCATTATGCACACATCACAAACACTACACAATGGCTGAGTTTAAACAAGTCTGTTTCTGTACTTTTGGATCAGATACAACTGGCAGACTAAAGTATAATGAAAGCAGCAAACCTCAATGATAACTGAGCAGCATATTCTGAAACCTACAGACACTTCCAATTACAGGGTTTCCAAACCGTTCTTTAACTTATACAGCTGTTTTAAGGTGCCCATGTTTTTACAACAGAGCCTTGCAAAAAAATGTCAATCAGAATAATAAGAGAGAAATTTTTCTTTCCTTTTGTTTAGAGGCACTCCTTTTTAAAACATCAAAAATTAAAGGAAATTAAATGAACTCCCAACATTTCTGCTTTTAGTCTGTGAAAATCTGCCTGTCTTGAAAAGGATTTTTGTCACAAAAATAATAGTAACTTTAAAAAAGGGGAGGGAAATACCTGATCTAGGTCTTCAAAAGCAGTTATTGAGTAGGTTTTATTTGAATTTCTGTATTGAGAGAAGCAGTCCTAAACCTTTTCAGAGCTTCAAAGGAAAAACCAAAATCATTTGACATTTTGGGGAGGGAGAAAATAATGTAATTGTGATTTCTTACTTTAACATATGGCACCATTCTTCTCTGGATGGTTCTTCCACTAGGAAATTACAATATGAACATTTCTGTTGAATGAGTTGAAACTGAAGGTCAGAACTTAAATTCACCTTGAATTAATTCATTCTTTTGTGTCAAGCCATCTCATTTTGCACATTTCCCCCCTTCCTGCTCTTGCAATCAGCAGTGCTTCAAGTCACAAAGCAGAGCCACTCAAAAGACCACAAC
Source organism: Rhagologus leucostigma (assembly GCA_013397725.1). NCBI lineage: Eukaryota > Metazoa > Chordata > Aves > Passeriformes > Rhagologus > Rhagologus leucostigma. The sequence goes on from VZTD01002141.1 coordinate 55,433, forward strand.
TAAAAAGCAGCAACTGTCATCGAAGAAAAATAAAACCAACATTAAATGAAATAGAATTCATTAGGATCATAAAAGTAATCCTGCATGTTTTTCAAATCTTAAATATTTGAGTAGTCATTTGAGGACAGCAGGTGAGCAGTCCGTATGAAAAGGTTATAACGGTTACCAGACCAAAAATCAGTATGTGCTTAACTTCTTGTCTTCATGTGCTTAACTGCTTGTCTATATCAAGGCCTGTTCTGTGGTCAGGCAAGAAAAGTCAAAAAAATAGCTGGTCATGTTTAAGAAGCAGCTTCTTTTTCCTTATGGCCACTTTGGCTGTAGAACACAAGGATATATATTCAAAAATAAGTGCTTTTTGATAGTAAGGCCGGTTTTCTTCTTTTTTATGGACACTTAATGTTCAGACTTTATGAAGTTGGCATTTGAGCTATGAACTCCCCCTCCTCACCCAGTTACTGAGCTATACAAGCAGTCTCAATTTATAATCTTCCCCAGAAACCCATTAAAAATAAATAATTTAATAAAAGGATGAAGTTGATGAGTTTCTTTAACACAGCAGATACTGTTCTGCTACCATAGATGAATGTCCTGTACATGGCACAGCTCACTGTAGGAGGAAAACACAACAGAATAAGATGACAGAAACAAAACTGGAAACCGCAGCAGAGAATATTCTTTCAGCTCAGCTCTTCTGGAAAACTCTCTGACCTCACTGAAAATGACACAGTTAGTCCAGCCTTTAAAACATCACACTCTTCTGTGAAGGACAAATCAAAGATGTTGTTGTTTCATTTTGGTTAGTGAAGTTTTGAGGACTAGGTCCTCAAAGGAGAAATTTTGTTCAGCATAGTGAACCATAGGTACCAGATATCAAAGACACATGTAGGGTTCAGAAATACCATTTCATGGTCACTTTGCTGGGACAATAAAACCAAAACCAAATCCTCATGAAAATAATCATCCCAGAGCACACTAGATTTCCCACTGTCTTTACCACTCCCAAAGAATCACACCTAACTCAGTAAAATGTGTGGAGTACTAACGGAAATGGGCAATTAAAGTGCTTTTTTTTCCTTTAAAATCTAGTGCACCGAGCAAAAGGATAGTATAAAGAAATCCAGCAGCTGTCTTCTGCCTCTCTTTCTCTCTGAGAACAAGTGCAGGAAAGCTTTTCAGGCAGAACAATGACAAAGGAATGTTCTTCCTACACTAATGTAGAACACGTATTCAATGAAATTATTACCTTTAAAAAGATTCTTAAGAAACATTATTTTTGCACTGGTTTATTGTTGCACAAAGGGAAAAAAAAAGAACATACATATTTCAGCCATTTTTGAAATACGAAAAAGAAAGCATTTCTGGCTACTTAAATGAGAGGAATGATATAATTTAATTTTGAATGACAGTTAAAAGCATCCAAATCTGGGTTTTCATCCTGTAAATTACATTTCCCTACCTGGCTTGGAAAACATAAGATAAATAATGCATTTTTGCTTTATTTGCATATTGGCTTGCTATGAAACTAGTGACTGTGATTCACAAATAAGTCTTGTGTCTGTTTCTGGAGGGGACTCATGCATTATGTGCTGTGTGCAGCATTTTAATTGTAGTGGACATTAACATTCAAGATTGTGAAGTAACCCCAGCATCTATCCGTATGTAGCAATAGATTTTTATCTCAGAATATGTACAGAAGTTGTTTTCAAGGGCTGTATGAAGTGGTGCTGCTGGAGGGATCTTACTAATAGCTGGAAAACAGTTTATTCCAGTGATTTCAGCTGTAAAACACTGATGAGCAAGAAAATTTGAAACATATTCAAATTTCATTCTAATGCCCTATATAGAGAGAGTCACTGTTATTTTATTCATTCAAGTACAGTTAAAAAGTGCATCGAAAAAGATTGAATACAACCAAACATAAAACCCCCCACAGGATTTACGAGGTGTTCTTGAAGATTTTAGGTGGTTTTTTCCCAGCTGAAGGAAGAGCAAAATCCTTTTTCTTCCCAAAATAAACACATAACCTGGCTCTTTTTTTTTATTATACATTTTACAGGCAAATATTGAAAGTATGGTATTGAAAGATCTTTATCATAGATACATAAGGACAAAGCCACACATTAAACCTATGATAAAATCATTGATTTATTCTTGATTTATTTTTATACCTTTGCATTATTACTCTTTCTGACTTTATTTTGGAAAAAGACCATTGAAAAATGTCCCACTGATGAACTTCTCTTATTGGACTTCTTGCAGAATATCACTTCCTAATTATGCCTATGGAAGTGGTGGGAAAACATTCCCCAGGATCCTCTGGATCCACTGAATTTGAGACTGGCTTTTCAGAGAAATTACACTTTACGAGACTGTGTAATAGTGTTTTTTCCTCTAAATCCTGAAAAGCTCTGGCAAGATTATAGATACACAGAGAGACATTAAGTGATTCAAACATGGAGATTTAAAAGACCCTTATCTTTGTGTACGGGTGAGGCTGTGACTTTCAGTATAAGATGTAAAATGGCACTCTACCACATATTGATTATAAAATCAGTTACATTTGAAGAAACTGAAAAAAATTGGAGTTTGGTTTTTCTTTTGGTTTTACAGTTGTTGAAGCAAAAGCTTTGCTGGTTTGGTTTTACTGCTTTACTTATTCGGTAATTTTTATTTTTTATCTATGGTGAATATGGTAGCATTTACTTACATTTCTCTGAACTTGACTGGAGGTGAGAAAGAGTTGGTTTTAGTATACTACATATTTGGCAGAAACCATTGTGATAAGGAAGGTCCTACTCAGATAGGAGTCTGTGCCTTGGAGAACCAGAGGTGAAGGATTGGATTGCTTCAGCTCCCCCTGCCCTTATTCACAGCCTAGAGCGAGCAGCAACCAGTCCTGTGTTTAGATTCAGACCAAAAATACCATGTGTCTTGTTGCTGCAGAAGGATAACAACTTCTACAGCTCCCAAAACTTTCCTTGGGTCAATGGTAGGATTTATTTCACAGCTGACAGAAAGCCCGTAACGTTCTCATGAGGAGAACACTGTGCCAGTTTTGTCCTTTAGATTTCAAAAGCCTTCCTTTTTAAAAACTCAGCATCGTTTTTATGATTTAGGAGCTGACACAGCAATATATAATAATTCTTGAATGCCACCAGAAGTCCAAGGCAAAGACATTTCTGCTGTGACACTGCACTTTGCTATAAAGTTAAAATGTTTAATTGTATGGACTCTAGCAGTGGTTACTTTACAGTTTAAATATTGGAATCAGTAAATCAAGGTTGTCTTTTTTTATATTAAGTAGTTACAATAATTAATAGTTTGTTATTAAATGTGGTTAACTGTCATTAGAATTGTTAATAATCTGTTTTCAACACTTTCTAGAAATTGTGATATGATTATTTTTTATTCTTAGGCAATATGAGGCATTTTTGGTTACAACTCTGCTGAAATGCTGTATTGGTTTTGCACAGCCTGGTTCCTGGTAGCAGGGGGGCCACAGAGCTGGCTCCTCTGAGAAGCACCTGGAAGCTTCCACCATGTCCAGCAGAGCCAATCCCTGATGGCTCTGAAAGATGGACATGCTGCTGGCCAGAACTGGGAAAATGAGAGAGGTTGGTAAATCCTCTGTGATGACATTTTTAAGAAGAATATCAAAACAAAGTCACAAGATTTTGTATTCTAGTCAGAGAAGAGGAGGAGGTGAGAATATGTGAGGGAAAACAACTTGGCCACACCAAGGTCAGTGGAGAAGGAGGGGGAGGAGGTGCTCCAGGCGCCAGAGCCGAGGTTCCACTGCAGGCTGTGGTGCAGACCATGGTGAAGCAGGTTGTCCCCCTGCAGCCCATGAGTCCATGGGGGATGCAGAGATCCACCCACAGCCCGTGGAGGAGGTGCCCACGCCAGAGCAGTGGATGTGATCCAGTGGAAGACCCGGTGGAGAGAGAGGGCCCTTTCTTCCAGGCTGGAGCAGCCTGTTCTTGGAGGACTGCACCCCGTGGAAGAGAGACCCACGCCTCAGCAGTTTTGGCAGGACTGTGTGCCCGTGGGAGGGGCTCACGCTGCAGCAGGTGCGGTTTGGCCGCTGCTCGTGAGAGTGGACCCAAGAGGTTCACGGAGAACTGTCTCCTGTGGGAGGGACCCCACGGTCTCACAGGGGAAGGACTCCTCTCCCGGAGCAGCTGAGGGAAATCTCAGTGATGAACTGACCAAACCCCCATGCCCTGCCTCCCTGTGCTGTCTGTGGGAAGGAGAGAGGGGCTGGGGTGAAAAAGTGTTTTAAGGGCTTATTTTACTTCTCATTATCCTCCTCTGATTCTGTTAGTAATAAATTCACTTTGTAACTTTAAGTTAAGCCTGTTTTGCCCTTGAAGTGTTTCCTCCTGGTCCTTATCTCAACTCATGAAGCCTTCGTTAATTTTTTTTCTCCTCTGCCGAGCTGTGGCAGGGGAGGGTGAGAGAGTGACTCTGGCGGGTGCCTGGCGTTGAGCCAGTGTCAAACCATGACAAATGCTCATTCTGGGAGGCACACTGAGGTAACTTCTTTGATGACTGTTACTGTATCTGGCATTTTCAATAGAATTTTGTAGCCAATCCACCTTGGCTAAATGAGTTCATGAAATTCCCAGACCAAACAGATTTATTGAGCAGAGGTCAGATTTTCTTTATGGATTAAATATCCATACCACTTCAGCAGGCCCCCCTGTGTTTCACCAGGTCCCTCTCTCACACATATATGCATACACTGAAATCAACCCTTAAGCATGTCAGATTAATTTTCTGTGTTTATGAATGCATAATCTGAGTCAGTTTATGTTATTTTTGGTTTTATAAAATAATTTGCTTTAAAAACAGTGTTTTGAATCAAGTAAGTAGGGTTTGGGCAGTCTATGCATGAAAGAATCTGGTCATTCCCATAAGAGTGCCTGCAAAATTTCTCCCTTATTGTAGAAGATACGATATAGGCTACTGAATTGCTTATATCATATTCAAAAAGGATGATCCTAATCAAAAGGTTGGAATTTTCCTCTCAGATCTGCAAGACAGATACCTACTCCAAGATTACTCTTTCCCCGTATGCATGGAACTTCAAAGGATTATGTTTGTAGAAAGAGAAGAATATCTTAATCAAGATCAGCCATGCACATCTTGAGAGCAGAGTTTGTATCCAAATGAGGACTGACTGTAAAGTGAAATGTTCATTACTATGACTAGAATTGTGTGCAAAATTGAGAAAGCAATTTATGCTGTCAAGTTCACAAAGGAAATGGACAAAGCGTTTCAGAATACATGAAAGGGAGCCCTCTCCTGTTGGCATTGGAGAGGATGAGACAACTCAGCAGGCAACTCAAATACCTGTGAGCTAAACTGTGCCTGTGAGCACAGCCCTGAGCAAGGAACAGTGTGTATGATGAACCATCCTGAGAGATACATGCCTCCAGGTACAAGTCTCTGAGATGTACTTGCCTCCTTGTTGCTAGTTTAGAACAGAAGAAATTCATACCAGCACTGATTGGCAGACATGTTGGAAGACAGTCTAAAGTTGATGAAATAAAAAACCTCTCAGTCCTCTCCTCCAGCTCTACATTCCTTTCCTGAGTGCAAATGTGTCCCTTTTCTTTTTTCTTCATGGAAGAAAACCAGGCTATATTTGTCTTTAATAGGCAGCTATCATGGACAATTGGTTAATTGGAAATGCAAACTGCTGTAGATGTGGATATTTTTTTAACTGCAATGCCTCAAAAAGATCCTGTCACTGTTGCAGAAGTTGTGGGACAAATCTGACCAAATTAATTCAGGTATATTCCAGATTAGTCACCGAGGCAGAGTCACTGAGGCCATCTAACCATCTATGGCGGGAGTAGCATATGGGCACAGCCTGCTGTCTCCCCTCAGAGACTGTTTAAGGAAGGAGGCCAGGAATGCAACTTATGCTTCTGGAAGGAAAGACAGGATTCACTAAAACCTGATTGCTGGGTTTTAAGTAGCTATTTTAATATGTTCAGAATGAAAAAGACATGCACTTAGTGTACAATTCGGTATTGAACAACATAGCTATATGCATGAAATATATTTCTGCATTAAGGTAGTGAGAACACAGTTGGATCAAAAAAAAGAAAAAGGGGAAAAATAAGCCTTGTTCTTTAAAATATTAAAGTATTTATGTCCCTTAGCTCTGTGTTCAGTAGCATGCAGTTCAACAGGTAGTTCCATACCAAGAGACCATCTGCTATGCAAAATGTAATCAATCTCTTTTTTTATAAGGATAACAAAACTCCCTTTTTTTGTAACTGGCACTCATAGCATAAACAAGGGCATCCTGTGTCCTTTCTGCTCAGCCACAAGGAAGAAGAAGAAGAAATTATCCCTTCCAAAAATAATTTGCCCAGTGGAGGTTGAAGGCATGTGGGTACACCCCACTGATGTCCAGAGACTTTTGGAAGACAGAGGTCTCTCTTCAGAGCCAAGAAGAAGTGAGGTGTCACCCCCGGTGCCACGGCTGTGCATGAAGAGAGGGCATACATACAGTGCAAATTTTGGTTACATAAAGCTTTTGTGACAACCCATGCCCAACAATGAAATAGAAAGTGACATCTTAAGGTAAAAATCATAAAACAAAAATACTCGGAGGAAGCAGCTGTTCTTCCACTGCTGCCTCATCCTTCTTCTGTCAATCATAAACCTTTCTTCCTATTTCAGAAATACATTTGGTTTATGTTAACCATATAAAATTATGTTTTTGATAACTAAACAAGAGATTAAGCAAAATACTCACAAGCGTCTGTACGAGCTCAGAATTCAAAATGCAATTTATTTTTTTTCAATCAATTTTTTATTTCACAGAAGCTTAAATTTCGAAAAACAAGCCTACTTCCAGACTCATGACATGCAATATATGTAACCTGGTCATACAACATTTTTCCAGATTTTTTTTTAAAGTTACTCTTTTATTTTATTTCATGTTGTGAGGACAATAAATTACTTCAAAATCATTTACGTGTGCAACGTACTCTTACAGAAGATGTTCACATATGAAATGGATCCTTCTCTTAAAACACTAAACTACCATTATAAAGGTGTTTTTCCAAAGCTGACTAAAAACTATCTCCTCAACCACACAGAGAGGTTTGGAGGGCATTTCTGTGCTCTGAAAACACCTAAGATGAACTGAAAAATAATGTTTAGGATCTAGCCTGCTACATCTAAGTGACAGCAAAACACATATGTTTTGGGATTTAAACTTCACAGGCTGATGCACCTTTACCCCATAAGGCTTTTTATTATGATTACTAATAATTTGTATGTACACAATGGAAATATTTACTCTGTTATATGACTTTCCCTAACGATGGGAAAACTGATGTCTGGGCAGGCTACAGTATGTGTTCCTCTGCAAGGAGTAGGCTTTATGTTAATAAAAGGAAAAAGAAAAGAAAATGTATCTGTTCCTGCTCAGTTGCTCCAAGTTGTAGTGTCTGCGATTTGAGGGCAGGTTTGAACTGCTGCATCCTGGCCCCTTTGACTGTCCACTGGCCCAGGGAAGGCCAGACTTGCAAGCCTTTGTGCTTCTGGGGTGTAAATCCCCCTGTTATTTTGTGCCCAGTTTTTCTGTTATACCCTTGTTCTGAAAACAGTCAAGTAAGTATAGTAATATTTACCTTGTCTATAGTTTCTAGTTACACCCCAGGGATGCTAAGTGTTATACAGTGGTGGATACAGATCAGATATCACATTTTTAATTTTGGTCCAAGGGGATTAATATGATGGTCTCTTCCTCTTTCTAGAAGGAAGAGAGAAAACTCTAGAAGGGTGGGGAGAAAAACAGCTTTTTCTTGCTTAATAATGGATATTCTGCTTTGTACTTAAATGTGTCTGCTCTGTAGATGAAGACCAGTGAAATTCAGGAGAAACTCACAGTACATAAGTGTTCTAAGCTACCTGCTGTAGTTTAGCTAATGAATCTTAGCACTGCACTCAATGGATGCTACAAAACAATGCAAAACAAGGCCAAGTTAATGACTTCACCACCATCAAAATACTAGAATTTTATTGTTGTTATAGAATGATAAAATCATTTAGGTTAGAAAAGACATTTAAGGTCATCAAGGCCAACTGTTATTATGTATTTAAAAATTAAGAAGAACTCTAAAGATTTACAGAGGGAGAGGAGTGCTGAAGAAAAAGGATTTGCTTCTGCCTCAAAGTAACATAGTAACTATTTACTAAATATTCATGGAAGATTTGGAGCTGTACTGCACTGCTAATATTCCTGTGTGAAGGAGCTGTGTACTTGAGGCAGGATCAGTCTCCAAGCCATCAACTTCCTTTGGCCTTTCTGCTGTGACTGTGAATTGTAGTGTTATAATTTTCACCAAAGATATGGGGGATGGAGTTTCCCATAACTTTTTTTCTTCACAAAAAGTGTGGTTGTAACATCATATCAAAGGTGACAGGGAATATGGGCGCACATTAACATATCCATCACATCCATCCATGTATATCCCTCACATATATTCCCATTTTTGTAACTCTTTAAATGTCACTGCAGTAGAGTCAAGAGCACAGATACTCACTTTATTAGAAGCTTTTTTCTATATACTTGACCATACAGTCTCCCTCCCAACTCAGAGCATGCACTTCTACTGAGGAACTGGACAACCGTTTCCCTGCATATTGCAATGAAATCTAGGTCAGAAACATCTTCTCAAGACCCAGTTTCAGCTGAAATAAAACCTGGATGTGTGGGCAGCCCAGCACCTGTGGTCTGCTCCAACACCTCTGAATAAGGAGATCAAACTTCAGGGGCCACCATGAAGCACAAATATTGCACATTTAGAAGAAGATTTGCTATAACTAGTAAGTATGGAATCCAACAGACCCTGTGTAGTGGGAAAGATTGATGATTCCATGCTAGGTTCCATGCTGGAATTCTTAGTGGCTACACCATTTCCCACTTTTCTTATGTCGTATTTTCTTGGCCTACTTCAGAGAAGGGACACAAGGTCTTTTTCATCCGATTGGAGACGTCCAAGAACTTCTTAAAGGATAGCCCTCACTTGCTGTGTTTATCTAGTTTGTTCTTCATTGATTTTTCTTTTCATTTGAAAATAAAACATTTCCTACAGAATGAAATTGCAGTTTGACATGACACAGTGTAGTGTGGTTTTGGTTTTGTTTTATTTTTTTCCCAGTACAGCAAAACTAGAAAACAAATTAAATTCAATTTGAACAGATATTAGGGTTCATCTCAGCAACCAAACTGGGGAACAAAAAATCAATTATTCATTTAGCTTTTATAGGAGCTTTTTTCAAGTAGAAAACTCAGATTTCTAGTGGATGCCTTCTCTATTTGGACTGCCTAGTGGCTTTGGATTAAAAGCAATCCCTAATTCAAGACATGTTCAGGAGAAAAATGAAATCATCCTCTAGTTTTTGTCCCCTGAAAATTACAAAACAACAAATACCAAGACCATATATTTTCTTTCACTTTTAGAACTATTGGAAAACTCACAGACAGTGAAGGATGAAATTTTGTTACGTGTATCATAAGACACTTCCTTCAAACACCAGCAATTAGGTAGGCATAAGGAAAATGCTACAAAAACCCCCCAATTTTGACTAAATCAAATAAAACAATATATTAAGGTTTATGTGATGACCTGTGAAGGATAGAATGTGGAGGTAAAAATGAAATTAGGCTGAACAAATAAATACTGTGTCCCAAAAGACAACAGAAACTTGAAGCTAAATAAGAAAAAAATAAATCAGGTGTGCCTCTATTGAAAGAAAACTACCAACTAAATAATCAAAGTTGCTACAAAACCATTGTTGAGTAATAATTTTAATCCTTTGTCTTCCAGAAGATTAAATCCTTATTTCAGTACCCAGGAACTTGAATTCATTATGAAAAACTGACATGAAAAAGAGAAATGTAATTCATATTCAGAGCAGCTATAACTGTAGGAGTAGTAACAAGTACAATCATGTTCACAGAAGCAAAGAACTTGAAGGAAAAGTTGGTGGCTAGTGTCAGAAATTATTTTGTTCTGTTCCCATTTCAATAGGAAATGTTCAAATAAATATTTTTAATAAGAATATACGATAGCAGAAAAAAAATCTATTTCTCTGCATTAAAAACAAGTTGAGTTTTTTTCTGAATACTTTGTGTGTCATACTCCTGTTGAGAGAATGACAGAGTTATTCACTGAAGCTGTTCAATTAATGAATATATATTAAAGAAAATTGCAATCTACTCAGTTTGAGGAAGAGGTGAAATCATTGAATAAATGATTTGTTATGAATTATTCATGTACATCTAGCAAATATGCAATTCCCTCTATTTTTTAGTAAGCACTACAACATTTGGTTTTCAAAAGACATTAAGCAATCAGTCAACATATCAGCTGCTGTCATTTCTCAGTTGAGGGCTATGAAGAGGTCTATGGGCCAAATTCAGAGCTCTTTCCCTTCAAAGAATGTTTATATTTATCTCAAAGTCATTAGAGTCTCCCTGAATTTACACCTTCTAAATGAAACTAAAATCTTTCCTTTTCTCTAGAGTTTAATTACTTTAGATAATTGAATTTTTTTTTTTATTTTGTTGCAAGTAGAGCTTATATGATTTACATATTTTTAAATGCTTTTCCCATTTGCTTCTTTTTTTTAATAAAAATGTCAGTAAATAATAAGAGTCAATGCAAAATGGAAAATGAAACAGTTATACAGTCCACTTCAAAAGTTTGCTGGTTGCTTTTGACAGTGCTGTAAGAGGCTATCAGATTTTATAGAAGTTACAAAATAGCCACACTTTTGCCCAGTTATAAAGAGATTCAGACAACTACAACAAGGAATTCTATACCTTTGAAAAGCAAACAATCCACAGGGACTATTTATGACAGGTCCAAGAAGAAACTCATTGAAATTTACTGCAAAGAGAATAATAACTTCGGGTAAAAAGCACCCCATTTTAAGAAATTCTATGCTCACACCTGAGAACATAGAGCAAGCCAAATATTCTGCATCTCTGAAGATGGAAGGACCCATCTGAAAAGACACAGTATCCTGGAAAATTTCCATGCTCAGAACTTCAGTGGAAAAAAAAAAAAAGAAGACTTCCACAAGAGAGACTTTGTGAAATAGGCCTATAATTTCATTTAATCTTGTGTACAAAAATGCATCAGTAGGAAAACTTCATTTCTCTGATGACATTCCTTGCTCAGTTATGCATTAATTATCATTATAAATTCTTACCTTGTAGCTATTAGATCTGCTCAGCATTACAATGCCCTGTACTTACCACATTTTTTTGTCCTTTCTCAACCAGTTTCATCTGTTAGCTGGTTTATCCTGGGATGTTCTTGAAGGGAAATGGGAAATCTGCCAACAGCTTGATTTCCTGGTGGAACATGGTGAAATTGAAATTACATGTTTTGCTAACTGGCAATGATGTTTTCACTTTAAAACAACAGAATATAATTTGTTCATTTCTTAGAACTACATAAGCAAACTTTTACTTTTTAACATGCACCATGTCACTTCAGTTCACTGGGAAGCAAAACAGTGGCATGGTATTAACTGTAGAAATATCTCATATGCATTAGTCTGTTCTGGAAACAAGGTACTCGTATGACCTCCCAGTACCAGAAAACTAATTAGCTTTGCCTGTTTGGGATTACTGACTCCAGCTACAGTACTTATCTTGACTAATTACATGTTTTCTCTCTTCCATGCCAGCATCAATTGTGTAAGCAGAGAGCTTTCATAATAATGCTCCATACTGGCAAAGAACAGATTGATTCCAAGAAAACTAGAGGATGTATTTTTTGAAAATTAAAGCAATACAGTGACTTCGAATATAGCACATAGTAGATGTTAAATTGGGTCATCACGTACAAATCATGTCAGATACTTGACTCCACCTATTTCTTTGTCTGATTCTCTGCTTTCCAAACTTACCTGGAGTATGGAATCACTGTCCATAGTCCCTCTCAAGGCTGTGCCCCACAGAGATCTTGTCCCATACATCTGTGGCTAGCTTATGTGGGAGCCAGTGAAAGGGACAGACCCCGAGAGAGCTCTCTAGGCTAAAGTGACTAAAAAAGCCTCCCCCACAATGCCCTGTTCTGTTATGGAAATGTATCCCAGTTCTGCTTCCCCAGTTGGCCTCCCTGCCCCCTTATGCCTTATCTACTCCTTCATTGGAAAATTCTCCCTTCCCCACTCTCCCATTGGACCTTGTTCCCTGCCACTCACTCAGATTTTCCCATTGGCTCCTGTACCCTAGTCCCACCTATGTCCCGCCCCTGCCCCGATACTTTCCCCACCCCCGTGTATAAACTGAAATCAGCTCTCAAGGTCTTTGGTACCTGGTTCCCTTTATGCATGAGACTCAAATAAACCTGTGCCGTGAAATTTCACACAAAGACCCTTCCTGCCTCTTTTCTGTCAGCTTGTCGAAGAAGCTATCCAGAGCGTGTGTGTGTGTCTGTGTGAATGCAGTGGCTGCCAAGCGACTTTCTGTTGAAGTTGGTTCGGGGAGGTCGTAGCAACCCACCAGAACACCCCCCGGATCCTGACAAGCTTACACTCCTTTCACCTCAAAAAGTCCATCAGAACCTCTTTCCTCTGCCTTTTGTTGCACAACCAATCCCATGTCCTTAACGCTATCCAATGCCTCGTGGGCTGTTTCTGTCAAAATGTGTGTGGGATGGGAAAATATTTGGGAAACGATGGTCGACTGTTGTTGCTGAGCTACAAACCAACATTAAGGCTTCCTGTCCTTGATGCTGCGGAGCACTAAAAAGGGATCAGAGGGGTCAGCTGTTGCTAGAAATGTTCATTGTTGCCCCTCATTTCCAAAGCGAAAAACCACAGTCCCACTCAACCTGCTCTCTGGGACAGGAGGCAGGGGCTCACTGCTTTGGTAGTATTCATCCTATGAATTAAATGGCTGAGTCTTCTGGTGCAAGCAAAACAAGAAGTAGAACTGTGATTCTTCCATCATACTGCTGTCTTGTAAAAAGATCTGATTTTTGTACACCTAAGATCAGTTTTGCATAGTGCTAATAATTGCATCACTCCAGATTTAAATCCTACAAGTTGTAAAAATAAAACTTACTTTGAAAACATCCTTTTACTGCTATGATGGAATATCATTATATGTTTTTATATTCCGTCCCCAATTAAACTGTGAGTGACTTTTAACATAACTAGATGTGCTCAGTCTATCCCCTAAACTAGAGCCTTTCTTTACATAGGCTCTCTCAATTAAGCACATTTCACTTATTTCCTAAACTCACACATAATTTTTTCCTGTATATTCAGTCCAATTTAAATGCATTGTGAGTGATACACAGAAAATGCAACTTATCTATTAATAAATCAAGCTACTGAAATTCTTTGTCCACCCTAATAGATTTCATGGCAACCTTTGGCATTTGTTTCAGATAAACGTTTTTCTGCTAGAACTTGCTTTCATTTCTGACATTTTAGCCAGCATTTTCCTTTTAAAACTCATGACCAGTGACCCAGAAGAAGTTCAGACACACATTAACCAAGTAGGGGGTAGCCTTACTTTAAGCAGATCTGCTGGCTTTACCCTTTACTCTAACTAAAAAACTGAATCATCTTCGAAGATGTACTTAGAAACATTTCAGTGAGGTACTCTTGGAAAGTTTTACCTGTTTGGCCCTCATCCCCTTTACACAGGTTTGCAGATATTCTGAGTCACTATTAGATAGTTCTAGAAGGATTCAGGGGTCTCCATACTCTAAGTGACTTTAATTTGAAGGGAATATCACCCTAAAAAAGAATAATGTCAAAAATGTTATTCATTCTCATAAAAGATATGAGGAAAACTTTTGAATATTTCTGCACAGAACTGTTTATGGTTTTCTTTGTTTGTTTTTTAATGTAAACTTTATCTGCCATGGGACTGAAGTTCAATACCTTAGCATAACTCAGGCCAGACTAGGCAAGATTTTACTGTGTCTGCAACATGTGAGTAAATTATATTTTTAAGGTTATTTTTCCAGTGTTTGAAGAATAATGATATCAACCCCTGTAATATCAGTGATGCTTACATTTAGGAGACTTGCAGAGAGATAAGGAAGCATCAACAGAAATGGAAGTAGCCATGTTGCAATGAATGAAACTTACTTGTAATTTCTGTAAAATACCAGTGTTCCCACATTCACAAATGCCATTTCTCTAAAATCTACAGTGAGATAGGCTCGCATTTCGCTTTCCTTTACCCCTTTTACTTCTCCTAACTGAAATCCAGATGAACACAATTTAGTGCATAATCAATTTTCATTATAGTGTGAACTAATTCATGGGGATGATCACATCTTCTTAAAATATGACAAACAAGGAGTTCATAATCACAGAATTTTTCATAGGAAGAAATAATAGCTGTTGCTGCTGTTGATTTATAGCTGCCACCAGTGAAGAAAAAAAAAGATACCTTTGGACAGCATTACTGTAGATAAATTTAGACCTGACTACAAAATAAAGAGATTATGAAGTGTCTGCATTAATTAGCACCTACATAATATCTTTGAGTGTGACCTAGAATTTTTTGCCTACAACTAAAACAGTTGATTTTTTAAAAATGTTTATAAAATAAGATGAGGTCAAGAACACTCAAGAATTTTTAGCTTATATAGGAATATTAAACTGGAGCTGAGCTTTCATTCCTTTTAATGCAATATGCAGTTTAGTATAACGAACAGAATTTTAGAGTGAAATCAGTGGTATTAATTTCATTCATCTGTATAAATAAAATAGCTGAACTAAACCAAATTTTTTTATGAACAGGTTTTTGTAGCATTCAGCTTCAGATTAATATGTGGTTAGACATCAGGCGTGATGCATGACTGCACGCCTCTCTGGTGGGAGCTGAAAAACAAATGCACTTCTGCCCCAGCATCAAAAACATGACGCAAGATGCCCTGGTCTTGGGCATCTGAATCGCATTGCGTGTGTGAAAATGAGAGAAAAAGAGGCAAGTTGTCTTCACTTAGATCTCCAGTATGATTTCAGGTGTTCAGGAGCACCCAGCCAGGCCTTCTGATAAAGTGTTGGGTTTCAGCCATGAACGAGCTGTTATGGCCAGTGGAGTCTGTGGCTGCTAAAGAGCTTCTCAACTCAAAGACACCACTATGGGGCCAGTTAAATAACTCTAGGGTCCCCCTAGCTTTCCTGACCAAAGACTTATCATTTGACTGCACTTAGGCATCCAGTGCTACTTGAAATGCTTTAGGGTACCTGAGAAGTCTGCCTCAGTCCGATAGATATGATGGCACATTTAACCCATTGCTCTCTGGAATGCCAGCTGGAGATGGGTCATAAGTACATCTAATGCATCTCGAATGGCAGTGGATGTCTGCGTGTAAATAACTTAATCAAGAAGAAAAATTATTGAGCTGTAACTATCCAAGAAAACTAGTAAGACAATAAAACTGTATTGCTCATACAATACAGTTTGGACTCATGACTTCTTTTTTACTCACTCTTTCTGTCCAACTCCATATGAATATTTGGCTTGGTATCTACCTCATGCTGCTATAAAACATTTTCTTGCTCAAGTTCATTTGAATAATGAAACTTAATCTGTCTTCCTTTGGCAACAAAATGGAAGAAAAGAACTTTGAAGTATGGAATGATATGTAATAGTCTTATGGCCACCTCTTATTTTTTATTTCTGAGTCATCAGAATACCTCTGAGACATTTTGCTTTATCTTTTGCTGAACAGCCTAAGCATAAAATGTTGTAAGTACACAAAAGAAAATTATAAGCATTGGACAGCAAAGGAGAACCTGATCTTGCATTAATGAGACTTCAGTTATTGCTTACCAAATTAACCTTGAGTAGGAGCAAAAAGGGCAAGGCCAGAGAGATATCAAGCAGCTAATTGTATGTTTTTAGTGCAGATACTCACTAATAAACCTAAGATGCCTTTATTACCTCTGGCCTACCCATCTTTTTATAACTTAACAGACCGGAGAGAAATGCAACAATCTATAAACGCATTAAGAACTGTCATGTGAGAATGATGTTTTTGTAAAGTGCTGTTATAGGTTCACCTAGGAGGAGAAAATATGGAAAATCCAAAATCTGTGTCTAAGTTTTGGACATTTTAGGGTGGTACTTTGTAGCTGAAATGCCATTATGACTGAAGGCGCTTTCTTCCTGCACTTTAAAGCTACTTTAAATTTACTTTAGTACACCAAAACTAGCTTAGAAATTCAGTATCTAAGCATAAGCAATTATGCTCATATTTCTGCACTCAGGCGACTCCCTTTATGAGTTCAGAACCTTGTCATAAAGTCTAACATTTGAAATGTAAAAAGCAGTATATTTGATAGGCATAAATGAGTCCAGTCCATCAGCCACTTTAGGAGAATTTGCTTCTTTGACCTCATGCATCTTACAGATCTTGGCTTTCACAGAAGCTGAATCCAGGGATCATTAAAAAAAAAAGGTAAAAAAGATAATACCAGTATTCTGAAAATACGTGATGGTCCCCTCTTTCTGTTGTAGGAAGATGTTATCAAGCTACTACCATACCCATGGTTCTGTCCTCGCAAGATACCACTGATAACTGGAAAAATGGAAACTGAATAGAGGTAAATTACCACTGTGAGAATCCAAGAATTTTCAAACTGAAAAGTCAGTTGACATGCTAAAATTTCAGGTATGCCTTCATACTTATAAGCAGAGAAGAACTGGTCAGGAATGTGAAAGCTGATGTCACCCTTGGCTACCAGTGTTAATGGGATGTTGGATTTCAGAAAAATGACAGCAGGGAGCAAAAATCAGCATAATAACTCTGGATTTCAGGTGAAGAGACTGTCCAAGGATCTGCCTGGAAGAATCCCACAGAAAAACACACTAGCAGAGAATTATAGAATGAAAGGGGCCTCTCAAACTATCTAGTTCCCACTCTCCTGCCATTGGCAAGGACACTTCCAATGATAAGGAATCCACAACTTCTCTGGGTTACCTGATACTGAGGACTTCCCCAAACTAGGTGCAGGACCTTGTTCTATTTGGCCTTGCTGAATGAAGTTCACATGGACTCACTCCTCAGGCCTGTCATGTCCCTCTGAATGACATCCCTTCCCTCAAGCAAATCAACTGAACCACTCAACTTGGGATTGTCTGCAGACTTGCTGAGGTTCCACTCAGTCACAATATGTCACTAATTAAGATACTGAATAGTATTGGTGCCACTACAGATACTTAAGGGGCACCATAAGTTACTGGTTTCCACTTACACATTTTGTCATTGTCTGCAGCATTTTGGACATGGTCATCCGTCCGATTCCTTATCCATCTAACAGTGCATCCACTAAACCCATATCTCATCAACTTAGTAGCAAGGACTGTATCAAAGACCTTACAGGAGTCCAGGTAGATGACATCCATAGCTCTTCCCTTCTCTACTGGTGGAGTCACTCCACTGTAGAAAGCAAATTGATGAGTCAGGTGGATCTGCCCTTAGTGAAGCCATGTTGTCTGTCTCTAACAACTGTCCTGTCTTCCAGATGTTTTGACATATCTTTCATGACGATCTGTTCCATGATCTTAGCAGGCATGGAGGAGAGGCTGATTGGTGGATAGTTTCCAGGGTTTTCTTTATTAACATTTTCTTTGGTAACTGGGGGCTTTACCTGACTGGCATGACTTTTCAAATATGATGGAGAGTCACTTAGCAACTGCATCTGATAATTCCCTCAAGTCTCTGGAAGGCATCTTACCAGGTCCCATGAATGAGATCAGGTTTCCCTACAAGAAAGACACTGAGGTGCTGGAGCGTGTCCAGAGAAGAGCAATGAAGCTGTTGGAGGGTCTGGAGCACAAGCTTTATGAGGAGTGGCTGAGGGAGCTGGGGATGTTTAGCCTGGAGAACAAAAGGCTTAAGGGAGACCTTATCACTCTCTAAACCTACTTGAAAGGAGGGTTTAGCCTGGTGAGGGTCAGTCTTTTCGCCCAAATAACAAATGATAAGACAAGAGGAATTTGCCTCCAGTTGCAACAAGAGATTTAGATTTCTTCACTGACAGGGTGTTCAGGAATTGGAATAGTCTGCCCAGGGAAGTGGTGGAGTCACCACCCCAAAAAGTATGTAAAAGATTTGTAGATGTAGTGTCTAGGGACATGGTTTAGTGGTGGAGTTGGCAGTGCTGGGTTGGTGGTTGGACATGATGATCTTACAGTTCTTCTCCAATCAAAAGGATTCTATGATTTTATGATTCCATGATTTGTTTGGTAAAACACTTTAAATCCTTTTTCTTGCCCTAAACTTTGTGCCTAGGCTTAGTTTTATTTTTAGCTCCTTTGAAAGAAGAGTTTACTTGTAAAGCAATTTAGTTACAGCACAACCTAACAGTAATATTCCCTGAACTAGAATAAAACCAAGAAAATTGGAAAAATATAGCTTCAATATGCATATTAACATGATTAAATCATTAGTGTGCAAAAGGGTGGAATAAACTCTAACAGACAATATGTTATCATCTTGAGATTATTTAACCATAGTCAAATATAGACTATCAAATTGGAGTCAAGTCCATAGGTGTAGAATACATTTTAGCTTTTCTGTTCTAATTAGCCAATTTGGACTAGAGGAGCAGCAACATTTATAATTTTTATTTTCTGAGCTAAATATAGCTTCATAATTTTTCAAAAATACTGTATATAGAAGCTGATGTATAAATTAAGATGTGCAATTAGACATCTGTTCTAATATAATCGTAACACCATAAGATGTAAATATACCTGGCATGTTTTTAAACAGGAATGGAAGAGCTCCTGCCCAAACATGTCTTATTCAGACCTTCTTTATCCAGAAAGAGTGAACTACACTTGAAAAAGAATACAAAAAAGTGATATGTAAATTAACTCTTGGTTTTGTTTTCAAAAACCGGTCGCCCTCCAGTAGAGGTATAGAGCCACAAAAAGTAATAAATTATTTTCCATTGACCCATCAGGGTATCAACAGTGGTGGAAAATTTTCTGAGGAAAAATAAAAAACATATTAAGAAGTGTTTTCAGAGAAGACACTTTTATCCAGCACAAGAAATTTCACCTCAACATGAGGAAGAACCTCTTTCCATTGACACTGGCAGAGCACTGGAGCAGGCTGCCCAGGGAGGTCGTGGAGTCTCCCTCTCTGCAGACATTCCAAACCCACCTGGAAGAATTTCTGTGTCTCCTGCTCTAGGTGACTCTGCATTGGCAGGGGGTTGGACTGGATGATCTCCAGAGGTCCCTTCCAACCCTAACAATTCTGAGATTCCGTGATTCTGTAATATTATAGTGCCCCCTGTGCCTTTAAATTTTCAAGTATGTCAGCCCAGAAGGACCATGGCAATGGAAAAGAATGCTTAACTTTGATTTCATAATTAATTAAAAGATCAATGACTGTTTCACACAGCTGGGTATTAAGCTGTCCTAGAATCTAATTCCAGCCTTCTGATACACAGTTTGTGGCCTTTTCTTTTTTTCAAATGTCGCATAAAACTGACCGAGTAAGTTTACAGAATACCTAATGAGAAAACACTACATCATTCTTAACACAGAGCACAAGCAAACAGTTTTATTCCTGTTTGTGCAGCTTAACCTTCTGCAAAAGTAATTAGGTCTATAATTAAAAAGCTATTTGGAATGATTAAAACCCTGTTATCTACTGGCATTTAAAGACAAATGCAAATGTCAGAAAGGATGAATTAATTAAAATTACTATTTAAAAGGGAAAAAGTATATTAGTGTAAGAACTAGAGGATGTTATTTACTGAAATGTTACAATATGAGGTGAAGTTGGATGTTCAGAGGATAAAGAGAAGGTTGAAACAATTTTATCTGGCATTTTGTAATGTGATCTGCTGCCATTCATGAATATATATTGTTATGTACATGCATAGCTGTATGCCTCAGTCACTATCCATAGTTTAGGAACTATAGGGTTGCTCACAGAAATCCTGTGTTTTGTCTGTGCTTTCCAGCCCAGATCCATGTTGAAATGCCAAAGGAGAATCATTGCAACAAGGTGTGCCAGCTAACAGCAGATCTTCCAGGGAAAGTGTAGACATGCTGTGAGAATGCCTTCCTTCCTTCTTCCTTCCTTCCTTCCTTCCTTCCTTCCTTCCTTCCTTCCTTCCTTCCTTCCTTCCTTCCTTCCTTCCTTCCTTTCCTTNNNNCCTTCCTTCCTTCCTTCCTTCCTTCCTTCCTTCCTTCCTTCCTTCCTTCTCACCTCTCATTCCTCTCTTCCTCCCTCTCTGCCCACCTCTCTTTACTCCCATGCAATTAATACAAAGGAATAGTGAAGTACATCAAGAATCCTCTTTCATAAAGTTGATTTCCCACAGCTACCTATACTGAATAGATTCAGTGCAATAATTTACCAAATCCACAAAACAGACACAGTGAGGGAGGCATGTTGGCAGTGTGTGTGCTGTTAACTCAGATGACTTCTTCTAAAGTCCCAGAAGAGTTAATCTGTATAAAGACATGTCACAGTACAAAAGGCATGTCTTTCAGAAGCATTTCAGCATGCACACCTAAGTAGATGTTCTGCATCAGCCCCTGGGAGGAAGCTGTCTTTCTTCTCTGATAATAGAAACTGAACCTAAGCAGATAAGTTTAATCTTTGATTACTATGAATGACCTTTCTAGTGCCAAGAGGACTTGTGATTTTCTTTACAAGTCTCAATATAGAATCATGACAGCATTTTTCTTCATGGAAGATTCCTTTTTCAGAGCACGAAGCTTTCTTCTTTTTATCTTATCTAATTAGCTACAACATAAGAGCATAATAGAGACAGCATTCCTTTGCCCGCCCATCAATGAAAAACCACACAGACAAAACATTTGTGACAATTAATACCCAGAAACTTCATGTTTTAAGGCAGTGGGCTTGGTCTCAAATGTTTGTATGTTTGAACAATTGCTGTAATTTGCGTCTGGATTTATCACTATCACCTTGAATCTTTAGATTATGCTAAATATATGGCTAAAATGTCTATTTTTCAAACTGCTTTTTAAAGGCAGTGATACTGATTGCAAGGTAAATTCTCTTCCCACTGCATTGTTAAAGCACTATGGCCAGCAAAGATTAATTTTCAGTGCACACTCCCACACATTAGCACAAAAATCATGCAAGTTTCTATTACTCACTCAGAGACAGCAACCTCTATTAATTCATATGACTTAATTTGACAAATCTCTGTTTATAAGGCTTGTGTCTTTTCAACTTCATTATGAGGAGTTCAAGAGACACTTAAGAAATTGCTCTGTGAGGAAAAAAACCCCTGTGAAATACGAATGATCAATTAGCTACAACACAGCATATCTCTGTGTCTTCTAGAAACATTGTAGCAATGACTCATTATTTCCTAAAAAATAGGATATTCATTAAAAAAAAGAACTCTAAGTTTTAAACAATTCTAATAAAATTACAAATTTCAGACTGAAAAATATAATTATCTTTTGGACTGAAAATTTCAGGATGTTTCCTCTTCACTTTAAAGAGCACAGGAAAGCTCAGCCGAAATCGTTTGCATAAAAAACATTAACAGTTACCCATAGTTCTACAACAAACATTTTGTTATTGATTAAAGTGCATAACCTCTGAAAAGTATGGAAAAAGAGAATAGTTGAAGGATTTTTTCTTTGATTTTAATGTGTTTAAGGCAGCATAAAGTAGAAGGAAAATGCATCACTAACTCACTAATGTCTAATATTACTGTTCTGATATTCTGAATGTGTCTTCATTTACTCCTTGTTTATGTTGTCAGTTTACACTGTAAGCCCTTTGGGACTGAGGCTGGAACTATAAAGTACAATTTGTTTTCAAATTTCATTCTGACTCGGGTTAGGGCATTTAGATAATACCGTAATATAAACTGAACCACTTTAATGCAATAAATTAGTTAACTAATTTCAGATCTCTCAGCAAAAAAGGTCAGTGGAAGTGTGTTTCTTCATTTTTCTTTGCTATGTTATCAAATAATGTGATTAAATTATTTGCATGTTAAATATATTACAGTTTATGTGTACCAAAGTCTTTTTTCTGCAACTCTTTGTACAGAGCACAGCAGGGAACACAGTGTCATTAAATTTCAGCCCCAGTGTGACTTACTGCTTTATCTGAACATAAGAAAGGTTATGCTCTAGGCATAATCCTCTGCAGTGAGGTCTTGATTCATAAACTCACTGCACAGTTCACAGTAAACAGAGAAAACATCAGAGCTGGTTAGCTTAGTCTTCATGTGGGAGTAAGAGGTTAGACAGAAAGCACTTGTAAATCTCAAAGTACTTGTGCTTTTGCTCCTTCATCATGAAAAAAACAAGGTTAGAAGAGACAACAGGGAGTGATTGAAATGTGGATGGAAAATCTTTGAAAATCATTCTCCACATGTGCAGATAATAGAGAAAAGTTCCTTTGTTTGGCCTCATTACTTTGTGTAGAAAGGAGGAGTTCTGTGGGTTTTTTTCCCTAATCCCACTCCAGATCATCACTTCTTTTCTCTCATTTTAGGCAAGAAGTTATTCTTACTGTGCATTGTACATCTGAGCCTATGTCCTCTTTATGTGAGAAGGGGATGAAATAAAGAAATTCACACAACCAAGGGCCTGTTTTGACAAAGTGTGTTTTGTCTGTGCAAGAATTTATTTTTTAATTTTCCTTCACATTACAGGTGTTGACTTATCTAATATGAACTATTCTATATGCCTTTTAATATTACCAGCCTTATAGACTTCCAAACAGCAGAGTATTGTGGGAATTACAAATCTTATTTGTTCATTGGTTTTTTAACATAATAGACATAATATACCCTGCTATGGATATTACTTTTTTTGGTCACTAGGTTTGCTGCTGTTGATAAGCCTCTTGGCCTCCCAAAATATGCAAGTTATCACATCAGACTTGGTGTAGCTAGATTGGTTATTTCTGTTGAATTTGTATATACTCACATGTGATAGGATAATTAATTATTAAACTAATAAAAGTGACAGAGCTCTATGTTACATGAAGGCCTCACTTCGGTGTTCGGTACTACAGTGCTATATCTATATGAATTGTTCAGAGCTGAGTGCTATATTAAAGTTATTGCTCTTCATTTTCTTTTCCAGAGTTTCTTTCTGAAAAATTTCAGTGTAACAGATCTTGTTCCCTCTGACTCTTTGATCTTTTCAAGGAAAATAAGACATGTGGGTGATTGCAGGAGAAATTCTTTCAATGAAGGTACAGTAAATAGCTATCAGTGAAGTTCTTTGGCTGCAGTCACTCTTGCTTTAGCATTTGTATTTCCTTTGTTGCATCCTCCAGTGCTACAAGTCACTTGCAACTCCTACCCTTACATAGGTCCACTCTCTAAATCATCTTCTATATGGAGACAAAGTCAGTGCCTAGCAGCCCTTGAAATACATGTACTCACCTTTTTTTCTGTAGGTGAAGATCCAATGAATAAACAAATCACTGGCTTACACTGAGGAAAGAAAATAAATTTGGCCAAATGCTTACTCTGGCAGGTGGGCTTTTAAATTAAATGCATCTCATCTGACTTCTAGAGCCAACAGTTTAAATGGTATTAGAAACAGACCTATGTAAACCCATGTCAGAAAGACACAAGGTAAGATAATGAGAAACCTGATCTAGACCTATTTCAGGAAATGTCTGTACTCAAAATCTGATGTTTAGAATCCTAAACCATCTCTTTTGTACATTCTTGATGACTTTCATTACAGTGTCACAAGGAACAGCATAATAATAATGCAAATGACCATCAACAACAGATGATGTCTAAATCATCTACTTTCACCAACCACCCAAATTAAATCTAAATATAGTACCACTCCAATATGGTACCTTCTTAATGATCTGAGCTACATTCCAAATTTTCACTCAGTCAGACACTTACTCACAAAATGATGCTATTAACTGCAAGGTAGCAGACTGGAGATAAATGTTGAAGAATGATTAAAAAAATATTAAAATAAAGGAGGTAACCATTTTTAAAGATAGAAATGTGATGATTTATTCAAATCCGAAAAAGAAGAAGGCTTAAGAATTTATATAAATTATAAACAGGCAAGCTCTAAGAATCTAAAGTCATCAACAAAATCAGCTAACTTATCAAGGAACCTCAGTTCCGTATGAGATGCAATTAATGTTTTAGTTCCCTATGTGCCTTCTGCACAAGTGCCCTATTTTGAATACAGGTGAGTTCAATGAGGATCACCAGAGTAGGTGCTTGAACTACTGGTATTCAGGAGCATACACAAATTACTGCAGAGAGACTTGTCATTTTAGTTTGTATCAGTGCTTGAAGTGAAAAAGAGGAACCTTCCTTCCTTCCTATCTTCTACTCTTTTTTACGCACTAAAGTAGCTCACCACTGTAGCCTAGTAAGCAAAGTCTCATTAATAGGAGCCTGCATTTATTGTGTGGCCCAATCCCAAAATATTGAATGTAACATTTCTCAGGAGGATGTCTAACTCAGTGAGAATGTGGGAGCACTCCCCACTCATCTCATTCCTTACTGTGCCATTAAGGTGTCAGTCAAACTGTCCTGTGCTTCAGAGAAAGGAAGAGAACAGTTCCCAGGCAGGGTGCAGAAAAGGTACTCTAGCCCACCCAGAGGAAAGAGGTGACCTGAGGGTGCAGGGGGCTTATGCAAATTAGTCAGTGCTGCTGCAGCCGATCCAGTTGAATCTCCTCATCCTAAAGAAATCACAGAATCAGAGTGATTGAAGCTGGAAAAACCTTCTGGAGGTCACCTGATCCACCAATCCTGCTCAAGCAGGGACACCTAGAGCCCAGGAGTGTGTCCAGGAGGCTTTTGAATATCGCTGCAACCTCTCTGGGCAGCCTGTGACATTGCTCTATCATCCTTACAGGGATAAGAGCTTTCCTGATGTTTACAGGGAAGAATCTGTTTCAGTATGTCCGGATCTGTCCTCTACCCTGTTCTGGTAGAGGAGCCCAGAACTGGACATAGTACTCCATGTGTGGCCTCACCAGTGCTGAGCAGATAGGAAGGATCACTTCCCTTGACCATATGTTGGGCAATATTTTGTCTAATGTGGGCAAGTATGCAAATACATTGGCCTTGTTTGTGACAAGGGCACATCTTTGGCTCAAGTTCAACTTCTCACATTGCCAGCTGTCCTCCTGTTACTGTAAAGCTCCTTATTTTCTCATAACCTGTTCCCAAACTGCACACATGTCCATATGTCCCAGGTTGTGTCCAGATGCTGATGGCACCAGCAGGTTCTGCAGCCTCCCCACCTCCCTCGGGGCTGGCAGCTGGTGTGCAAAGTCAGTTCTGTTATTGTGCAGTTGTGACCCTGGATCAGGCTGATGTGAAAACAGCTACATTGTGAGAAGAAGCTGTTGGAAGCTCTTCTGGCACCTCCCCACCTGTCTTGGGAGCTAGTCAGGTCCTTGCCCGTGCCCTCTGCTTGAATTCTCCTTGCTGACTTGGTCCTGGGTTTGTATGGAGATCTGGGCTGTGCCTGATACTGACACAGCCAAATCTTCTCTGGTCTCCTTGCTGGGGTACCTTGAGACTGTATCCCATATGGGTGAGGGCACTGCTCTGCCAAGGATTCTCCCAGCTCCCCAAACCCTGCACTAACTACCCTGCAGTTCCCTGACTCTAGGTTAGCCTTCTCAGGGCCAGAGAGCTGTTGTGCCACACTCAGGGGGCCTCTATGCTTCCTGCCTTCTCTCCTCACACCTCTAATGCAAAAACCAGGGATTGCTGGACCTGCATCATGTTTAACATACAAATACTTCTGAATGGTTTTGTCATGGACTGCTCATATGTTATAATACTGGAAGAGCTTCAAGTGAACCAGGTTCTTTTAGGAAGTAAAATGATGAAATTGAAGAATATTTAATTTATTTTCATATATGTTTGATCACTACTGTGATAATGGCTACTGGTCTTTGTGAGAATTATCGTATCTTTAAAAATAACATTTGCAGAGGAGAATGTGCCAAAATGTGCCTGAAACAGTACTAGATGTAGCAGATTGCTTGTAAGAATAAATGTGACCTGCCAGTTTTATTGAAGTCAAACTGGTATTCAGCAATCTTGTCTAGATTTCACTTTTCCAGTTGGATTTACTATATGTTATGTGCTTAAACATCTATAATATTAATCTGTAATACTGTCTACAAACAGAGTCCTTTGTCGTGTCAGCACTCAAACTAACTCTACACTGAAGATATTTTTATGAGTAAAGGAATCAGAGTTTATTGACAGAAATATATATATATTTTCCTAGTTAAGCAGATGGCAAATCTAGACACAATCGGTAAGTGTCTCTAAGGCAGTCAGGCAAAATCAGCTCTTGTCATTTTTGCATATCACTCAACTTTCTTTGGCTGACTGTCTAATGCTGTTGTATGGTCATAACAACTTGTTTAACAAGACACAGCCATTGCTACTCTTTCTTTGATTTGGACAAAAAAGATTGCATGACTTTTTTCTACTTAGTGAAAGCAAACACTTTTCTCATCAGATTTTAATAAATTTTAGTAGACCATTGAAATCAGTATTGTATGATATTATTCAATTCTGTGCAAGAACTTCTAAAATGGCATATGGTTTCATCAACGCAGTGTATATTATCCTGGTCCAGCATCAGTTCTTCTCTTAAAATGAAGCTGCCTTTTGCACTAGCAGATCTAAGATTCACTGGACAGGTCCTGAAACACCAATCAAGAGGCACTGTTTCAGTGGCTTCAGTGGGGTCAGCATTTTACCACTTTTTTTTTAAAGGATGAGCAGGCAAACTTCTCCTGCCTACATTTAGCACAGCTTTATTCATATGTGCTATTTCTCTCTGTGTCTCTGGGAATCCTACCAGAGTGGTGACAGGCTTAATGTACCTTTTTACATTGAAAGAAACACAGGAATGTGCTGTAGATGAAAGAACAGCAAAGATTTGCACTGCAGGGTTTTTTTTTTTCTACAGAACTCCTTAACTGTTATTCCAGAAATACTCTCCTGATTTATATGACTATCATGCTTCTAATGTCCAAATGTCAAAAAAATAATATTGGACTGATGTCACTCCCCTGGTGAATATGCCAGAAATCTTAGCTGTGAAAATTTGTATGATTTAATATTTGCATTTAGGGAACCTTTGTAAAATGGAGCCAACTTGGGTTTCAGGGTATAAAATCAAAGAGAGATTTATATTTCATCTTTGGTTATTGTCTCTTCTAACTGAATATTTAGCAGAGGTTTTTTGGAAAATTATCCTGCAGTTTATATCAAACAAAAATCAGTATCTTGATAGGTTTTAGACAGAGCCTAGACATGTTCACATATTGGTTCAAGCTGTTCCTTACCTAAAGCAAAAGACAGTTTGGATATATGAGAATTCTTACTGATCTATTAATGTCTTATTAAATCAGTACTCCCTTTTTATAACACCTTCTGAAGTTTCAGAGACTGTCACTGAAAAAATTGGCAAGTTTCCCAAGTTGTGACTAGGCAGTGAAGTATCAGAACTGTTTTTTTCAAGAATGTAGGGATTATATCAGAATTTTTGAAGTTAGAAAGTTGTATTGGGTTTGCACGGACAGGTTTTGTTAGCAGAGGTCTACAGGGGTGGCTTCTATGAGAATCTGGTAGAATTTTCCCCTATGTCTGACAGAACCAATGCCAGCTGGCTCCAAAATGGACCCATCACTGGCCAAGGTTGACACCATCCGCAGTGGTGGGAGCACCTCAGGGCTTAACAAAGCTAAGGACACAAAAAAACCCCAAACAACCCTGCATGAAAGCAAACTGAAGATTGAGAAAGGAGTGAGAATATGCAACAGAAACAGCCCTGCAGATACCAAAGTCAGTGAAGGAGGGGGATGAGGTGCTCCAGGTGCTGAAGCAGAGGGAACCCACACTGAAGCAGCCTGTTCCTGAAGGACTGTACCCTGTAGAAGGGACTCATGCTGGAGCAGTTCATGAAGAGTTAAAGCCTGTGGGAAGGACTCATGTTGGAGAAGTTCAGAGAGAATTGTCTCCCATCAGAGGGGCTCCATGTTGGAGAAGAGTGTAAGGAGTCCTACCCTTGTCCTTCCATGCTGCTGGAGGGGAGGAGGTCGAGAAAATCAACAATAACATTGAGCCCAGGAAGATGGGAAGGGTTTGGTGGAAGATGTCTGAAGACTTGGTTTTATTTCTTATTATCCTACACTGCTCTGATTGGTTTTCCTAAGTCAAATCTCTTTTGTCCATGACAGTAATTGGTGAGGGATCTCTCCCTGCCGTTACCTCAACGCATGAGCCTTTTGTTCTCTCTCACATTCCCAGCTGAGGAGGGGAGTGACAGAGCAACACCTGGTGTTCAGCCAGGGTCAATTCGCCATGGAAGGACACATTCCCATTTCAGTTTAGGCTACATAATTATGTTCAGAGCTTGAATGGAAATACAGATGAGAATTGCAGTTCTAGATCTTCACAGAAATCCAAGTATTCTTCAAAACAGTAGCAGCATCTGTGGCAATGAAAGGTCTCACTGCAGCATTAAAAGCAGAAAGCTATTCCAGTAGCAGTTCATTCATAAATGTTATTGCCAGTTGGGGAGTACGGATAGACGAAATGATCAGTTACATAGCTTCAGTATAAGAATAGGGCCCTCCTAACTTATCAGTGTAAAATTAATAGAATGGCCTTCATAGGCATCTTTTCAATGAAAAAACAAACAAATGAAGAAAAAACTCATCCTAAACTTATGCTAAAAAATGTCAACAAAAAAGTTTTAGCTTGTTATATCTTTTAAGAATTTTATTTATAGTATACTGTTTGTAGCTTAGTTGAACTTTCTATTGAAAAAATCAATTTCACATTAGGAATCATTTAAATTAAACACATTTTTCAATGACTACTAGCTCTTGTTTCCAAATGTCACAGTCAAAATCAAACACTGAGGGCAAAAGGTCCATGCCTACAAAATAATGGATCTCTTCATATATATTTCCAATAACATTTAACAGAAATCAATGTCCATGGTGATTGTTTAGAGATTGACAAAAATAACACACTGTTCATACTTCAGTAATCAAAATTATTCTCCTAAAAATCGAAAGAATTCTGCATTTTTTTCTTTTGTTTACAACACAGTTTTATTCTTAGTTTTATGATGAAAAGAAAATTAAAATGTAAGGTATATATGTACTGCTGCCAGAAGATTTCTGGATCTGGTGAAATGAATTGCTTATGCTAACAATCAGTTAAAAGGAACATAAATCTAAATTTACAGTGGCTGACACCTGAGCTTTGGTGAGAGATTCAATTTATATACACTCACTATGCATTTCATTACTGTAAGCTCTCTTTATAAAAGACCTCACCAAACAAAAGGCAACCCTCTTTCTGACTTAGTAAACAGCCACACCTAACTCCTCCTTTCAAAAGTACTGGCCATGCCCATGGAAATTGCTGTTCTCTGTATAATCACTGGCTCATGCTAAAAATCCATGCTTCTTTGTGATAATGCTTCTTGCATTATTGAACCATGTGATATGACAGGATGTGTGTCATCTTGCCTCAGGTGGCCTATTAGGTTTAAAGCTGAAGGCCAAGCTACACAGCCATCTGTGCATTGATACTGTTTCTGCCTGATGCTTTCCTCCATGTCTCTAGTCTAAGGACTTATCTTGGTTACTAAATGTCCCTGAATAATATATATAAAATTAAAAATAAAATGGAAAGTGATGTATTAAACTTACTGCAGCAACTCTCAGAGGTTGAACATACTTGATGTCTATACACAAACTTGCAGTTTTCTTAAACTATGGATAGCCTCAAGGCCTTCAGGCCTTAAGTGCAAACTGTAACATTTAACAGATATGTAACAGAAAGTGTAACATCTAATTAGTTTTGTTTTCATTATATAGTTTATGTACATATATAAGTATAGTTTTGGGGTTTTGATAATCAAACAGAGAAACAGAGAAACAGAGGTCAGATGGATGAGACAGAAGAAATTTCTTTTATTTATTATTTTATTTATTCCTTTTTTAATTTTTTTTTATCCATAATTACCCATCCTCCTTACTGAAATATGACACAAGCATGGAGTGCATCAAATGCAGGTTACAGTGAATGAACTCCTGAGGAGCAAGCATAAACCTTCAGTGACTGAATCCCGCTCATCATTTTGCTCCCAATGGGAATATATTAGCCATGCATGCAAGATGATGTGTACTGTTACTCCAGGCGAGAATGAAAACACACCACAAGCATCATTCATCCACCCATCCCAGTGCACCTTCTATCCAGCCTGATGGCTAAAACAGTCAAGTAAATCTTTTGGGTTTTTTTTCACAGGGACCCAAATCTCTCTAGGAGAACAAGTGAACTGAATGTGAGTCTCACACAGTCTCAGAGAGTGTATCGCCCACAGAGCTACTGTAAAAAGAATCAGTTCTGAAAAATGAGACTGCCTCTTGGTCTTTCACAAGTTGACAAATAGAATTTCCCAACATCCAGACATTGGCAAAATGCCAAAATGGTTTATTGGTATATGCATATTGAAAAGTGTCAACCTTTGAGGTAAAACTAAAGTTCTGTTCAGCACACCAGAATCTCATGCATGTGCCTACTTACCCTATGAAAAATGTATACATTTGCCTACTCATTGGAAAAGGGAAAACATAGTATTACTTTACTGCGTGGGTGAACACTTTAAAAGCACTTTGCCAGCTTTCTGTGGTATCTAAGTTATTCTTAGGGTAAGTGAGGGGACGTGATCTTTAGCCAGCCAGGCTTTGGATCAATACAATAGGCACAGCACAAACCTTTTGTTTCTCTGGCTCTTGTGATCCAAGCAGAGTTGCAAAATCTGGTCTAGTTCCTCCTTAGCAATCCTTTGAGTGATCTCCCTTTTACTTTTTACCTTGATTATTAAGTCCCTTGTTCATCAAAATTCATTTATCAGGCATTTTTATCAAATTTGTGCTTCTTACCACCAGAAAATACATTTCTTTGCAAGAACAGATGTCTTTTTTATGTTACAGTTTTTATTTTTATACTCTTTTTAGTCGTCTGCTATCTTCATTCATAGAATGTTTTATCTGGAAAATTTACAGTTAGACAGAAAAAAAGCTTCCAACAGTGTATGGTGCAATGCTTATTTTAAAAATTATAGTAATCTCTATAGTCTGTTGTGATACTGTGGGTTTCAGTCTTCAACATTGACAAAAACAACATTTAAACAGCCCTTAGAAGAGAGCTGCTCTCACATATGCTTCCCTGACATATTTCTCTCTTTCTATTCCTTGTAGAAATAGCACCCAGTCTCAAGTCAAATTTAATGACAAAATGTCATACATGAAGCCATAAAAACTTAGCCAAAGGGATTTCTTTCCTTGCAAAATGTCAGAAATGAAAGTCTGTAGCCTCAAATCTGATTTCCCATTCATACCACCTGTCTCGTTCTACTGACATAAAGTTCCCCAACTAACAGAAACATGATGAAACTTTTTTTGTGTGTGCTTTGGGAATAAAAGACTAATAAAGACAGATAGAAAGAGCTAATATCATCAACATTTTATTCAGGACACCAAGGAATAGTTTGTGAAGCACTTGCTGTTTTGTTTGTTGGGGAGAAGTTTAGTATGGTACAAACTGTTACATGCTACAGTTCCTTCCTCAGCGGCAGATCTCCCCAGGCATCAGAGAGCTTGTGCTGAAAAGAGAAAATCTGAAGCTTTGCTGATTGCCACTGGAAAGCACAGTGCTGTAAATCACAGTCTTAATGTTTCCTTTCTCTGCCTTGACCACATAACCTCAAAGAAACAGCCTGAAAAGAGCTGGAGGATTTTTTTTAAGAGATACACCTTAAGAAATAGGCTGTAAAAAGAAAAAGGCCCTCAAAAGTAAGAATCACATACAAGAAGTGAGGGCTGTTTGTAATGGGCATATAATAGGCTCATTAATCTGCACCTCTACAGCAGGAAGACAGGTAAGACCCTTTTCCCCCCAGGCCACCACTAATAGGGAACAGAGAGGAAGCCCCAGAGAACTTCAGCAATTGCAGAAGAACAACAGTTTAGGGAAGAAAGAAAATAAGGACAAGATGGTGTCATAAAAGGCTAACAAAGGTACATGGTGCAGGTTGCAGGAAGGTAATAGACTCATGTAGACACAGATAATTTGATTTGAGAAGGGTATTTATCCATCTTACAGCCAAAGTGAGAGAAATCCTGGAATATTTGTTGTTGTCCTATCCATTCACTGTGTTTATATTGTAACTGCAGTTTGTACATTTGGGGGATTTTTGGGGTTTTTTTGTTCAGACTGCTCATATCATAGCAATGTCATATACTCAGTTCCTGTTGCTATATTACTAGGACTTCATGGCTGCATCTGCAGAGAGAGAATGAAGTCTCCTTTCCACAGAATTAATCTTTAAGGCTGGAATAGACCTCCAAGATCATCAAGTTCAACCTTTCACCAAGCAGCACCTTGTCAACAAGCCCACAGCACTAAGTGCCACATCCAGTCATTTCTTGAACACCTCCACTGCTGGTGATTCTACCATCTCCCTGGGCAGCCCATTCCAATGCTTGACCACCCTTTCAGTGAAGAAATTCTTTCTGATGTCCAATCTGGACCTTCCCCAGTGCAGGTTGAGGCCACGTTGTCACGTTGCCTGGGAGAAGAGACCAAACCCTACCTGGTTACACCCTCCTCTCAGGGAGTTGTAGAGAGTGATAAGGTTCCCCCTGAGCCACCTTTTCTCCAAGCTAAACAACTCCTGTTCCCTCAACTGCTTCTCACAGGACTTACTCTCTAGATCCTTCACCAGCTCCACTGCCCTTCTCTGGATGCCCTCCAGCCCCTCAATGTCCTCTTGAATTGAGGGGTCCAGAACCGAACACAGCCCTCGAGGTGCAGCCTCACCAGTGCCAACTACAGAGGGAGGAGGATAACTGTCCTGGCCTGCTGGCCACACTACCCCAGACACAGGCCAGGATGCCACTGGCCTTCTTGGCCAGCTGGGCACACATCTGACTCATGTTCAGCCAGCCATGGACCAGCACCCCCAGGTTCTTTTCTGCTGGGAATATTTCCAGCCACTCTTCCCCCTGCCTGTAGCACTGCATGGGGTTACTGTGACCCAAGTGCAGGACACAGCACTTGGCCTTGCTGAACCTCATACTGGCCTTGTCTTATCGATCCATATTTCTTTGTCTCTTTCCCAATACTCCATCTTTTTCAATACTCTTTATGAAGGCATTCATCTCACTTACATTTAGCTACCTTAAGTTAATTGTTTAAGCACTTACACAGCCAAGAAGGGAAAGCGGAGAGTGAGGAAAGAAAGAGGCAAACAACTATTCTTATCCTAAAAATGTGCATAAAACGGGTATCGTGAGTCATTCTCTAATGGGACTTTTCTATGATAAGTGTTCTATGTCTTATAAATTACCCATGGATTATTTGCATGTCCTACTGGTCTTTTATACCTTCAGCCAGCCAAAAAAAAAAATTGCCCACAATAAAACAAGCATGGTGACATTTTGAAAGCCTAATTCTCTATGAATGCTGGTATTTTTAATAGATAGTCTAGGAAGTGAGTGTCATGTGAGTCAGAGCCCATGCATGGGTGAGCAAAGATTTTGTAGTCATAATGAAATGAAACAGGATGGTGTTGATAGGTTGGCTGTTCAGATGTGGGTAGATCTCTAAAGATTACTTCAAGATTAATTCGAATTATTTGTCCAGTGTTCAAATATCTCCAGAGAACAAAAAGCAAGTGATTTGCAGGTGTTAACTGCATGGAGCTGCAATGCAAATGCACTCAGTCTGTGTTACAATCATTTTCCCTTTTTACATGAATAAGAAGAATGGAAAATGGAAAAATAGGACACATTAACAAGTTTGGGTTTGGAGATTAGAATGATCTTTAAGGCTTCATAGTGCGATAACAAAAAATATGGCTAACAACTTAGCATTATAGCACATCTGTATCTTGATTCACTAAGGAACTTTATCAGATCTTAATTTTGGTAACAAAAAAAATTATTTGTGCACCTTGTTATTTTGGTGCTGCTCTTTGCCTCCTGTGCTACTTGCAACTCAAGCAATAAAGCTAAAAATTGTGTATTTGGAAAAATTGAATCTCTGAGTCACTCCAAGGTACTAAAGCAAATTAAATGAAAATTGGAAGAGCTAGAATTTTTTTTCACGAGTGAATAGTTTCTCACAGAATAAATACAAGGCTGTTTGAGTGGAAAAAACCCTGGTTGCCAAAAGACAGGAGAAAAGCTGTTCTATTTTACATATAAATGAAACAGAGTAAATAAAAAAAAATGTATTTAAGTCACAGAAACAAATTGAAATCTGGTTTAAAAAATGCAAATAAACATATCCAACAAAACCCTCAAAAGCAACTTTTGATCTAAATAACCTGTGTCCTGTTCAGTTTGTTACAGTGAAGGATTCTGTATAAAGACCATGTAATATGCATCCAATCAAACTTCCTCTGAAATTAGTAGAAAGATTCCCAGTTTCACTTGTTTTTGTTTAAGACTAAAGCCTTAGAGTTTTAGCAAAAAGGCCTTATTCAAACTCTTCTAAAGAGAGTTAGAATCTGCTTTATCTTCCTGGTCTTTAGATTACATCTTCTGAAATGCTGAGGTGATCTAAAATAGGAAGTGGAAAAATTACATTTCTAAATGTCATAAATGTTTTATCTGTGATATGTATTTTACTCCTACCAACATTTTTTTCTCCTTGACATTGATTGAGATCTTATTTCTACACTGTTTTATAAGTTTTTTATCCAGCACCTGTAGCAAATCAGTTACAATATGCTGCCATTTTCCCCGGACCAGTGCATTTGTCTCAGAGCATCTTTGTGACAGTTACATGTTTCTTTTGATCCATAACACTAATGTTAGGAACATTCAAGTGTGTGATTGTATTTGTGCAGAGCCGAGTTGTGAGAATGATGCAGAACTATGTACTTCTCTTTTACATTCTTTGCTCTTTTTGTGTTGAGGGTAATGTCCAGCTGAGTTTTTGTGATTATAATTACGTTGTCGGTATGCTGTAATTCTGCAGTGATTTGAAAAGTTAGCAACATAGTGAGTGATTTAGAAGGAAGAAGGAGGTGGTCCATTATCTCCCAGGCAGAGCAGTTCTTCTGAAGTAATTTTTTTTTTTTTCCCCAAATTTCCACCATGCCACAAACCTTTTGCATCATGTTTTGCTGAATTATACTAATATATATCAAGTCATATGACACAAAATACAAGCTAATGTGACAATTCATGGTGTAGCAGAATGAAACTTCCCAGAGTTTTAAGTTACTTTTTTTTAACTTTTAATCCACTTCCTCAAAACAAAGGCTGGTCAAAACCACTTTGCCATGGTCTAGATCTGATGCACACATAAACATTTTGCAAAAATTGCAGTTTTACTTGTCAGCTCTTGCACGCTTTTTCATTGGAACTTTATCCCCCTCTCATGCTGTAAGATATTTACCTTTCATTAAAAAGGACAAATGGAAGATTTAATCTTCCAGTTTTAAAGCTTTACTGCAGAAATCATTTTCTCATTCTGCCTCTTAGACCTTTCTGCCAGAATTTGCATTTAGATTCAACAGTCAGTGAAATGAATCCAGAGCCTCAACATCTCCAAATAGCATTTCCTATTGCTACTAAGGCTCTTACTGTTTGGGGCAAATTTTTTATTTCATCTGCACTTTTGAAAGGATCTTTGGCTTCTACCGGATAATATTTTGAAAGAGATTTTTCTATAATTAATTTAATTATGTCTTCTTAACAGACATTGAAATGGTAAAGACCAAACTGTAATCAACCTGTGAATACATTTTATTCCAACTTCACAGAGGGTCCAAGATGCTTCCCATCTTCCACATTCCTTTGTTTTTTCTAGGAAGCAGCTACAGATTTGTCACACTTCTCAGGCAGAAGGTAGTATTTTCCTTTTTTCTATAATACTTTGTATACTTCCCTATGTCTGAAGATACAACTTCCTCCTGAAATAACTTCAATTAAAGTTATCTAGAAGATGTCAAAAAAATAAACTAAGGACACTTGAGCTAAACTAATGCACTTTTATAAACTGATAATGATGGGAAGAAGTTTATGAGAAAACAGAAGCTTAAGTCTTTTTTGAAGCACACTGAATGAGAATAAGCTAAAAGTCTTTTCACAAATGTAGTTCCTCAGACTTGTTCAGATGAGGCATCTGAAATCTCTTTTTCAACTCCCTCAATCATGGAAGGTCTAGATTAGATATTAGGAAAAAATTCTTCATTGGAAGGGCAGTCAGGCATTGGAACAGACTGCCCAGGGAAGTCTGATGGTAGAATGGCCATCCCTGAAAGTACTCAAAAAAACATGTCGATGTGGCAAATGGTTGGACTTATAAGTGTCTGAATTCTATTCAGCCAGTCAGAACACTAGATGTCAGAGTATTTCCCCCACAGATCTGATTTTTCAACACAATTAAAATATTGGACAACCACTAAAAATAAGCCAAAAAATAACCCCCAAAACCTTCTCTCCCCTTCTCTTGCACCGAGTCTGGATGCTTCAGTGAGCTGATTATTATTACATTTAAAATAGAAGGCCAGATATTTCCATTTTTATGAACTGTCTTGCTGCTGCTACTCAAGGTGTGTAATCTTCAAAGCTCTTTGCCTGTGAGATCAAAACGACCAGTTTTCACTCCTGAGACGTTGTAGAGCCTGCAACTTGTTGGGTTTTGAAACAGAAAAAATTCAGTGTCTAACAAAGAGTTTTGACCATCTGTAGCAATGGATATAAAGCAGGGAGGCTGGGTGGGGAGATAAATATGGCTACTTAGGTTTAGGTTGACCAGTTGGGCCACGAAGCTTGAAGAAATCCAATTTTTCAGTTCATCCCTTCCCATTATTCAAAGGTCTCCTAGGTCTGCAATCTCTTTGATTCATACTCCGGAGAAACCATGTTAAACTAAAAAATGCAAAGGCTGGAACCCAAAACAGGAATTAGAGAAAAGGTTTATGAGAGCAGTCCGTGTTTTCAGGCATTGGCTTGGGCTTCACTCCTCTCCAGTGGTTTTAGTCTGTAATCTGCAGTGGCATACTAGGTGTTCCTGCAGAAGTGACACAGTGAAAATGCCCTACTGAAATGCTTTGTGTACATTTATATGCTTCTGAAGCCTATCCACTGGAAACACATAAATTAGGTTTCTTGTCTGTGTTTGTAAAGCATTAATGTAGGAACAGGCAATAAAGCAGTATTAAGAAAACTCAGGGATAGTTATGTTAATCACTAGGTACCAGAAGTTTAGACATCAGTATTGCCCCCTGCATAGCTGTTTTTCCAACTTTGCAGCCTATGATATCAAGACCAAACCTTCTTTGAAACACTTAACCACAATCAAGGAAAGAAAGGCAGAGGGAAAGAAGGCCTCCACAATTTCAAGCTGGAGTATAAGTCCCTTTTGGGCTATTACTGGACCATCCCTGCACCTATATGACTCTTCATAGTGTACAGCTGTTTCTATAAATTTCCTGATTAGGTTTTTTAGTATATCATAAGGCCTGATTGTTCTCCAATGAAATCAGTTAAAATATTGTTATTGGTTCCACTGGAGACATGTCAAGCTCAGACACAGTTTCTCCTTCAAGTCCTAGAGAAATTTGATTAAAAGGCAAGTTAGCAGCAAGGGAACTTGAGAGGACAAGCAGACTTGATGTGCTTACAGGTAGAGATCAAATGGGTTTGCACCAATAGCACAATAATTTCTACAAGCAAATTATAATATACTTCCTACATTCAGCTCTGGGGCAGATGATGGCACCTTTTTGCCTTCCTGGATGTGAACTTTGCAATCAGTGCCCTATTTTCTTGTAAGAGCAAAAATATTTCATGGTAATACCTCAATATAATGTTAATTTCTACTGATTTGTTTCGTTTTAGTGAGACTTTAAAATCTTACAGAGTAAAGTTGTTAGAAACTTTTAATGGTTTTTACAAGACCTAATAAACTGCTTGGATTTTATTTTTTTTTTAAGGAGGGTTTTTGCATTTCTATCTTCTGCTTTAATGCAGCAAGGTAAGCCTGCTTTTAGCCATTCAACTTGCTATGTATCAGCCTGTGACTTCAAACAGGAGTTGCAATACTGTAAGAAATAGTTACACAAACTCTTTCTGTGAAGGAGATATTTTCAACACAGATTTAACGAAATGCCTGCTTTGAACTGGGATTTGCAAGGAATGTGCAAATGGTTTGAGCAGCCTTCATTTGCACACTATTATGCTTGCTAGGCTTGTAAGTGAGTGACTTGCCTGTTAGCATGTGTGTGTGTGTGTGTGTGTGTGTGTGTGTGTGTGTGTGTGTGTAGCTTTAAGTGTACAGGGGTAATTTAGCAGGCAAAGAATTTAAGACTGTAAGTGCTTGTCAGCTGGGCTGGCAGAACTGTTCCATTAGCACATCTGGTAGAGCTGCTGCTTTGAGATGTGACGTGGAGATGGATGAGCTCCAGAGTAACCCCACTTCCCACAGGCTTCACGAGCCAGCAGGACTGCCTGCCAAGCCCACTAGGTTCATTAAGCTCAGTAGAACCCTGCAGGAAAAAACAATTTTAAAAATAGCTTTCAAAGGCTCCCTGGGTTTAAAAGTTCTGGATTCTTTTCCATTGCACCATGCAGAGAAATCTTTGCTTCCAAAGCACAATTTACATCCCCTGAATAAAGAGAGATAAAATACCTTTTTGGTCTGTTTGATGCACATGAGCTGCCACTTCTGTTGGAAGTAATTTACCTTATTTTTCAGCTTTGGTCACCTAATCCTTGATGGGAGACTTATGAGTGACCAAAATGTGGTCAGTTTTTTAAAAAAATCTCTTTCCCTCTGCAGTTCCAGAAATTCTTCATTTCCACATCTTAAAATGCCAGGCTGGATTGCCAGGGGTATACTTTCTCATCACAGTATTTTTGGAGGTGCTGAGAGCTCAGGATTTTATTGTTGTTGATGCTGTGGTGTTGGGGATGGGAAAGAGGTTATCAGCCTGGAAAAAAAATCTCTCTTCAAATTCACACAATGTGTCATCTAAGGTATGCAGATCTTTTCTGCTTTCTTACTCTATTATCCATGTTGACTACTAAATTCTTCCTGTTCTTCCCCTGCAATGAGGTAAATATTTAGACTTTCTTAGGCAAGTATGGATGTGATCTTGTTGTGCTGAGTACCCTTTTAGTTTTACTTCCGGGAGGATGCAATTCTATAAATTGCCCAGCTTCCTCACAGCAAAGCAAAATGTCATTGAACACCTCAGGTAATGAAAGATTAAAATCTTATGAATAGTTCTAGACCTCACTCTCAATACTACATTGACAGACTGTGCTATAGGAATTGTTCATGCGTATCAGACAAATGATGGCTGAAATTTTTTAAATATACAGATTCTGCTAAAATGCAGTCAATAATACTCCAGTGTGTAAATTCAGTATTTTAACACTGGGGTGTTTTTGTATGCTGGTATGCTGTTGCTAACCACCCCCCACTAACTTCTTTTGAAAAAACTATCTTTTGTGATATCTTTTAGAAGATGGTTTATTTTCTTCTTAGTATTTGAGTTTGCTAAATAGGGAAAAAGTTGATTTTTAAAATCTTATTTATTTTAAGATAAAATTTTCCTCTAACCCATGCACATTCATAAAAGTTACGTGATGCAAGTTTTTTATGAACTTCAGTGAAAAGATATATGTCTGGCCAATGAAACACTAAGTAAGTAATGGAAATAACAAATTGAGATGACCTATGACACAGCTGTCATATGAAATCATAAAACCTGATAATCTGAGGGGTTTAAAGAAATTTTTAAAAAGTCATGTATGGCAATATTGAAACTTGTCATGCAACAGAGATCCTTGGGTTTATTGACCTCAAGAGCAGCAAAAGGAGTTGTTGACCAGAAGTAACAGATACAGGGTTTAGAAAATTGCACACTTGTAAATTTCAGTCCTTTACTCCAAGTTTCTGTGAACAACTGTGAGTAAAAAGCTTGGTTCTTCTAAAGTTAATTTGGGAGAGAAAGAAAGAAAGAAAGAAAGAAAGAAAGAAAGAAAGAAAGAAAGAAAGAAAGAAAGAAAGAAAGAAAGAAAGAAAGAAAGCTACTTTCAGGCAAGTATAACTGTATTAAAACCCTTAATATATAAAGAAAAAAATTAAAAATTAGGAGCATATGTAAAAGAACGAGTCACTCATGAAAAATATGACTCACAGAGTTTGCAGCACTACTGGAAGGTGCTGAGATGTTATAATGATGACTCTGGCAGAAGAAAATGCATAGGACAGAACAGAATGGATGTTCAAAGCTCTGTGTGGGAAATGAATCACGTGATGCCCATTAGTGTCACTGAGAATTTTGCTGTGAAAGCCCCATGCATTTTTGAAAGTGTACTTTTAAATATTTAATACAACACTTACAAGCAGAATTTAGCACAGGCACAGGGAATCTATGCTAATTCTCTCTACCTTCTCTGTCCTTATGCTTTTGTTAGTAGGAATTAAGGCTTCAACGCCAGGCCAGATCTTTTGTCTCATCACGCTTGTTTAAGGTTGATGGATTTGTCTGAACTTTGGATACTTTAAAATAGGATTGAATGACAGAACAAGTGTGTGCTAGCAAAGTTATTGCTTCATCCCTGAGAGCTTCTGCTAAAATATCAAATTTTGAAAGTGTTCCTGTCTTACAAGAGTTTGACAGCTGTCAGGTCAGACACTGAGAGTACAAGGAGTGAAATCAAAGCTATTTTCCTGTTCTTCTTTCTCCATAGATTCTGTCTGATTAAATGATTCTACCCAGATATGCAAGTAGTACACAGAAGACTCTCTTCTTGTAGCACATTTTTTTAGTCAAGATGAAAAGAAAGTTGGACTTTCAGAATTCTCAGTTTTGTGCTGTAAACCAAATACCACTTCGTAGCTCAGCATGATGTAGGGACAATGTCATCTTAGGTAAGCACAAGTTTTCACCAATCTCCATGAAATCTGATGCTTACATTTGTGAAATGTTAACCCCACTGGAATCAGCTGGGCTTGTTAATGATGACACAATTTACTGACATTCTGCACCTTGCAGGATTAAAGTCAGTTTATAGGTAAAAAGTATTGGATGAGATACTTTCCTCTTTATTGACAGGAAAGGAAGGGTTTAAGCAGACTGGAAGGACTAGGAGATATGTGGCTGACAAGGCTTGAATTAATTAACTTGCCCTACCTGGAAAGAAAAAGAGAGGGAGGAGGCAATAACCATGACAGAGGGGTTTATCGTCTAGATTTGGAGCATGGGAGTGATCCGAAAAGAAAAAAGCATCAGCAAGGGTCTCTTTTTAAATAGACAAAACCAATATTATATCACCTGTGAAGGCCAAGGAAGGTAAAAGACTGAAGAGTCCTGTTAAAAGAATTAACATTATGATTTCTCAAGTAGGATTCCTTGATACTGCCAGTATTATACTCTGTCCCTGGAATTGTTCAAGACAAGGCTGGATGGGCCTTTGAGAAATCTGTTCTAGTGGAAGGTGTCCCTG
The DNA here is from genome assembly GCA_013397725.1 of Rhagologus leucostigma. NCBI lineage: Eukaryota > Metazoa > Chordata > Aves > Passeriformes > Rhagologus > Rhagologus leucostigma. Next base: position 97,027 of record VZTD01002141.1, read on the forward strand.
CCCTTGGCAGTGGGGTTGGAACTGGATGGTCTGTAAAGGTTCTGTTTAACCCAAACCATTCTGTGACTTTAAGACTGGGAGAGGACACTGGTGACAAGTTGTTTTCTGTGTGCCAAGATAAAGCCAGGCATACAAAACTACTTCTACTAGTCGAACTGTAGAGGAAATTTTGTTTCTTATGGCCCATTGTGAAGTAGCTCAGATGAGAACTAACAATGAACAGATTTAACACTAGAGGAAGAAGATTTCTGTCAGATGCCTTTGTTGTAGAGGAGAAGATTGGAGGGATTAAAATCTGAATCTACTTTAATATTCAATAAAAAACCAATTCATTTTCTACTAGCAAGAAAGGGATACCAAAAAAAAAAAAAATGGAAGCTGTTCATGCTTTATTGACCTAGGATATTTTATTCTGAAGAGCATGATGAGTTTAATAATTTTCATTCAGCTCTGGCAGAAAGGGCAAATATAAAAAGATTGCAAATAATTATGAAAGAAATTAATACTGTATATTGATGAAATATAAATACATAGTTAGAAACTGAATGCAATGGTGCTGTAAGCAGAAAAACTTGCTGTTATGGTGAGTAGAAAATTTATTGTTGAACAGAAAATTTGTTTAGTCTTTAAAGTTATAAAATCAGTCTTAAAATCTTGAAAGAATAAGGATACCACACAAAGACACCCCATAATCATTGAGATCCTGAGCTACATGTCACAGGTTGTTGGAAAGATACAGAATTAAAAATTGATAGATGATCTTCAATTTCTTGAGAAAAAAAGACCATCAGTCTTCTGCCTGAAGGATTAAGGGAGAGAAGCAATGCTCTTTCACAGTTGATGCAACCAATAACACAAAGAGACTAAAACAGCCAGGAAAGTGGGGCTCTGAGTGTGAACCAATGTGACACCACGTAAGTTCATCTGCTGTGGCCATTCTCAAAAGGTAAGTGGCTGTCTGACATCTGGGAAAATTTTAAAAAAAAAAAAAAAAAGGAAAGTCTGTAAGAAGATCCATCAAAAATAAAATTGAGCGAGAGTTGTCACGTGCCAGACTACTGTGCACAGTATGAAGAGAGGATTGATAACAGCATGAATAGCACAGAGAAATTTTTCATGGAACAAGTGGAAAGCACTGCAGCTGAAGATGAATGGGTTACTACTCTGGAAACAAATGGAGCATTTGTTAATTAAGTCAGAAACAGGTGCAGTGGAAACCATGGTAGTCAAAACTACAATTAACATTGACAGAACAGCCAGACGCACTATTTAAGATACTCTGGATAGAAGAATAGCTTCTTCCCCAAAGCCAAATAAATCAGGAAAAAGTGCCAATAGTTAATAAATTGGGAAGGGGAGAGGAAGAGAAGAATGTCTTTCAAGTGTATTAAAAGAATGAAGAAAGAACAAATGAATCAAAATGTGTCAGATCTTCAGACTCACCAGGAACAATACTGAACTGAAATAGTTAAAAAAATGTTAGGAGATCTCTTCCAGAGAAAAGAGAGATTCCTAAAAGAGCAGAGAATTGAGCTGGAAAAAAAATCCCAGTTATCCCAAATTATTCCTATCCTTAGGATTATAGACTAGGAAAGAGAGAGAACACGAAAATGAACACAAGTAATGCCTGAGAGTAGGAAGACATGTTTGGCCAAGAAATCATCAATACCACTTTCTTTTAGGAAAAAAGGAAGTAGGCTTAATTTATTTAAGTCAGAAAAAACCAAAACAAAACAATAAAAGACAACCAGAAAATCCAAGCAGTTCTGAAAACTGCAAGAACTCAAATTCAGAGCTATAAAATTAATTGGAACTGTGTCCCACATTATCTGAGGAAGATGGTCAAGCAGACCACAGGCTGCCTGCACAGGGAATAAGCAAAAAAAGTTAAAATATCCATAGAGGTTAGGCTGACCTACCCTGATGGCTGATGAAATGGAGAGGGTAAAATGATGCTTCATAAACATGTCCAGCAAATATGTGAATCAAATCTTATCACAGAGTTGAATGACTTCTTTTTTTAATCTCAAGAAACACAGTAAGACTCCAGGATATCTTGCCATCAAACATTTGTCCTTTCTGAAATCTTCAACAGCATTCCTTTAGCTGTTCTTTAGAGAAACTCTTTTCATCTGTTTTTTTTCTCACTTATTATAATATTTTTGATATGACAGCAGCTTCCATTACTCATCAAATCCAGATAATCCAGATTACATTGATATTTTGTATTGCACTTTATGTTTTTATCAATGTTGACTCAGGATGGCCATTAAAATTTTTCAATAAGCATATTTTTCAATAAGCATATTTTTCAAAAACAAAACAGCATATAATTGCTTAAAAAGTGTGCTGGTATATTTGCACATATGTATAATTATTAAAATTTTAAGGAAAAAATACTTTATCTGCAGTCAAGTCAGAAGATAAAATAGGTAGATTGTATGATGTTGACAACGTAAGTGGCAAAATTTGAAGACACGCATCACAAATGTCATAAGACCTGATTTAAAACTATCATATTAAAACTATCTTATTTTAGCAAGAGTATTCTTAAGATTCTATTTATTTTAATTTTTTTTTCAGCATTAACACTTTGGATGGAGGGCTTGTAATGGAAAGGTTTTTCCAGGAATTCAGTGAATAGAAAGGTATCAAAATGATGATATCATATTAAACGTTGATATGAAATATATTTCCAGAGTCAAAAGCATCCAGCCTGAGTCTTCGGGCTAGGGTCAATAAATTTTTCTGACAATTTTCAAGGCTGATTTAAGTTCCTACAAGAAGGAATAACAATGAATGTCTGTGTTAACATCTAATACAACTCTAAGCATGTCTATTTGTGAGGCAAGATGCTTCCATAAGCTTCAGCAAACTCGAACAGTTGACTTTATCTGTTTATGTAGTCAACAGTAAGCTCTATTCCCTTCCTTCCTGCCAAACTTGACTACTAATTGCTTTCTGAACATTTACACATTGTCAGAAGTTGTATGAGACCAAAGATGGAGCAATTATTTTCTACAGGTTATTTTCGAGAGAAATGTCACCCATTAAAGCAGCATGGAAAATAGCTTCAGAACCACAGGGACTGCTGAAAAAAACACCTGAAAGGCACACAGTTATATCAAGCCCAGAAGCTCAAAGGCTTTGGATAATATTTAAAAAGCAGAAAGAAGCAAATAGAAAGCTTTTGGTACTCTTTGAATACACGTGAGAGACACAGTGACCACATAAAATGCTATTTACAAAAGTAGATTCATCTTATGAATGAGCTGGTCAAACTGTGATATGTGGTACTGAACTTACGCTAAAGAGCCATTTGCTATTTTAACTCCATAATTTATTGTGAGCCCATAATCCATTCTTAATCCATTCTCAGAGCGATAAAAATGAGCAACAGAACCTGAACAAGAAAGCACCAGTAGGAATTTATGAGTCAAGCATCTTCAGCCTACAGAACCCACTGCAATCCTGCAACGGGTTTTTGTGGTCCCCATAACATAGTGGGGCACTCATAGTGAGAGATTAAAGCAGATGCTGGGTGATGTAATCCAGAAGAAAGAAACAAGACCACAGGATTAAGTGGAAACACAGTTTCATAACTGTTTTGGAAGAAAAAAACATCCTTTATCCAAATAAAAATTATATATCCAAATAGCTTCCCTGTTCTAGGGAAGAGAGAAAATCTATTTCAAGAGAAACCCTTATGTAGTCAAAGAATAGAGGTGGTTATTTTGAACCAAATCTAATCTCTTGTATCTTATTTAATTATCACATAAAAAATATTATTATAATTTTAATTTTATTTTAATTATTTAATTATCACATACAATTAAAATTGCTATTAATATTTAGAAAGAAGGCCAGGGACTTGCTTAGATTATTTTCTGAGAATTTATATAGTATCCATTCTGAATTTCCATCTGAGCCACAACTGCAAAATAAAAGACCATTTGTGTGCATCTTGTGCACGTGTTTTCAAAGGCAGTGTCAGTGCATTACGTGAAAAAGCAGTCCTGCAATTCCACAGGTTTCTTATGTTGCCAACAGAGCAAAATGTATTGAAAAGATGTGAATCATAAATCCCTTGTGAATGACATTCAAACACTGGCACCATTTATGAAAGGATGACTGTTAGTTTCAACACTTTTTTAACCACAGGAACCTGGCCTTTATCACTTTCAGAAATGTGTACTATGTCCTTACAATTAATATTTCACAAAGAGAGATTTTTCACTCAAACGTACTTATTCTGATTTTGAAGGAAGATGGGTGTTCAAAATTTCAGACAGTGAAACAAAACTTAAACTATTTAATCAATTGATCTCAAACCTTTATTTTGCTGTATTTAAAGAATTCAGTGGACAATTCACAAGGGAGAAAACTGCTGATCCTTGTGATAACATTCCCATATCTGAAAACATGCTCCATCTTCTCTTACATCTTAACTGAAAAAATAAAGTATTCAAATGCAGATGGGCTAAGAAAAGTGGTGGGTCAAGTAAATAATGAAGAGTATTTATGTATGGAATTACTATGAATGGAAAACAACAGAATGAGAATTTATGTTTTGTGTTTCACATCAGTTTTCACACTACACACATAAAGGTAAGTGATGAGGGAAAATGCTTTATGTCCAATAACGCCTTTCTCAGTCAAACAATTTCCAGACTAAATTGAAGTGAGACTTCAAGTTTCATAGGTATAAATCAAAGGTAGGTCTAATGATCTTATAAAATGCAACTAAAAAAAAGTACAAGTGACTGGAATTGGGGTTACTGTAGTTGTGATGAAATCTTTTTTTGTTCTGAAGTTATTTGGAAGTGTGCATAAATTTGACTAGGAGTTTCACCCCCTTTCCTTTGGGGACCACCTGCAGCCTGCATAAAGAGCATTAACAAATTAGTACTGCTCCGGGAAGTCTCAGCCAAAAATCCAACAACAGACAACTTTTTGAAAATAGTTAGGGCTGAAGCACCATAATATAGCTCTGGAAGAAAATCAGGGAGGTTGGTGGTGACGCTGGCAATTGGACTGGTGCTATGTGTTTTTCTTCTTGCCATTCAAGAGCTGTAGAAACCTTTCACTCACCCCAACCTGACCAAGAAGGCCAGTGGTATCCTGACATGTATTAGGAACAGCACTGCCAGAAGGCTGAGGAGGTGAACCTTTCCTTCTGCTGCTGAGGCCTCACCTGGAGTATTGTGTCCAGTTCTGGGTTTCTCAGTAGGAGAGACATGGAGTTTCTTGATCCTCTAACACAGGTATATAAAGATGATTGGAGACTGAAGCACTTAATTTATGAGGAAAATCTGAGGGAACTTGTCCTGTTTAGCCTGGAGAAGACTGAGAAAAGAGGATGGAGGAAGACTTCTCAGTGGTGCCAAGCAATAGGACAGAGGCAACAGGCAGAAAATGATGCTCAGGAAGTTCCACCTGAATATGAGGAAGAATTTCTTTACTGTGCTGGTGACAGTGCGCTGGAACAGATTGACCAGAGAGGTTGTGAATTCTCGCTTGCTGGAGATATTCAAAAGCTGCCTGAAGAAAGTCCTGAGTACGCTCTATGGGATTTCGCTTGAGCAGGAGGTTGGACCAGATGACCTCCAGTGGTCCCTTCCAACCTTACCTGTACTATAATTCTGTGAATTCTATGACTGTCATATACACAAATCCCTTTAAACTTAAATGTCAGCTAAAAGGCTGACAGGATATTGAAAGCACTTTGACCTGGGATGGGAATTAGGTAACCGTCTAACAACATTTTTTTAAAGCCTGTCACTAGACTTCACTCCAACTGTTCTCTTTCCCAAGGCCCTAGTGGAGCTGCAGAGGGGTAAATAAACATAAAAGAGACAAAGGCTGGTTTGCTTCATTATAAAATATGGCAGGGCCTGGCAGGATAATGAATATGTTATTGTTTCATCAGGAACAACCGAATGTACCTGATTTAAAGGGGATGGAGGGGAATAGGGGAAGAAGCAGCTTTTTATAATATTAAGCCCATGAGAGTTTTTCCTTGTAAAAATCATTTCTTCATTAAAACTGTAATTGAAATGGGACGTGCTGTTCAACAAGTTCAGTGTTTTATATATGCCATAGAAATCCCACGACATGTCTAAAAATGAAATTCATATTAATCACTGACGTCCTAATCCTCCTGATATAAGATCTATATTCAGGGATATGTTCTCTTCTGAAACACCAGAATCAATTCTGAAAATGAGATTTTAGATTAGCTCTTTAGATAGTCTACTCATAGGCTCATCCATACGAAATTTGTTATGTGCTTTCACAGCATCTGGGGATAAAGAGCTTCTCACAGTGCCCGCATTTGTCATACATGGTTAGAAACCTAAGGTACCATTCATACACTTCACTTTGTAGTTCTTCTGAAAACATCAATCACAATCTGCCACCCTTTCCTACAGTGATTGGACAAGTCACTGTTCTGAACACAGCATAAACCTCAAGGTCATTTTTCCCTAATTATTTTGGTCTCTTCTAGAAACTTCATAAAAAGTTCATGAAAAGGCTTGTGAAAAAGACAGGCTTTTAAAAAGAGACGTTTTACTATCTGACATCTTTACTTCCTACGCATTGCTCTTTATTTGTTCTTTTGGCTGCATTTTACAGCAAGGTGCAGATTCCAGTAATAAATCTGCATTAGAATTCCATCAAAACTGCCATGTATATGTGTTTCACTATAAGCAGTAAAGGTACTGGAGCCTACCTTATTTTCTAATTCCTTTCTCTTTCAGTCCACATTCTTTTGAAAGGAATTTTTGATACAGAGTTTCTCCTCACAATTCACAGTGACAATACAGGTAATAAGAATGTGTAATGTGTGAAAGGGTCTTTCACTAGGTAATCTAAAATAGTGGGGAAACATTTCAAATATATGCAAGAAATAGTCAAACCAATGAATTTGGTTTCTTTTCAAAGGAACAAGTTAGGCTAGTAAAATACAAATCTTTCAATCCATAAAAACCCATGAGGTATACTTTATTGGACAGAAAATTCATAGCATTCCAAACTTCTTAAAGTCATGTCAAAATAATTCTACCCAAGTTTTACAAAGCAGAAATAGGTATAATAGCATTCCTGTTGTTTTCATATTTCTTTTGAAAGTAAATTCTTCTGCACTCTTTGCAGACAAAGCAGAAATGTGAATAATATGATGCAAATGTACTTCCAAGATGTTTTAGCACCTTCAGTATTACATTTGCAAAATCTCTGTTGTCTTAATCAGGCTTGAAAAAAATACAAAGTTCCATGCTTTTCACAAATGTAGAAAACTAATCAAACACAAAATCACACTGTGCACTGTATGGATCCCATCTTGTTTGTAGTTTAAAGGATCAACTTGAACAAATATCAGCCCCATTTTGGCAGGATTTAGAAGCTAACTCTCTCATGCATCTTTTTGGAAACTTAATAGTACGTGGATTTACAGATATTCCAGGTAAAATGCCAACATCTGGGAATAAAGAGATTTTTCTCTGTTAACTATAATAGACACTATGTACAAGTATAGTCTTTACATTCCTCCAGAGACACAAATTAGAGAAAATTTACGTATTCCATAAAACTGAGGTTTTTCTAATAAATTGCAAAGTATTTTTTATTCTTCATCTACCTTCAGTTTATTATAAAATTATAATTTATTATTATGAGGTCTTTACCTGAATGCAATGAATCCTTGAAATGGAGATAGAACTGGAACCTCAGATGCTAAAAAAAATCCCAAAAAACCTCAGATCAAAACAAACAAAAAAACCCCCAAAAATTCCACTAGCCGAATTACTTTAATTTCTTTTTCTTTTCCTTTACTGAAAATTATGGTTACATTCCTCCATTTTACACCATTTCTCAGAAACAGTGGTTAGAAATTTTCAGGAGATCTATTTGTTTGCGTAAGAGGTAGTAGTTGCTAAACAGAGTGTCTCGTTCATATTCCTACCATCAAGAAATCTTTTCTTTTGTGCTTGCAAAAAAAGCCATGCATTGTTATTTCTGGGTGGTCTCTCTGAAATGAGAACAGAAAGATACACTGTACAAAAAATAATAGATCTGATCTCCAGGGTGATTTCAGAGAAGCACAGTGGACATTTAAAGTCAAAAACTTTTATACCAGCAAAAAGCCATCTTTTGCCCCATTCTGGTCAATTTAAAGAACAGTGCAGCAATGTCAGTTTATTCTAGGCCACAAAATCCAATATAAGAGTCCATTAAACCATGAATTTCCTTTTCTCCACAAAGCTAACTTAATTTATCCTGAATTTCTGAGAACTTATACTCTGACTTTCTACCTTCCTTTGCCATTTACATCATCATGGATATTTAGCACCTCCACTGCAGGGTGTCACAGGGTATAAGAGCAGAAGATAAGCATAACATAGAGAAGGGAACTGAGTTAAACAGAAGGCCAGAGCTTTATTGAGGGACTAGCAATCCATCTTGCTTCACAAACCACAGCCAGGGGTAGATATTTTTCTCTTGGAAAGACATGTGCATGTGTCTGAAATAACTCATTCAAAAGCTGCTCCCCCTGAACTAATCTTAATTGGAAAAGGGCATTGTTCAGTCTGCTGCCACACAAAACACACCAACAGAATCCCTCTTGATTCAGACTGCCTTTGCCATCTCTTGGTCTGTATTTCAGTTTTGTCTGTGGAAGAGTCTTCCTAAAAGAAACGCATTCAAGCGCATACATAAGTTTTCGCACCCTCTTAAACCATAATGGGAAAGCTTAAAATTAAGCTCTAAAGGTCAGATTTTCAAAGGAATCAATACGAGTTAGGCATCTCACCTTATTAAGCATTATTTGAAAATTCCATCTGTGCATTTTGGCAGCTAATTTTTTATCTGTGAGGATCTAGACCTAATTACTTTCCTGCTCATAGATGACCTCAAAAAGTCTAGTGGTTAATTGTTTTCTTGATTTAGGGCATGAGCATTGTGACCTGTACATGATACTGAAACATTCTAGCAGAGTTAAGGACACTTTTGTGGATTTATGATGCTTAAAATGTAAATGTCAAATCTATTACAGAGATCTAGGGGCTGCAAAGAGGGTAAATAGTCATAGGTCCTTCAGTTGTGGTGAAATGCATTGATTTTCATGAGTTGAAGGTCTGATTCAAATCCTTCAAAGCTGAATTAGCTGTCATTATATTTGCTAGCTTTGCGAATGTCACACAACTGGCTATACAACTGCAGCACATCTCGACATTTAGCTTTTGCCAGAAGTGTTGCTCTTAAAAAATATGCATGCATGGTAGACCTGCTTCCCTGATGACTGGCTCATGTGAAGTAAGATATTCTGAAGGTGAGGGAAGGAACATGAGGGACATCAGCAATCATAATTTCACAAGGAAGAGAAGCAACTGAGTGAAAATAGCCTCCAATCAAGCACTTTAAAAATATTAATTATTATTAGTTGCACAGAGGGAATACTAATTCAACTCACTATAATCTAGCTGTTACACTTTCTGCACAAGACATGTTGTGTGATGACTTTGCACAAATAGGCAAATGCAAAAAGGTCCCCAGGCTTTCTGTACGCAGCTCTGAATTCTGTTGGATGTGGTTGGTTTGTTCGTAAGCTGTGACGCTGTCGTCTCTTCATGCTCTCCTCTCTTCGGAAGAAGCAGTCTGGTTTTTCATGATACTTTTGCATCTGCATAGCTTGAGTGGAACCTGATTCTTCAAACCCATGAGTATGTGAGGAGCTGAGAGGATCCAGTAACCTATGCAATAGGTAGCTGAGCACTGTGTGAAGTCAGGAGACTTTGGAAAAAAAAAAAAAGGTATGTTACCCTGCCTGGTATAAATGAATGTACATCCCTGGGAACTCAGGAAGTACATACTACCACCAAAAGCCTTTGCAGTGGTGATGATATGCAAAAAAAAAAAAAAAGGAAGGGGGACACTTGCCAACTGAAGCTGCTGAAGGCTAACATAAGGTGATTGAATCCCTAAAGGATGTAGAGCTTTTAGTTTTATATCACCTTATCCACATCCTTAGAAAATTAAGTAAGAGATCATGGAAGCAGACGCAGACTCTCAGTCATACAGCCTCTCCTAGCAGAGACCTGGCCCACTGATACAGAACCAGCCCTTGAAAATCATCTCCCATCCCTAGGCTGTCTCTGAAGAACACATACAGTAAGTTGTTCATCACTGCATGCTAAGCCAACTCTGCATTTCCTCCACTTGGTTCAAAAGCAGTCATCACCGTCCTTAGAGGGGGAGCGAGTGTACAGGTGAGACCTTTAGCACTATGCCACTCTCCTCCCTCAGAAAGTCATACAGGACCACTCAGGGTAGCTACTTTTAGACAACTGTTAAGTTTTCTTAACAATCCATTCTCTAGTAAGACTTTTACATGAAAAGTCTTAAAAAATTTAAACAAGAATAAGCCTTATTTTTCTCTTCTTGTTAAGACAGCAATGACTGCACAACTGAACACTTCTCTAGTGGATTACAGTTTTAATTCTGAGAAACTGTGTGACAATTAATGACAATAAAATGAAAAGAACACTAGCACATTTATATAATTATGAACAAACAATAACAGAGAAGCTTTAAAGAATCAGTAATGCAGCCAAATAGGCTGAAGAAAATATTTACACATCAAAAGGAATTATCTAAGTGTTCAAGATACTCTGAAGACCCAGTATAAAAGAAACAAATGTAAATTCCCCTCTAATACACTCTGGTTAAGATAATAGAAAAATAATCAAGAACATGAACCTCGTTGGGTGATCTGGCATATCGTAAATACAAAATTAACCACATGAAATGATGAGGTAGAGCATGTGAAAATACTCAGCAGCTTCAGCCTTCTGTTTAAAAACTTTTTGCAGCTTGGTCACTTCTCCAGCTCCTTCAAAATGAAAATTATTCAAAATCTCAGCTTTTCCTTTTGAAAGATATTGCCACAAAAAGCTTCAAACCATGATTACAAACCAAAAGGCAAATGATGTTTCTCCAAATCTGTCGTTAAATATGAAAACCACTGAGACTTCTATAAGCTCCTTTTTCCATGTAGAGGAAAGAAGAGATCATTTGTTCATTATGATTCTTACGGGGTCTGCAACTAGAAGGGCTGCCTAAAGTCAGCAAAGCAGCGAAGGAAATATGCCCAGTATTGCAGGATGTTAATGGAAGTATTCATACCTCTTGCTGCTCTTTCCCTAGAAAATCATATGAATGAGAGAAGAAAAAAGATTTGGGCAGCTGAGTCACTCTCCATGCTAGACTGATCCCATGGCTCACTCTCAGCCTTTATGTTCTCTTTTTTTTTTTAAGACCGTTCATCAGGTCTAAAAAAGCATTCTGATCTGAATGCTAAACTTGCCTATAGTTACTCTAGGTATTAATATTTTAAGATTCTTTTTCCTGGTAAAGTATTAATTAATTAGTTCCTTGACAAGACTTTTGATGATCAGATAATGGTGATACGTCTGGTTCCAACTGATGCAGTAAGACATTGTTAGTCTCCATTATAAAGAGAGGGTTTGTGAGGGTTTTTTTCCCTCTTTGTCTTCTGCAGTATTCAGCCAGGTATTGATAGAACATACTCAGCTGCTAAAAGAATGCATTTTCCTGGGTCATCTAAGCAGCATCCCTATTAGCATAATAGGGCTGGCCCAGTGCTTTGGCATAAAAATGAGTTGTGTTTCATTTCAGAAAATATGCAAGAAAAGTACTAATAATGCCCTGCAGAAACACATAATGTGATTTTTATGAATCACACCTAGCAACTTATTGCAAGTTTGCACCAGATGGACTTCTGATTAGGTTTCAGCTAATTTAGGAACCTCTCTATACTAAGAGATGTCCATTTAAAGCCTGATGAAAAATACATGGGATGATCAAGTGCCAGGTGATACCAACAGCACTTGTAATTTGTCAAGTATTTCAGATGACCCAGAAGCAAGACCTTTACAGCAAGTGCCTTCTTTCTGCTTCAGAAATTTTACACTACCTTTCTGTTTTACAAGCTTCCCTGCTGGTTGCACTGCTAATCAAAGAGAAATTCCTAAAGTGTTACCCTAGAGGTGTCTGCTGTCGTCCCCACAGAAGGATAAAATCTCTTCAGTGAAGGGACTCAGTATAGATTGCAAATGGGTAGATAAGCAACGTCATCTTTACTCCAAGAAAAGTTGATGCAGTATGAAAAAATCAAGTAAGTCATCCACTTCGAGCTGGTGGTGTCCTTTCAAAGCACAGGACCAAAACAGCTTAACAACATTTAAAAATTACTGCATGCTCCCAGGGTTTCCACACGGCATTTGCAAGAGCATTTACCAGTTTTCTAATTGTAGCAAATTTAGCAGATTTTTCTTTGTCTTCTTGCCTCACATAATAAAAAAACTTTCTATTTTTAACTCTGGATAATTTCTCTTCCAGTCTGTTTTTTCATATGCACTTCTATTTTAATCTATTACTTTGATACTTTCTAAATTACTATTAAATCCCAATATGCAATTCACATACTTCTAAATAAATTACTTGCCTTAAAAATACAGATTTCCCTTGGTGTTTCAACACAGGAGCATCTCAAATGTATAAAGATGACAAAGAACTCCAGTGCCCAAATTACCAGACTACAGGTGATACGCACAGCATTAAAAGCCTTGAATTTGTAGTTATATTTTATTCTGAATAGAGCAATAAAAACTGGCTGGCATCATCAAGCCTGAGAGTTATTGTGAGCATGAAGTGAGTTTTGAAACCTCGAGATAGAGGGTAACCACAATTCCATTAAACTAGGGAATTGAGTCAAAGATGTTCCCATTACTACTGCACTGATACAACAAAATGAAATATGGAGCTATTTCCCTGCCATGATGAATGACAATATAAACGCAGATGTACCTAGAAAAACACAAAGTGTTTGAGTTATATGCGGGATAAAAGTTATGGGAAAACTCTGATTCTTTTAGATAAGAAGTTTAAAAAATAGGAAAGGGAGAAATAATTATTCACCATAATGTTCTTAATAAATTCCAAGGGATAGTAGATTGACGCTGAAGATGTGTATTGCTCTACAAAGACTCATAGTACAGATAAAGAAGTCTGGGTGAAATTGCAATAAGTCATTGACTTAACCATTTCACTTCCCAACTGGAATTGGTTAAGCATTCTCAGTATACCAAAGAATGCCCTATTAAAACTTAGATATTACATTTATTCAGGGGACTGGTTATGCAGATTAATGTTGATTGGTTTAAGAACAGAAAAAAATGGCACAAAAGCTCAAGTTAATTTAATGTTAAACATGAAAAATTGAGCTCTCTGAGGGAAATGAGCTTTTAAAGAAAGAGATTTCTCCTCAGGCATTAGCTTGGCCATATTGCAAGCAATATCATATTAAGATTGCATTTATGATATTAAAAAAATCTAAAGCAATTTGAATTTAATTTGAAACATAAGAAATAAAGCCCGTCACATTACTATTCATTGATTCATTGATTTTAATGCCTGAAGAAAAATTTCCAATCACTTGTACTAACATCACAGGACACAGAACTGTGCACAGTAATTTCTGCATCAAGTTTGTAATTTGTAATAGAGCATTATACGTATTATTCTGTATAAATCTGTGTTATTCTATGTCTTCTAAAAGGACCTCTAAAGCTCTCAAATGATGAAGCTATATTCCAAATTATTAATGTGATCCTATTATTATTATTCGTGCAGCACTCAGAGGCCTGGGCTGAACTCACAGCTTGACTGTGGTCACCACAGTGCAAACATGCTCCATAAAACCAATTTCTTTTTCAAAGAGAAGCTTGGTATCCAGTGACAGAAAAAATAGAGACATACGAAATGCCTGAAGGTCAGAGGCAGAACTGGAGACCTGCTCTTGTGTCCTAGCTACAGAATTACACTGCCATGAAGCAGAGTCATCGTCTCTCAAATGTTATCCATGTTTTCTTCAATTTATTGACTCTTCAGGGCATTTTTCCATGCACTGAATGTTTGTTGCTGATAATTTTTATCTCTCCCAAAAATTGTTGTTGTGGTTCTGTTTTTTAAAAGAATAATGAAAATATCAAAAATCTGCAAATTATGGGCAGTCTGAAATGGCAGGCTGAACAAATGCTACCCTCAAAGGTACATTTATGAGAGGCCCAGCCCCCTCTATTAATATTGCTTGGTGAGCTCTGTTCAAGTGCTGACAGAGAAGTTCAGTGTGGCACTTTTTGTGCCTTCATCAGATTTGTGGTTGTATCAATTACTATTGCGGAAGTAGCTGACAAATTAGCTATACCGGTTTTCTTCTTGTCCTCAGTGTTATTGCTCTGCCTATTTCACACTATCTTTCAACAAAATGTTCAAAATCTTGAGTATCATACATCCACTTCATGAATCAGTCACCCTGAACCAGCCTGCAACAGTTCTCTCAACAAGAAATAGTTCAGCCTAAGTTGTATTTTTATAACAAAAAAATCATTAATAAGTCATTATATACACTGAGCAAGAAATAAAGGGAAAGACGAATAATCACATTTGTTTCAATTATTCATATTTGTATGACGTGAAAAGATTGTGCACTGCTGAAACATAATAAGGCCTGACAAAAAGCAGCCTAATGCACAGGCAGCAGGTTTCCAATCAGGAGAGTACATCCAGGTCTCACTGTTGGCTACGGACACAAGTTATGCCAGTTTTGTTTCTGTACATCTGTGACAATTGCCACTGTGTGTAGTATGTGGGCACCTATGTGGTTCCCCCTGGAGCCATGTGTTTGGGAACAAATGAGTGACAGGACAAGGGGTATTGTCCTAAAGCTGAAAAAGAGCAGACCTAGATTAGGTATTAGGAAGAAAGTCTTTACTGTGAGGGTGCCGACATGCTGAAACAGGTCGTCCAGAGAAGCTGTGGATGCCCCATCCCTGGAAGTGTTCAAGGCCTGGCTGGCTGGAACTCTGAGCAACTGGAAGGTGTTCCTGCCCATGGCAGGGAGTTGGAACTAGGTGACCTTTAAGGCTCCTTCCAGCCAAAACCATTCTATGATTCTATGAAAGGTGAGCGAAAGAATGCTAAAATTGCTACAGAAATCTGTAATTCAACATTTCTAAGGAATAACATATCAGAGACTATTGTAATGGGATAAAATAATTATTTTAAGGATGACTTAAATTAATAATCACAGGAAAATGCAGAATGAATTTTCTATATTTCAGACTTAAATATGTGACCATGGCAGAGTAAAACTAGGTAATATGTCACACCGAATTATTTTGTTATTATTATGTCATAAGAAAAGAGAACATAAATATATTATTACCTAATATAGACTCAATGAATGTTTAAGGTATATACAAATTAATTTTAAAGCCCTAGAGGTTAGTAAGTAAGTAAAACATCTTGCAGAATTTGTGTATTTGGTCAAAATTAGTCTGCAGAAATACTATGAACAACTCAAGGCAGGTAATGTTCTAAATTTAGGGAACTTGAGGGGTTGAGGGCACTTCACTTAGTGTGTGTGTATGTATGTCTATGCCAATCAGTTCTGTGCATGTATGTGTGTGTTTGTGTGTGGGCACACTTTATAGATAAGTGATTTTTGTTTTCTTCTTGGTATACAACCCATATTTGCAAAGAGTGATCAACTCAGATACAAGAAGGCTCATTTATCTATAGTACTTACACAAAAGTTGCCAATTTCTTCAATTTCTAGCATAATGAAATTCTGAGCCTCGAACTTCCATAGTATCTCAATTCAGATGGAAAATGGATGTTCAGTTTTAGGGTAAAGTTGAGACTCTGAAATAAGTGGGCCTAAGACTTCATCACTTGTATTCAGGTCTACCTCAGGCTGGTATTTTACAGCATTTAAGGTCTGAGATGATTGAATTGAAAAGCAATTCTCCTTTAACACATAACTCATGTGGGATTTTATATACCTCAATTATTAACAAACGGAAACCAATTACTGAGTGCATTATTACTTTGTAAAGCATAGCATGTATTGGGAGAGAAACTAAACAGATTTACAATGCTTCAGATGGGAAAAAATTATGACTGTTAGTGAGGAATTTCAAAACTTTCCCATTACTTTCCTTTATAGTCCAGTTAAACTCAGTGGAAAGAAATGAACTGATCTTTATGGCAACTGACTATGAGTTGCATATGTTCCTTAACTCTTTAGAGTATTGTCAGTTTTTAATTTGTTTCTTTCTTCAAATTAAATATTAAAAAAATTTACATCCTCTCCCTCTCTCTTTCTGTCTCCCTATAATGAGTTTATGTGGTCTCTTGCTTTCCTCATCTGTGTAGAGTGAATGTGTATTGATCAGTGAAAGCAGGTGCAGTGGAAGTGGGCTGGGTTTTGAGGAAATATAAATCAGGTGCAAATAAATTTAAATCAATAAAGCTATGCCAATTTATACCAGGTGAAAAGCACTACTGTATTTTTAAATTATTATAAAGAAATCAAAAGTCATTTCTGAAAAAGTGGATAAACAATAATTTCACTATGCTCAAATTTTAATTAATGTAAAACTATGGCTTGCAGATTAATTTAATTAATGTTTTTCTTTGGCATTGTAGTGTTTTGGGATGTGCTAGGTGCTTTCCTTTCAGTTCTTATGCAAAGTTATTAGGCAGGCTACAAGAGTACCTCAGAATGTAATGATTCAAAAGTACATACATATATAGAATATTTTTTCAGTCATTTCTATTGTATAGTGCAAATATAATTTTCTGGCATTTAGAGTATTTCATACAATCATAGAACTGTTAAGACTGGAAGAAACCTCCAAGATTGAGTCAAATTACTTAAATTGTTCTCCAGAGTACAAAGCCTAATTTTGCTGATATGACAAAGCAGGAAAGAATACGAAAACAGTGTTAAGGGATGGTTTGAGGATATAATCTCCATAATCTACATGATAATTATGTTGACACCTTATTCCCCATTAATAAAAATTAGAAAAAAAAATTTATTTGTATTGAAATGCTATCTCTAAAACTGTTTGTAAATGCATTACCAAAGAAAATGGATCTTCCTCTTTCTTTTAATTCTAGTTTTTGAGACTGAATTCTCTTCCAGGTAACCACAACTACTTTAATAATGGTGACCTTCTTTCTATATCACCATAAAACAATATCACTTTTCATAATGTACAGTTCATGTAAGATAAGTTGTTCATTATAAAACTGAGGAAAACATATGTTACTGAGAAAGTGAGAACATAAAGTACTTGTCAAAGGTAAAACCTCCCAAATTTTCTTTTGGGAAAGTATATAAAGGATTGTCAGAACGTTGGATTCTTAGCTGTAGGCAAAAAAAGTAGCTCATTCTGTTTTAAGAGTAGTGGAATACGCTGAGTAGACAATCAATTACAATTGGCATTTGGTTAGGAGCATCCATTGAGCAGAGGATGAGCATTTTGCATTGTCAGTTGCTAATCAATTCCTTCTGTGAATCTAACTCAAAGATTGTATTTTTGTTCTAACTTCCTTCTAGATGCAAACTTCTAACTATAATTAAAAAGAAGCAGCAATCCTAATTATTGTCCCCTATTATTAATGCAGTAGAGTTATTTGGTTCACTTTCATGTCAGTGGCTGTGCTCTCAATGGTTGATGAAAGTGTAGACTTTTACAAGTATATAAAAACTTTCAGAATTTGACTGTGTAATGACACAATGCAGCTCCTATGAAATGACAAAAAATCAAGGCTTTTCAGCTATGTTTCAGATCAGTAGTGTCAGTATGAACAAGCCACACAGAGGAAAATATTAAAACTTAAATGTCAACGAAGTAATGCTGGCCACTGCTGTAACTTTCTGTTAGGTAGTTTGGTGCCTGCATTTAGACATTCTAGTTTGAAAAGGTTGTCTTTAACCTCCAGCTATTGTAAATTCACCTTTCATCTGAGTTTGCCTTCACAGAAGTAAATAAGAATGTTTCTGCTGATATAAGGACATTAAGAGCAGTCCATATATAAGATAGATTTCATAACAGCTTTCTATTTTTGCCTGAAATTTTTCCAATTAATAATAATATTGGAAGAGGAAGAGTAACATTTTCCTGCCCTTCATTACAAGATATGAACTGACAGAGAAATGCAAAGGAAGTATTACAGATCTATTAATAATAAAAGTTTGGTGCCTTGAACTCTGATTGTGGTCTTAATGAACTTCAGCAACCTCTGTCTTAAAACAAATGACAAGTGTTATCCACATTGTTTTGATATGTGTATCCTGATAGAACACAGCTCCAGCTGGTTTCTTCCAGCTTGCAGAAACTTGTTTTACCTATTATTTTTTAGCACAGAATAGCCTCTTTTCCTTATCTGGTATTGATCTTCTTTATGCCCCTTCAAGATTAATTTTGCTCCTTTTTCTACCATGAGATTAGCTTTCCTTCTCGTGTTATATCTTTAAAATCATGTACAAAACTGCTGATGAAGTCTTGGCACATCTTTGCACAAGGCAGGATGCTTGTTGTGTTGGAAACGTTAACAGGTTACATCACAGATTTCCATTTGTCTGTTTCACCTCTGGAACATATGGACTGCTTTGATTCAACATATTGTAATGAAGAACTTCAACCCTAGGAAAACGAAATTTTAGCATTAAAAAAAATTGTTGATACAGAACTAGTATAATAAATTAATTTGATTGAAAAATTGTATTCTTGAAGAAGATAAAGGTCAATATTTTTAGTCTGTTTTACACAGAAAGACCACATATGCTCCACCATTACCCCCTCCAGTCACAGAATAGCATTTTTCATTAATCTTACTCTAAATATCGAAATCTTTTTTCAAGCATCGGTTTCCCATAATAACCAGCCAACAAAATAGAGTTTAAAAGGAAAACAGAACAAATTATTCTTTTCTGCGAATCACAGGATTTTGTCATCAAAAGACAGCAGTAGTTGTATTCCACAAGTGGATGCTATAGCAGGACTGGAATGTGAATGTACTCCAGTGAACAATGCAAAAGAAAGGAACTCTTTCTCAGACCAGTTTTTTGGCTGCCATTCCCTTCCATGAAAAGCCAGACCTAGCCTGGAAGGCTACACAACTGCAGTAGAAAGGACTTTACTCTGAGAGCAGAGTAGAAGGGGAGAATCACCTCTCTCAACCTGCTGGCCACACTTTAGATGCAGCCCAGGACACAGTCAGCTTTCTGGGCTGCCAGCACACATTTCTGGCTCATGTCAAGCTTCTTATTAACCAACACCCTCAAGTCTTTTGCCTCAGGGCTGCTCTCATCAACATACTAAATTCCTTTCTACTCACAAGCAGTAACATTCCTAGCTGCTTTATATACCTCCCTGAATAAGAGATCTAACAGAGTAGATTCTCAGCACCAGCAACACACCTGAGAGGACAGAAAGCTGTTTGATATTGCTTTCTGTCTCTTTCAGAAAATGGTGAGCCTGGGTTTGAGATAGGAGTTTGTGTAGCATGGAGGTAATTGGAGGTAGGAAGCAAAGATTGCTGCATGATTAAAATATTCAGTGAATGCGTTTATTTTTAGTCTTGGACATAGGCTGTGACTAGAGTGGTGCATGAAACATGTTTGGGATCATTTCCTAACACTGAAGACAGCTGGCACGGAATAGCCCCAGTCTATACTATTAAATTCTCTTTTCCTTACCATTTTCCAGCCATGCTCAGGATTTGCACGGAAAGTGTTAGCTGGCCCGAGACAGACCTATACAAAGGATTTTTCCAGCAGTTAAACAGTATAAACAATCAAGTTCCAATGTCCAAGAACTATTCACCTTCTTAGCACTTTAACATATTAATTTGATTTTATTGTGTATATTTAATAGAAAGGGTCAAATTGCTGTTCTGTTCCTGCTCTGCATAGGACCTGAAAGCTACAGCTGACAAGAGCTAATAGGGGGCTTTTGTTTAGGTAAAGAAGCCAACTTGGTTTGTTTTTCCAGGTTTTTTGCAAAGGCGACAAAGGAATGGCAACAGAAACACAGAGATTTAGGCTCTTTCTTTCAGGCACAAGTGAAAATAACGACACACAAAACTTAGGTCAGACCAAAAGTTGATATAGCTCACTATCCTTCTTGTGACAGTGACTAACAGATGACATCTATGAAATGGTATGAGAAGAAAATAATGATGGCTATTTTGCTGACATCTTCTACCAAAAAAAAAAAGTCAGATAGCAGTCCGATATGGCATGGGAAGTAAAAGGGTTGTTACTTGAATAGTTAAATGAAAGAAATTTTTTTTCTTGATGAATGTTGTACATTATGCCCCCATTTGCAATATCCCAAGCTATGGAAGGACTAAGACCCTCTCATATAGAAATTATATATATTATCCAGATTCTCCAATGTATTCTCCTGTGGTGTGCTTTGTCTCTTTCTAAGCCATGTGCTTACCAGTTGATTGGTGCATGGTGAGCCAGCCTTGCAGGGACAGATGTTGTGTTCTCTGTCAATGAGGATACTAATTTATTCTTTTCAATACCAATTTTTACTAATCTTGCAATTTGCTCGACATCTCTGTTAAATTACACTGGGATTTAACCCTAAATTCAAAAGGTCTTTGGAAAAGATTGACTGGCAGAGGAACAGATGGACTGCAATTCAGGCAAAAATATCATCTTCAAAAAAGTTAATTGAACATTACCAGCTAGATATAGTCATAATCCCTTCCCTTTATATACACATATCCAGAAATAATTTTTATAGGTGCTTCTATTTGCATACAATCCATTAGGTTAGTATGTTAAATAAGGATTTTTCATAGCTTTGAAAATAACATATGTGACTTCAAGCTAATAAATAATCAATTTAACAAAAAACTAAAATAGCAAAACAGCCATTATTTTCTCTGTGTATATGACAGGTTGAAAACAGAGTTAGTAGGCTGCCATGCTTGGTATTTTGGGAGACAGAAATAGGGTCACATATGTCCTGTCAAGCGAGTTTCCTGCATTTGCAATTGATATTCCTAGCAGTCTTGATAAATGAAAGCAACTGTCATCCCCCGATACCCGCTTCAATATTGCTGAAGTGAATGGGAAGACTCCTACTACCTTCAAAATGATATGAATTTTGGCATATTTTCAAAGACGTTGTTTTCCATCAAATAATAAAGTTGTAGGATCAAGCTAGCTCTTACTTCTGCTCAAGAGTTACCCCTCCAAGTCCTGGCTTGCTCCCTCAGTAGGTTTCCTGGTCACGTCCTTCCTGGTGTGGCAATGAGTGGAAATTCTCCTTCCACATACATCCTTGGGAAGGAATGAAGGGGCTGGGGGGTTACTGGGACATGCTGTAATATGTCTGGATGACCAAAGGATAATGACTGGCATATGCATTGAAGAAAGTAGGGAATTGCTGCCAGCTCCTATAGACACAGCACTTACACCTTGCTTACTCTTAGAGGCACAGGCTGGATCTTTGCACTGAAAAACACTTCAAATGACCTACTCATTAAAAATACCATTTATATTACTGTTTATTGTTTTTCCAACCAATTTTACATCCATATGTAGCTAATACATCAGAGTATTGAATTGTTTTTGACCACTACACAGCTGCCAAACTTAAATGTATATCCAGTTGACAGCTGCATTTACCGTTTTATTCCTAAAAACAAAATATTCAGAATACATGATACACAATCTGCATATTCAAACCTAAAAAACTATCATAATTGTCCCAGCTAATAAAACAGTGCTATGGTGTCTGTGGGTTTGTCATACAAAAATGGAGAATCTTTGACTCAAATATTGACTTAGTCACAGTTCATTCATTAGGCAACTTTCCTAGGACAATTTTTTTTCTTACATGCAGTTCCAGAGAGCTCAACACCTTAATTTAGTCAACACCGTGGATTCTGGGGAAGGGGGATTACACTTCAGAGAAGAAACCATTCATACTTACATGGGAAAACACTATAAGAGACCATTAGTTATGCATTCCTTCAAAGAAATACATTTTGCATATAATTACAAAACATAAGACATTAAAAGACAAGGCACTGCAAACATGAATACATAAGACTGAAAAACTTTTCCAGGAATGTTTTGCGCACTTCAAACATTTTACATTAGCTGCACAATGATTTTTTCCATCCTGATAAACTCTCTTTAATAAACTGCAAAGTTCCCACCTCATTTACTTAACTTCTCAGCTGAAGTGAAGAAGAAAAATAATTTAAAGGCCAGTAAACTTTGAGAATATCCTTTATTGAATTTACTGCCATTTTAAATAGAAAGAAATTAAGGCAGTATGTGTCCTGGTTAGATTGCTAATCACCATGAGAACACGCATATTGGTACAGGTAGAACTTTTCCTGTCAGAGGTGCTATCACAAGGATACTAGATTACCTCTCATTCAGCCCTCCTGGAAATAAATCATCAGAACCAGGTACCACTACTTTATTGCTCAGTGTGTCCTGAGAAGCAGATGCAGTAAATTCTACTTCTGTGACCTTTTCAGTATTCTGTGTTTTGACTGAGTGTCCATTCTAGTCACAGGTTGCTGAGGTCACAAACAGAAGAAGACAGGAATGGCAAGCGAGTCAAATTACAGAATACTAAAAAGGTCAGAGTAGTACCATTTATATTACCCTTCAGAGAAGAGATGAGGCAGAAAAAGTTGTACCTCTGTCTCACAACAAAAATTATAATGATTCATTAAATAGCAGCAGTGACAAATTCTCATTTGTGCCAAGGAGTTGCACTGTAAAGATATGGCTATAATATCCAATGTTCACATTTGGAAATATGATCCTGTTATACTTAAAAACTGAGTCTTTTGGAAGTTCTGTTTTGCCATAGCATCTTTCATTTCAGAAATAAATATGAATAAAATTCTTCTGAAACAAATTTTAAAATTACATTCAACTAAACCAAATAAATTGGTGTTTGTATCCACGTCAAGAGTTTTTCCAACTGTATTTTATACACACTGCAGTTGCATGCACTATTTTTTATGAAAGATTGTGGATTTTGATTGAAATCCTCAGGTAGCAAATAGTCCTCTTAGAATTTAAAAAAAAAATACTGCAAAACATAAATTTTGCTAGTGTACTGTTGGATTTATATCGATCAGTACATGTAATTAGGGTTTTGTAAGCAGTTGGCAAATCTCTCCTCTTTTAGTTTAAAACCATTCTTCCTTGTCCTATCACGACTTGGTCATGTTAAAAGTAGTTATTCCTCTTTTTTATAAGTCCTATTTAAGTATGGGAAGGCCATAATCTCTTCTCCAGGCTAACAACCCCAACCCCTTCAGCTTGCCATTGTAGGAGAGGTGTATCATCCCTCTCATCATCTTCATGGCCCTAATCTGGACCTGCTTCAAGAGGTCCATATCTCTTTTTTGCTGAGGACCGCAGACTTGGACATAATATTCCGGGTGGAGTCTTACAAGGCCAGAGTAGAGCAGGAGAATCACCTCCATCGACCTGCTGGTCAGTCCTCCTTTGATGCAGCCCAGGATGTGGTTGGCCTTTTGGACTGCAAGTGCACACAATTATTACATTTCCTGTTTACCATCTAGCCTCCTGAAAGTAGCATTTAAGTTAGATGTGGGAAAAAAAAACAACCAAAAAACCCCAAACCTGCCTTCAGCATTCAGTGAGCATCAGGTATGAAGGCTTAAAAGACTTAATGTCCAGGTAGTCTTACTTAAAGGATTACACTTTAAACTTCAATAGCGATTAGTATCCAAATAATGATCATGAAAAAACAAAATTATTTTACCAGGCTAGTAAATTTTGCTTAAACATTCTCAAGAATTTACTCAGCCACTTCGACCTAGTCAGCGTAATTCGACATCCACTTAAACAATCAACAAAATTAACTTAAAAAGTAGTTCTCTACATTAAGCAGTTCACTGCTTGACACAATGAATATACATAAGTAAAAAAAATCCTCCTGTTTTTGGTTATTGTTGTTTGACATTTACATCCACTACTGTTTTTCAACCAGTAAGTCTTGGCACTCAGGCAGTTTAGAAAAAAAAAACTATCAGTTGGATCCCAAGAGGTTGAGAATGTTATTATAATCCATGACAAAGAAAAATCTCACACCACAATCCCACTCTTCAAGGTCAAATAATCTCTGCCATAAATAAATTATAAAGGCTTCTCAGAAATTCTGGCTTTGTCCATAGTTTTTTTGGTAAAAAAAGAATGTCAAGAACACTTTATTTATTTCTTTTTCATTTTGAACTGAGAAGATATTACTTTACTTAAGCATCAGTTTATCTACTGTTCTACACTGTCACAATATTACACTGGGCATACCCACGGGGTGAGATGATCCTGGAAGAAGTTTCAGTCCTCTGAAAGCTAAACTTATATGAACACATTGCCCACTCTTTTGCAGTAATGCTTTTTCTATATCTATGCTGTTTTTTCTTTTCCCTTCTTTCATCCTTCTTATGCAGTCCCCAGTTATGGTTGGAACATCTCATATGTAGTAGATTTCATTTTTTCATGAGGGATATTAAGTCCTTTTTTTTCCACAGAAAATAACCATCTCTTTCATTGTTTTTTTGGTTCATATTATTTCTAATAAATAAATACCATTAATTTGTTTCCTAACTGTGTTTCTCACTTTTTTTTATAATTGTTATGAACATATATTTTTCAGTCTGTATTAATCTGTACATAGGGAAAGTTTCTTTCAGAGGGAAAAAAAGCAATTTTCCTCTACAAGAGCTTCCATGTTATGTGATTCATAAACCTATCCCATAGCAACTGACATCAAGATTTATCACAGTCGAATGAAACATGGCTAGATGTAGCAAATCTTCTTTGGATGTTATTCAGAATTTTCAAATAAATAAGCAAAATAATGTACTTATATTGGAGAATTCCTGACATATGTACACGTATCCAAACTGAATTACTGGGTAGTTGCAAGAGCAGTTCATGAAGTACCCCATGAAATCACAGAAATAAGCAGTTTGCTTGCACCTCAGTTTGGAAATCTAGTCACATACCTTGACAAATATTGATTAAATATCACAATGTTTTTAGATTCTGAAGTTGCTATAGGTCAATTTAACCAGCTTTAGTTGGTTTAACAATGACTAGAGAAAAAAAAAACCTTTAAAAAAATAAAAGTCTTCCAGACTATTTACCATGTATGTATGTGGGTGTATTTGACATCTGTGCACTGAAATACAGATCCTGAAGGACAATTTATAGCACAGCAATTCCAATTTCTCACTACCCAGGAGATATATCACTACTATAAAAAAACATTCACCTGCAAATATGAAGTTCATTACCTTTACAAATATAAACTAGAAAAAAAACAGTTAATTATACAAGTTTTGTTTTGCACCCTGATCACTCAGCAGTGTTTGAAACCATGTAGAAGTTCAGAGTGGATACACAAAACAAGACATCTAAATGTTGACTGTGCCTCACTTTTCAAATGCCACAGTCCAGCAGTTTTAGCATTCATTAAACAAAGCTAATCTGGAGAGATGATATTTTCTCCTTTATTCTGCAATCCTCTTAAAGTCAAATCCCCTCTCAGGTAAAATGTCACTGAAAGTAATATCATTATAACATGAATTTTAATTTCATGGAAAGTCTCTGATTTTAGACTAAAGAGGTTTAATAAAACTAAACTAAT
The DNA here is from genome assembly GCA_013397725.1 of Rhagologus leucostigma. Lineage (NCBI taxonomy): Eukaryota > Metazoa > Chordata > Aves > Passeriformes > Rhagologus > Rhagologus leucostigma. The sequence goes on from VZTD01002141.1 coordinate 122,637, forward strand.
GCTGAGGTCACAGCACATACCTGTGCTGGAATGGAGGCAAGGAGAAATAGAACATGATCCAAAACACTTATGCAACAATTGGACTGTGCAAGAAATCTAAGGTCACAAATCAGCACTGGTGCTTCTGGTCAACACCTCAGGTATATTTGAAAACCCCCCCCAAACTGAGCAGGAATTAGAATATTGTAGTTTTCTCTGGTTTCATCACTCTGCACCGAGTTGCCTGCACCGCTGATCTATATTTCTACTCCCCGGTTGCAATCAGCAGGTTAAGGAAGGCTAGTATCCACCCTGGCAGAAATAGCATCTCTAGATATACAATCATGATTTTACCTGGCCAGCTTCCCAAATTACTAGTGGTAAAGGAGATGTTTGAGAGCAGATGCCACCATGGCCCTATGTTCCTCCCAGTGGTGACATGTCATGAGTAACGTGCGGTCTTCACAAACAGATATCAGTCTTCTAGCTCTGGAGGAGCAGAGATATAGCAATTTGGGAATTACAGGCTGGGGATCAGAAGCTGCTAATGAAACACCTGCAGAGATGCAAAGCAGTGGAACATGTTCACTGCTTAAAAAACAGAGCATGCTTTTCTCCATTTATCCAGTGTCAAATTTTTTTGCCCCATATTGGGGGTAATTCTCCCTCCCTCCAACATTCTCTGGAGCAACATAAGACTGATTTTTATTGAAGGAAATATATGGAAAGCCAAGGGATTATTTTGACAAAGGAATACAAAGCAATATTATATCTAGTTGAATGATTTAATTGAAGTGGGTTTTTTTAAAGATTACATTGTTCATATGGGAGGAATGACTGAGATTTAGAGACTGACATCCACACTGCCCTGTTATACTATGCTGATATTTAAGCCTCTTGTTAAAATCCAGTGAAGCTGGAAAATGAGAGATATAAAAGAAAATGACAACATACTGTAAAATTCCTTACTGATTCCAGAGGCCATTTGAAGTTATGTTGTGCAGCTAATATGTATATTTAAAGCCGCAGTCATTTCTTACAATAAAATATGAGGTAAAATGGGGAGAAAAGAAAGAGAAGATACAGCTTTTCAAGGCTTCTATTTTATGGATTCAGATGAGTTTAGCCTTTAAAGAAAACATGAAAAGTAATTCTCCTGACTGATATTTTATTATTCTCAGGTTTATGTGAATTTCTGTAAATCCAGAGCAGTAGTGCTCCTACTATTTTTTCTTGGCTGTTTTCCTTTTACTCATGAGTTTTGGTACTTAATTCCCTTTAGCCTTCTCTTCGGTCTTGCTTGTGACCATTGTCCAGGTTCACTGGACACACATTTGTTCACTGATGTAGTCACTCCATCATGGTCTTCTACAACGGAGTGGCTACAGCAGTGGACAAAGGAAGGACTACAGAAGTCCTTTATCTGGACTTTCTGGACTTCTGTAAAGCTCTTTACATGGTTCTCCACATCATCCTTCTCTCTAGACTAGGGAGAGATTGATTTGATGGGTGGACTGTTAGATGGATAATAAAATGGTTGGATGATCACATCCAGGGGGGAGTGGTCAATGGCTCAGAGTCCCAGTGGACATCAGTGACAAGTGATGTCCCTCAGGGGTCTGTATTGGGACCAGTGTTATTTAATATCTTCATTAATGACATACACAATTGAATGTACCCTCAAGAAATTTCTAATAATATCAAGCTAAGTTGTCCAGTTGACACACCCGAAGGGCAGAAAGCCATCCAGAGGGACCTGGACAAGCTTGAGAAGTGGGCCCATGGGAATCTCATGAGGTTTAATAAGACCAAATGGAACATCTTGCACCTGGGTCAGGGCAACCCCCAGTATCAGTAAAGGCTGAGGGACAGACAAATTGAGAGCAACCTGGTTGAGAAGGACCTGGGGGTGCTGATGGATGAGAGGCTGGAAATGACCAGGCAACATGCACTTGCGGCGAAAAAAGCCAAATGTGTCCTGGGCTGCATCAAAAGCAACATGGACAGCAGGGTGAAGGAGGGGATTCCGCCCCTATGCTCTGCTGTGGTGAGACCTTCATTTTTGTTCTTGTTTTCGCACTCATTTCCTTTTCAAAAACTTTTATTCTTCCCCCTTTTCTCTCCATTTTGCACTTGAAATTTTACTTTTTCATTCCCCACTTCTTTTCTGCCACTTTTCTTACATCTTTTGTTCTTTCTATCCACTAGCTTTTCTTCTTTATGTATTTCATTTAAAAGGTCAATTTAACGCATTACTTTTACATTTTGATAAGAAGCTCTTTTCACAGTGTGATGTAATCCCATAAAAAGGTGCTGTGGATTTTCATGTTATCTATTCTATGGGTTCAAATTAAAAATTGTTCCTCCTACCATTTGAAAAAATAATTAAAAATAATTTAAGACTAACAAATGCAAAAATAAATTAATTTTTGCTTCATTAGGAAATACTATCATAACCAATTCTGATTTAAAGGACAAGGAGAATGAAATGTAAAAAAAAAAAAAANNNAAAAAGAAAGAAAAATAAAAAAAAAAAAAAAAAAAAAAAAACCAAAAATGCCTTCAAATTTTTATCTGGTTTCCCATACCAGCTGCTATATTTTTTTCCACAAGGATCAAACTCTCAACACTTTAATTCTTAATAAGGCATCAGAATGTTAGCCTGAACGAGACCTTGACCTCTTTATAGCTGTCTCTAAATTGAAGGAAATATTTTGCAAGATGTAGAGCTTTTTTCCCCCACAAACCCCAGGACCCAGTAATTTGTTTGCAGTTGTATAAACATAAATAATGATTTCATAAACATTAAGTGACCTTCTCTTCCACACTTTCATGTCAGACTCTGTGAGTACTTTAGTCCTTTAGCTTTTCTAGCAAAATATTACCTTGAAATTGGCATTGTAAAATGTTTGCAGATACATTCTGATTTGAGGGAAATTCATAACTAACAGTTATTTTTCATCCAGCTCTGCTATACTATAGATAGTTTTAACAAAGTAAACCATAACACACATAAAGAGCTAGGACTGCAGTAATGATTAAAAAAGTGACTGAAGCATGGACCAAACAGAAGCTTTCCATCCTTCTTGAATGTCAACACTGTGCTGAAGTCATGCTTAGTACCACAATAATATTACAGCACTCTACAAAATGTATTACCCTTACCTAACAATGTAAAATGTCATGGTGCATGAGAGATCAGGAAAAGCTGCAGACAGTCTAGGTGCAGCCTGTAATGGTTGTGAAGATAACTTTAGGCAGATCCGTAAATAGGAAAAGAAAAAGAAGCAGTTCCATGCCTTCCCATAAAAAGTAATGTGGTGTCATTTGCAGGAAAAGATCAAGGAAAATACAGGTAATCTGTGATTCTATAGGGTAGAAAGTAAAAAAAAAAAATTAAACAAACAAAAAACCCCAAACAAACACCAAAAAAAACCTCAGAAACACAAATAAACAAACAAAAAAACCCCCCAAATCCTCCCAAAACCCAAAATCAAACAAAAGCACAAGAAACCCCCTTTACCTAGAATCACAATGAGAGTAGGTCATGAGTACTAAATGTTCCTCCTCTTTTCTGTTAATTTAATTGGGTTTTTCTGCAATGAATTTCTAGTTACATGGAGATCACAAACCAGTTCGAGTACTGGTTATATCATACAGTATAATTTAATTTAGTTTGCATATACTAATGTAAAAAGTAAAACTTGTGCTTTAAAATATGGAATCCTGAAATAGAGAGGTACTAATCCATCCTTCCTTTTCCACCAATATATGCTGTGAGCAGGGGTTGTGTAAATTTATGTCATGCTGACACCATTTTGTTTTTGTAAAAGCTGACAGAAAAAGCTTAGTCAGAAGGGGCAAAGAACCCTGCTTTAGCTCTGTTGACTACAGGGAGCTTGCACTGAGGAAGAATTTGAAGTTAATAAGAGCTACAAGCACATATCAAAGACAGACCCCCTTAAGCACACTGCTAAGGTAAGAGTGTGCTCAACTATAATAGCATTATAAAGCTAAGCCGTAAAAGCAGTTACCCCACTGACTAACACGAAATATTAGGTTGGTGGGATAAATCACATCTTATGCTTAATTCACTGGTAAATTGCATTAGAGGTGTGCAGTGTGGGAGCAGAGAATGCACACTGAGCATAAAGCCTTGTTCTATCACTTAATTTCCTGGAATACTGAAAACAGTTCTTTGAAATTTGCTGGTGTGTGAAATCCTCATACCTACACAATACTATGGCCTATTACAAAAAGAGCACCTCATTATCACATCACAAAGTATCCTAGCAGAAGAAAACCATCATCCTCTCGCCTTTCACGAAGCCACCCCATTTGTTTAGACATATTCAATGCCAACATTTCTGAGTCAATGTGTGGAAATGTTTCTAATTGAATGACCACCAATTTTGTACAAAGGTTTCTGAGAGGGCAGCCATGCTGGGATAAAACAAAGTGTTTAGAACAGTGTTCAGAAATCTGTCAAGCCAACATGTTCAGTTTAGCCAATGTCAGTTGTATTTATTTGCCTCCACCCGCCCCTCTTTTTTCCCCCTTCCAGCTCTCACTGATAAGCTCTGAGCACCCTGGCAATGGTTCAGAAACCAAAAATGAGGGCCCCACCATGTCTGCTCTGGAGTGAAATAAGAATCTATTCCAGCTCTAAATGGCTTTCAATTGCACCAGTGCTTAAAGTCCATATTATCTATAACTTTGTCATCTAATGGGTTTTCTATCTGAAGTTGTTCTAAGAATAGCAAAAAGTGAGTAATGTCCAGGGCAGAGCAGGTCCTAAAATGTAAGTTGTAAACCCCACAGCTTAGGAATGCAAGTAGGAAGACAAGAGTGATAACGCTGTGACCCTGAGATCATCAGCATTCACTTCAAAAAGTGAACGGTGCCATTAAAATTTCAGACTCTTAGCTTCTGTGTGGTTTAAAAACCTTGTATGTCTTCCTTTTTATTTCTTTGTTTGCTGTTGCTCCAACTCTGCTTTTTTCTTCTTGCAGTAAATACCAGGACCAGAATCAGCAGCGTGGGATACTTCAACTTCTGCTCTGTAAATTTCATGCTTTGTAAAGGACAATGACTAAAGATGACAAATATTTTCTAAGTTGTCACATACAATCACCCATCTTCATACGCTGATTTTATATTTTTCTAAGGACTGTGGCAACAGATGTTAATGTGGTATAAATGAACACATCAATTTTCTCACACCTGTGATGACAAGCATTAGAGAAGTTTACTTGCATTTGGCTTGATACCTGACCTCTACCTGTCATTCTCTGTTACATCAAGTTACTGTACTTTCATATCAGTGTACCTAGATCTTATTATAATCTAAGGTATGGTGTATTTCTTGAGAAAGATTAAAAATTTCTCTTTTATGTTTAGGTTTATTTTACAATGATGCTACAAATTTGATCTTTCACTAGCACTTAGTAATACTTTCTTTTAAGAGCAGGAAGATGCAAACACCCAACTGCTTTTATCTTTAAAGACATTTGCATATCATCTATTTTAAAGCAAAGACACTATTAATGGTGTTGAAACATCAACTTTACAGTTGGAATACTAGCTAAGTCAACAAACAGTGTTTAAATTTACTATTCTGGATTTAATACACTGGCGTCTCAACATATTAGTACAATGTTAGCACTGATTTATAACAATCCTTCCTGTTGCTTGCTACATCACCATTGCACAAACTCAGCTGATCAGAAAAGTGACATTTGGTGAAAAAAAAGTCATATATCGTTAGTGAGTTTGTTGGGTTCCTCCCCCACCTACCTCCTCAAATTTTTTTCTTCACTGACCTGTTCCTGGTAGTTGAAATTTCTTCACAGGAGTGATGTCTTCTGTGCATTCCTGATAAACCTAACACAGACAGTGCACCTATGGAGATGGTTCACAGCTTCACCTTGTTTGGCTTGATAGGAAAATGGCTCAGATCCTCTTCGTATTTCCTAAAAGTTAAAACACAGCAGCACTAAGAGGTTCAGCAGCAGCAGTTTGGACAATCAATACGTGTGTGTGGGCCAGCTAATCAGCTCAGGTGTAGCTCCAAACCAGTCTCAGCATTTCACATCTCCTTATTGATAGGTGCCATGTGGAAGGAGAAGAACTTGGTTATTTCATGGTCTGATTCAGTTAGACACAGAATTTCACTACATACACGGCTAGAAAGCAGACTTTTTGAGAACGAGACAGCAAATTGTAGGCCTCAGAACTGCATCATTCAGTAGCTCTTTTAGGAATAAACAATGGAGATACCCACAAAAAAAATGTCAGCCAGTAAATTATTGTTGGATTTTTGAAAGATACTGTTTTCAGCATGCCTTCCATGTATGTCACGGCCCTGCTGATCCACTGCAATACAAGTGAATGACTTCATCCTGTGCAAATTTTTGAAAATAAATGTTAGTGTGTACTCTGCTATATACAGTGGAAACATCATTTTGAGACTGGACTGACTGACAGGCCTTCCTAAGTTTATAAGACACCATGTTTTGTTTTGTTCAGTTCCCACAGTTTGGAGCTTTGCAGTAGAATCAAAGGCAGTGCCTACACAAAGCTAAATACAGTGGTCATTTCTACCTCTAGAAGCCTCCACACTGCTGCTGAGATTACAGTCATCAAAGAGTGCAGGACACACTGAGCAATTAGCAGCTCCCTTTCTCCAATAGTGAGGTAATTATCCCATCAACTAAAAAAGCCTGCCAAAGACACTGCAGTAAAAATAAAATTACCTGGGAAAAAGTTTGTTCCCAGATTCTGGATGAAAGTCTCTGTATCCCAAATGAATATCATAATTTTTTTTCAGTTTCTTTTTTCCGTTACAGTAAAACTGGTGTGCTGTTTGGAGGGGGAAAAAAACAAATAATAATGTAAAATAGAATCTCCCACTGAGCTTGTCACCTTGGTCCCTCAACATCTCCTTGAAATACATCAAGTAATAGCACTGTCAGTCTTAACTTTATGTCTCTCCTTTGAGATTCTTTTAAATGTTAGTTTGCTGGTTTACATTTCCTCTGCTGAATCCGTTGTTTGTAGCCAAATTCTTCTGTCTTCTGTTTGGAGTGTTCTGCTTAGTTTTGCATCTAAATTTCACTTCTAATTTATTTCTATATAGCTCTAACTCCCCAGTGCTGCCTGAGGACATGAAAAGATGATACAGTACCATTAGTGTATTAATGTACAATAATACTGAGCTTACGGTATCAAAGTAATCCTCATTGATTGGTGTCTCCAAAGACATGAAACAGAGAATAACAACATTAAGCAGTACAGTTTGCCTCCAGCAGGAGCTTTAGCTTCAATTACTCTGCCAGGGACCACCTCAGTAGCTGCATTTGGGAGGGCAAGGGACATTAGAGTAGCCTTCTTGTTCAGGGAAAAGTTGCTACTTTTTTCCTGTGTCTACGTAAGTGTTCGCCATGACAGCTCATAGAATGTATTCATTACATTAACACAGCTTACTGACCAGGGCTAGGGGGTTTTCTTGTTTGTTTTTGGTTTTTTCTCTCATGGTTATTCATTTATACTTTTCTCATCTATTTTCGTCTCTTTTCTATTTATATTTGCCCTTTGTCTGTCCCTTTTTTGTCCTTCTCTCAGCCCACAAGAAACAGTTTCATTATGGCTGCATAAAAGACAGTAATATCAAGCACATTTTCAATCTCTTGGTTATCTATACATTTTGATCACAGACTCAAAATTAGCCAGAAAAATAATCCTACAGGATTTATTAAAAATAATCCTACAGGAAACAGGTCCCACTCTTTTTACTCCTGGATAAGGTATGGAACTGAAAGAAATGTTTACAAGAAATGCAACATTTTTCTAGGCAAAGGGGACACCTTTAGAACCTATACAATTTTAGAGAAAGGAGAAAACTTTGGTCTCCAGAGCAGCATCATGTCAGGACACAACCCCTAGAGAAAGCGGTTGACAACAATTTGTACATCACACCAGGGAGCAGCACGACTGGCTGTGTCACAGGTTTCAAGAATCTGGGACTCCAAGGTGACAAAACACCTGGCATGGAAGTACCTTCATCCTCACAGGAAGCCCCTTTATGATATAACTCAGCAGGAAGAGCAGAGCAGTTCCACTGGTGGTACCACGGTCACCAATAACCCAGTGATTTCTGGGTAAGTCCACAGGGATGAGGCAGGCCCAAGGTCAAGCTGGGAAGTAAAGTCAGAAGGTAAGGATGAGCAAGGTACATGGCAAATATAACTACAGCGTGGCTCCTTTAGGACCAAATGAAAGACCTGCATCTAAATGCAGCTCCTAAGCAAGGAAGGAGTGATGGGGACCAGCAAGGCTTATCCCAGTTCGCCCTGGAGAGATGCCTAGCAACTACCTGATCCCACGAAATCTATGCCATGCCAAAGCTTCTACGATACAATGATGTCTCCCCACTTTTTGTACTACCATTTGGGAACACCTGAATATAGACTGGGTATAGACTGTATTATTTCATATGGTTAAACACGTAAGTCAAAATGGAATGTGATATTAAGTCAAATGTATTTATCAACATGACCGTCTATAACAATCAGACTTATAGCCTTGTCAAGAGGAAAGGGAATTGTCTGAAAACCTTGCATTTCCTGAAACCATGATGACTGGCTTTAAAATAACGTTTTCAATTTCCACTTATTTTGTGTCAGAGTCCTTAATTTAAACTTCCACTTTTTTGCACAATTTTCATTAATCTTCTATTACTAATGTCAATATACAGAGCTCTGGGTCACCTCTTTTGTCAATCTAATGGTAGAATTATGTTGACCGTCCTCTAAAACCCTTAAATTCTGACAGTTTTGCAGGATTTTTGAAGGTAACAGTAGGAAGAACTCCTGTGCAAGAGCCATCTAGTTTTCTGGAAAGAATAAAAGAGCTCTTAAACCAGCCAATTTTCCCCACACAGAGCATACAGGTGTATGTTCCCACATTGTATGTTGCATCATGTGCTGCCACTGATCAGCTTAAATCTTTCAAGCATTCCTTCCCTTCATCCAGTTTTCTCCACTGCTAAGTGAAAACTTACCAGTTTCTTCTATAGAGACAAGTTCTGATGTTGACTTCTACTTCCTGCCTTTCAGTCTGCACTCTGGGAAGTTATTACTTGTTGATTAGATATCCAGTACATTGCAGGTGGGTTCCCGTGGAAAGGATTATATTTATATTAAATTATGATCATGATCATTAAAAAGATGATCATGATTAGCAGAGTTAGTTCTTCTATGCTGGGATGCTGTATTTTGAGAAGTTTTCTTTGCCACCTTTCTCTTCAAGCATTTTTACTTGTCTCTGTGTGAGTGCCAGGACTTCATAATTCACATGAAAAAATCAACGAACTACAGCCTCTGCACATAACCAATACTCTGTCCAATTATCAAATCTCTTATCATCCTTGCTGTAGACATTCTTTTAAGAATCAGCAGATGCTTTGTTTGCTCTTTTTCTCACAGCGTATTTTGAAGCATGTTTTGTGCTTCAGTAGCCTGCAATCCTCGTTCTGTTTTCAGATCTACTGGAAAGAGACAAGCACACTTCTGTTGTTACAAAGGTGTTACTTATTTCAATCGTTCAGAAATTCAGCTGTCTTCTAGAACTTAACATGGCTATCATTAGGTGTGCTAGGCCAGATCACAGTTACCTGTGTCTGTCACCTCACTGTCTGAAGACGACTGTCTGCTCCATCCTAAGTGCTTGCCATCTGATGAGTCTTCTCTAGACTTTTCTCCATGACAAGTGAGCAGCCCTTCAAAAACTTGAAAAAAGCCTTGCAGTGATAAAGGAGGAAGGAATAGAGTTTACTGCATTTTTCCTTTGTGCAGCCTTGTTTGGCAATGCTCTAAAAGCTGACATCTGTTACCTCAGGTAATTTCACAACCTTGATGTCCTGATTATTTCTGATACAGATTTTTTATCCTGTTATTCTTCTCACAACACTGTGAAGAGTTGTACTCATCCGCCTCATGCCTGAACTGGTACTGGATGATTCATTTTTTATCTTCTGTGAGGTTCATCTTTTATCTCAGTCCATTCAAATCATTCATCTTCATGACTTCATGAAGTGCTGAGAGGTGATTCAGAACTGAGAGGTCTGGGTTTCCCGGTGAAGGAGCTGCTCTTACTTCAGAGTCTGATGCTATCTCTAAGATTATAAGCTTGAGATGTAACTAGCCAAGAGACAAATGCATTTGTTGATTAAGTAACAGGAACAAGAAGCAAATAAACCAGCTCTAAAATTAATATCTTAGTTGACTAATAAATACTATTTCAAAATTACAGTTAGTATTTTTTTCTTACCATAAGACACAATTTTAAATCTATGAATTATTATTATGAATCATAATTACTACTGAATTACAAACTTATCAACCTTCCCTTCTACACCTCTTAGTACTGGGATTCAAGTCTATCCATCTTTACTCCACTCCAAGTTTCTTGGGCATAAGCTTAATGGAGTGGATGGTCCAAAGAGTTTTCCCCTTGATGCCCCAGTGTCTCGGGTCCACAACTCCATTCCCAGCCACGGGTGTCCACAATCATACTTGCTAAAGATCCAGCCTCCTTTGTTCTTGACATGATTTTTTATCTTGTTTACCATTGCTTCAATTTCTAGGATAACTTTTTTCCCTGTTCTCACCTCCATTACTATGTCAAAACTCCTCCTCAACAGATGACACCCCATAAATTGCTTTTTTCCTCTTCAGTGGAGTACTTGTTCAAATCACTGCACTTGTAAAGCCTAACAAGTGCCCCTCAATGACTCCAAAGGAACCGTTGTCATCTTTGAGTTTCAGCAGCTGTTCTTTGCTGCTGCTCAACAATTTTGATCTGATTCTGTGATAAAAGTCTGAACTTCTCAGTCATGTTTAAGATGTGGAGGGGAAGTGGCTAATGGGATCAAATTACTTTCTTTTTTTTATCAGTCAGTTTATGTCAGCTGTCTCAAGAAGAGCTTTATCTGAGAGCTTCCATGTTCCTTCACTAATCTCAGCCTTTGTTTGCTGCTGTAGGAAAAGTGCCAGTTAAAACGCTCCATCTATCAGTTGCCTCAGACAACCCTTACCGGCATCTCCTAAAACGATTTGCAAATACATTTTCCTTCCCATTCACATTGTCTGGAGAGAATGTTTCCTTACCACTTTCCTCCATGCACTTTTGTCCTCAGGAGGCAGGTCCCTCTACAGCTACTCCCTAATTGCTGCCTCTATGAGCTGTGTGGCTTTGCTGGTCCACGGAGCTTAAAACCACATGAGACAATTCAGTTATGACATTTGCTTCCAGGGAACCTCACCTCATCCAAGTAATCTGAAATGGGAGACCTAAAATCAGCATTGACAAATTAATTGACAGTTTGTATTGGCAATGAAATTTTCATTTTTCAGGTATCTCTAACAGTTTTCTGAGAGCATTTGATAGAAGCAAAATGTAAGCACACCTACATGAGTAGCAGAAAACAAATAATAGAGATAAGCAAAAGAGATTTTTTTTAAGTCCAATCCCAGGAGACAGAAGATGCCATTACAGAATCTATAAAATAATGTCCCCTCTAAATTGCACTGAACCATGAACAGCTTTAATAATCTAAAATGCTCCCATTTTATGGCATGGACTGAAGCTATCAGCTTACTTCACAGAAAATGATGTGGAGTCTTCTCAGGTCACTAAGGTACACTATGGACACAGGCAGGAGAATATTATCCATATTTTTATTTCCTGTATGCATATCGATTTATCTATCTTTAGTACCTGATTATCAAACCATTAGCTGAAATCTATTCAGGAAAAAACTATGATGTCTGATAACATAAAGTACCTGAAAGAGATGACAGGAATTAAATCAATTTCCTTGTCTGAATTACCTCAGGGAACTAACTATATTATGCTCTGGAAATATCTGTGGTCACAACCACCCTTCACATGCATCTTTCAAAGTGGATTTCACTAGGGTTAAGAGCAAGGAGAAACTCTTTTGGGAGTTTATTGATTCTTCTAAGTTGACCCAGATCCTATTTTACTTACACAATCATACCACAGAAAGATATTTTATCTTATTTAAAAGGTTCCGTTTCCTGACATTGCCCATTCTATGGAGAGCTTCATTTGGACGTTACTTCTTGTGACACAGGTATTCTTCTGATTTTTCATTCCATGTCTTCTCCACTGAGAATGTTACCATGTGCAAAACTGAATTTTGTCAACATGGCAAGGAGAGGCTGGTAAATATTGTGTGAGCTGAATTATTTTTTGTAAGGAGTACCTGTGCTCTTTCATACAAAGAACAGTATTGAAAAACAGCTCTATCAGTCCTAATATAAACAACTCTCAGACTGCAGTGAGCAGAATTTAGAGTCCATAAATATGTAGAATAATAAATGAATCTTGTCAGAATTAAACCTCCATTGCATTAATCAAATTTTAAAAGGAGTGTTAATGGTGAGTGATGTTAACTGTAGAGTCTGAAATTATAAAAGAGAAGACTATAGGCTGTTACATAAAGAAGTAAACTGAAACCACAAAAGAAAATACCTAAATTAAACAATATATTACTGTATAATAGTGTATATACTTACACTTCTCCATAAATTGCTTGTTATTTAAATTTGTGTTCACAAACTTCAACAATGAACAATTCTCTCAATAAGACATATGATATGTGAATCAATAACTTATGTGAAATCTTCCCTGCCCAATAATAATATTGATGTTTATGAACATCTTACTGAAATTGCTATGCCATTTGATACCAGATGCTCAGACAGGGATGCATCTAGAACTGGATCCAACAGGCCTAACAGGCTCATGACACCTTGTTGTCAGAAATAAGGAATACGTCTTTGGAGTTGACCTCTTAAAGTTCATTCAGAGCTATAAGCAGGAACTAAAGTGAATTTAGTGGAAATTGCCCAAGCAAAAAGAAAAAAGAAATATATAAACTGTAATAACTTTATATTCTTTCTTCATTATAGGAAAGAGAGAAACACGAGAAGGATGACAAAGATTTTTTCTAGTATGTTTTACTTCTGAATGTTTACACAAATCCGAATAAAAGTAATTTTTTCCTAGAGGGATGATTTTCTGTGTGATCACTAATTCTCTGTGCTGATTTACAGGACAGAACATGTCAATCCAATCAGCAAGTCACTTTGGTGTGTGTCTACTGTACAAGCTGTCTGTGAAGTGCTGCCTCTGCCACTCGATTTGAAAAAGCAGAGCAGCTTCAGGAGTTTTTATCTCTGCATGACTGCTGGCTAGGGATTTGAACAGAAAAGAAAACTGCAAGAGGAAATTGGTTTGGACAAGAAGAGCTTCTGTACATAATTCTTATTAATTTGAAGATGAAATGCAGTCTCTTAGAAACAAAAATGATACTGTATGATGGCTTACTCAATATGGTTATTGCTATGGGATTCAGCCCCATTTTCTAAGGATTAGAACTGACTTCCCAGCATTGCCTATTTACTGGGAACAGAATTACTGGAATTCTTCCTTTTAGAGACAAGACACGTAAAGAACAAAAGGAATCTCAGAAGAGTGAAGCTCTCTGTTTCCCAGTACACAGAAGAGATGCATGACAGCTCCAAGGGTGGAAGAGTGGCTTGTTTTCAATGTTGTTGAACCTTTACTTTGCCTTTGAATGGGGTTTTGGTCAGGAAATCTAAACTTTATATTAAAGGAAAGAGAGTACAAGGTATTGACATTTACATTTAGTACAGGATATATGATTTTACTTAAGTAAAAATAACTGCTAAAACCACCAAAATAAAATTTATACTCTGGACAATGTTCAAAGTTTTTATTCTCTTTCTTTTCTTAGTTAATAAACTACAGTATGTGTTTATCTCCATATCTCAATAAAAACTCATGGCTTCTAAACTCAGGGTGCAGAAAGGCCTCATTGCCAATTTCTGTGTCAGAGGAAAGCAGGAAGTCTTTATATGTCATAGACTTCAGAACAACATTTCTATATCATTTATGTATATTTACTCTTGACTTCTTTGGCCCACCTTGTCAGAAGCTTTTGCGGGTGGCTGGGTGAGAACAGTTTCCAAGACTTTGATTCTGTAATTTAATGCTGTGAGGGGTCTTCTTTTAAAAGTGAAAATTTCCTCTCTCCTTCTTTTATTTTGCTTTCTCTTCCTCAGTAATTTAAAACATTTTTATGAGTAGAAAAACTTAACACAATATTCAAATATGTTTCCTTTGCCTGGTCGTAAAGATATTAGTTTTGGATTAAAATACTTCTAACTGTATGTTGTTAACCTTACTCTTATGGGTGATTCACGCTATTCAGGTGCAATTAGCTACTACTCAAATGCAAAGGTCATAAAAAATTGAAGCATAACTGTATCAGACAATACAGGAAAGCAATAAGTATCCCATTTTTGGACCTAGTGGGTGTCTAAGTTTAAATGTACATGGCTTCACAAGCAGGAAAGCCACACACTCCAGTCTTATTTAGTACAAAATTTTAATTAGCTTTATAGTATTTTCTGAAGCTTTTGAAAGAACAAAAAAGAAATGTCATCTTAAGACATCATGTAAAACATATATAAATCAGAATGGTGCAGAAATCACTAAATAATCTCATTCATATAGCAAGCATCATATGGATTGCATGAAATTTGGGGCAAAGGTGGGTGCAGCTCCTCAGGATAGGTTGTATGGGTTCTTTTAATTATATTAAGCTTACTGTGTTGTCTACAGATTTAGTAGTACCGTTCTGTTCACTCAGAAAAAACTGTTAAAGAAAATTATTAAATATGTACTAAATACAGACCTACTGATTTCGAATACAAGCAGGTAATTCATGTGATCTGGTATGAATGCAACCTGATAACTATAGAGAATAAAAAAAATCTGTAGTTTATTGATAAAAACACAAATTGCCTTTTTTAAAATTTCAGTTATAAATTATTTTATCTAATGTAACTAAAGGAAATACATGAGTCATTGAAGATTGCTATATTAGCAATATTCTAAATATTGCATATTTAATGTTTTGATTCTTTTCACAATTAATATGTTTGATGTTGACCTAAATTCTCATGAGTGATAGTTAGCAAATTTTATGATGACCAAAAAAATGTTCAGAAGGAAAAAGAATCTATAGCTTCTATAAAGAAATACATCACAAACTGATACAAATTATTTGACCAAGAAAATAATGTAAAAATACCATGAAAATAAGGAAAAAATTGCTTCTCTACAGAACTTTAAGTTCTTCTCTACGACCTTTTTTTTATAGAGGCTAGATTCTGCAAAAGTTTGGGGAGATATCTTGTCACTATAGCTATATTTGCTTACATTGAAACTATAAACTGTAAAAAGAAAAAGGAACTACTGTTCTTAAAAAGAGATATAATTCAGCCCTCAAGTTCTGCAAGATGTCTGATAGCAGCAAGCTACAGTCTCCTCCTTGCTTTGTACACGTGCTTTTGGGGAAAGACCAATAAATATATTTTCGAAATACTCATATCCCCATATTTCTCTCTGGATATTCCTCTGTCAAGTACCTTTGGAACTATATTTTCTCAATTACTTCTGGGAGGTTGATGGACCATGTTACTAGCTAAGGCAGCCCAAACAGTATTCTGATGTTTCAGTCAGATTCTTCAAGATTTTTCTAGCACATACTTTATTACATTATTGATGATACAAAAGTTCAGTTTAATAAAAATGCTTCAAAAAAGTTTCCCTATTTTTATTACTTGGGAAGAAGCAGACCAATCATTCCTGAAATTTGAAGCTCTCTCTTTTTTTTCTTAACCCTAGCTCTCCCTACACTAATGTTAGGACTAGCTTTTACATGTACATATAACATACAACACCCTTTCTGCATAGAATCATAGAATGCTTCAGGTTGGAAGGGACCTTGAAGATCATCTGGTTCCAACCCTGCTGCCTTCTTTCCCCAGTGGGCCAGGGTACCCATCACTAGACCAGGTTGCTCAGAGCCTCATGTGATGTGTAGTCCTTTTCATGAGCACATGCCAAAAATCCAGATAAGATCTATCTCTCCATTACTGTGTAAAAGCTAGAAGAGAATTCCTCCTGTTAACTGTGGTCTGTACCATTTTTCTTAGTACTGTTATAACTTTGTCTTTTCCAGGTGCCTACCTGCTCCTCAGTCTGGCCTTTATTGTATGTGGAGGAAAGGCTTGACATTCAGGAGAAAATAAAATTCTAGAATCTGTAAAAAATTAAATTTCCCTGTATGGATGGAAATGCTTCCTGATTAGCAGCTCCAACAAAAGAAAAACTGCAAAAGTGCTGCTAAACTTGTTTCCTGTCACCTTTTTCTTCTAGTCTTATAATTAGCCAGTGACATATCTTCATAGAAGGAATGAGAAGGGACCCCCACCAAAGTTTACTATCAGCAAGTAGATTATTTTGTCTTACAGCAAATTTCTTCATTATGAAGCACCTGGAATCATCTACTACAATCAATGGTTGACCAACTGTCCTAGAGAATGCTACCCATACTTCCACTTTCCAAATTAATTTGAAAATATTTTGACCATCAGAAAAGTCTGGGGCATATACACTTTCTGCCTGATATCACTCAGGTTAAAAAAATTGTCACTGAATGAAATGAAATTAATTTTCCCATGTCTGAGAAAGGACTTCTCAGCTGTTATCTTAGATCATCCAAAAACTCAGTGTTGGGAGAGGACAACATCACACAGGTGGCTTTCACAAAGGTTATTGGCAAGGATGCAATTAGAAATATGTCTAACAGGTAAGAATTCACATATGGTTTATTTGAGATTGTCACCTGAGAGCTATCATTTTCTTCACAACATAATTCTTGGTATGTAGAAGAAGGGATGTCTCCATTTCTATCTGAAAATTCAGAGACGTTCTGTACTGCTTTGAGACCAAAGCCATTGGAAGAGAAATAAGGTTAATTTTAAAACTTTGCGGAGGACCATAGGCAGCCAGTTCTCCATGGATGTTATCTGTCTTTCTCAGTGCTTTCACAGCAGGGATTAATGCTTTTGAGCTTTTCTTCCCTTTCACCGACAATTACGGTTGTTTTCCAGCTGAAAAATGTGGTGATTTGCTGAAAAATGTAGTGATGAAGATGAGTTAACCAGGAAGATAAAAAGAAACAGGCAGGACCTTCTTGAATCATAAAGTGTGGTTCAAGACTCAGTTTTGAGTTTCTAGCTTTGCTTCCAGTGAGCTCATAAGTCTCAGTATATGTAGGAACTACTGAATATCTGTCAGGTTCACTACTCTTACCTACACCTTCCAGAATTACCACCTGGGGGAATTACATGTAATTTGGAAACATCTGCAGTAAAGGTTTGTACAGAAAAATTTGACACAAGCTTACCCTCAAAATCCATATAGTAAAAAAAAATCTCTAACTGAAAAATACTTGTCAGTGTTTCATCTTGGCAGTACAATAATCCTTAATTTAGCAAGTCTCTATTTATTTTGGAGAAGGTTTTGCATGTATAAAAATTAGTAGAAAGCATTAAGGAAAAATGAGAGGAATATTCCTACTTAATATTCCTACTTCTCACAATTAATCATGTTAATAGACTGGAGAATAAGATTGCTACTACAGACATTAGCAAAACACTGTGAAAATGGTATGTTAATGGACAAAACTAATTTCTTCTTTCTATGAAAATTAAGATATTAAACTGTGGAAAAAAGTTTTGTAGATTATTTAATTTTCCATAATTTTTGCCTGATATTGCATTTTATATCCAAAGGAAAAATGGGGAAAAAAACTCTTTCTGAAGCATTTAATATAAGAAATAATCTAGTTGCATCCTGTTGTTTTATGTTGTCAAAAAAAAAAATTCTTTCAGCTAACATGTCTTAGTATTAATATTTTACAAATAAAATTTAAAAAATGAAAAACTCTGTTCCAAAAATGCCAAATAGAATATTTAATCAGTCAAAAAATACTTTCTATATTTTTAAATGCAGTTTTCATAAACCAGCACATTTTCACAAGTAAGTCTCTGTGAGCTCCATATTTTTGTCAAAAAGTGATGCACTGGAAAAGATCTGACCATATCCAGAGAGACAGATTTGTAATGAAAGTAAACAATATTTTGCAACAGCCTCAAAACTCTTGCTTTAAAATTTATTTAAGATGTATTAACTTATGAACTCTATTCCCAATGGATTGCACAGACTGAAACACCACAAACAAAAGGAATATAAGCAATTTGTCCCATCAAAATCATGTTTTATTCATCTTTTATTAATTATCCAGGAAACAGGATATACATTAAATTTTTAGATGAAACAACCATACAAAAATGTGTTCCTTAATCAGTTTCCTTACATATAGAACTTTCCCATATCCATTACTTATATTAGTTTTTGCATAATTATGAGGAGTTTGGTACTTTAATATTTAACACCTACAAGGCTGCAAATACATAAACACCAGGAAACTCCAGTGAAATGGTAAAGTTTTCTGATTTGTCTTTCAAATTATATCTTCCTTTGGGCAAATTTTTATTTGTTGATGTTTATGAATATATGTATGCAAGTGTATCTGGAACAGAGTAAACATAGGTTAGAGCTCTTCCATATACAACAGCATCAAAAGCAACATCAACTAATAACAGTAATAATAATAAAAATTTCAAGGAGTTCAAGTCTAGAAAAACACTCATCATAGCCCTCATATAAATGGAATAACTTGTTTTTCAAACATTTCTCTTTCTAAAGATGATGGATCTGAAAGTTCAGTCTTCCAGCAGATAGCCAGTGTGCATAAAGATTTTCAAAATGGAATTTTCTACCTCCTAGTATTCTCAGAGTAGGTGTTCAGTGCAGGCACTTCAGATCAAGCAAGCACACCCAAGCTAGCTTTAGACTAAGTAGTAAGTGCTCTGGCTGCTAACACATCTCTGCTGCAGATCAGAGATGAGCTCAGGCTAAGCAACGTGTTGCTATGGCTACATTGATAGCAATACCCAACCTAGTAAGTGTAAATCTAACATATGTCTCCTGCTATGAGACAGAGCCTCAGTGACTGCCCTGAAGCCATGCCTGAATCCCCGCTCTGCAGAAATTCAATTTTGCAGAGCCATTGTGATGCGATTCAGAATCAATGGTCCCATACGTACTCCTAGGAGTATTATTCCCTGATTTCATCAAGGCAGAGTGTGGGTATATGGTAGGTAGAATATATTTGGGTTGTTTTCTCAGAAGTTTAATAAGAGAAAACGAGATTCTTCATGACTACTCTTTTTAGCTGTCTTGAGCCTCAGAGTATAACTGATTAATGGCTATGCCATCCAGTCTCCTGATTTCGGATATAATAACAAAACTACACAGTTCTCTCCATGGCTCTCCACACCTGCAGGGAAAATTGAGGCTGTTGTCTGCCATTTTCCAGCCAAACAAGTAAAAAGTTACTTTAGTAGGAGTGAAAGCCCAGGGAAAATCCTGATTTTCTCTTTTCCTTCTCAAAGGAGAAAAAGAGTTTTGTAAAGTACATCATCTGCCTCTGCTCCACCATCGAAATGGCTTAGCAAACCCATTTCATCCGCAGCTTTAAACTTTTACTTTTAAGCATCTTGACAGGTGTGAACTGTTCACTTGAAAAGAAACACACTGATTTCTGTGTAGAAATTGAAAAACCCCTGAGGGGTGCAAATATCAAAATCTTTGGGCCAAGCCCCAAACATGCCAAGCCTCATACTAAGATCACTATATATGACTAGTGAACTATTAAGATGGTTTGAGTACACTAAAATATATCTTTTTAATCCTTTCTCTTATATTAAATCCACAAAACTATGGTTGGCAAACTGGAAAACTCAATAATCAAAGACTAGCTAGCAACTAGTAGGAGTTTAAATCTTTATTCTTTTTTTTCCTCTTTTTTTTTTTAGTTGTGCTTGTTCTTTTGTTAAATTTCTTGTGCAAAAAAATGAGTCACAATGGTTTTTTTTCCATTTAGGATACTCAATGAAATATCAGTTTGCAAGCATTAATTTAAATGGGTAGCAATTACTTTATCTAGAATCCCCTCTACTTTTCCAATGAAAGAGAAAAATAATTTACAATGTAAAATATTAAGACGTATTCAACTTATTTCTTTTCAAATTATCTCTATAAAGACTTATAGGAAAGAAGCATCAATTTAATAGTCTTTTTTAGACTGTTAAATAGCATAATGCCTGTCCTTCCAAAAGAAAAGAATAGAAATTAGTTGGAGCTTTCCGAAGGAGTATTTTTTTTTTCAGTCCTAGTTCCTTGAAAACAGGAAAGGACAAAAAATATCCATAAGGAAGGAGAAATATGCTTTTCATGGTGCTTGCTTCACTTGCAGTTTATCTGTTTAAAAAAAAAAAAAAACAAACAAAAAAATGGAAAAAATAAAAACAACTGCATTTTTAGCTTTTCAAAAATCTGCAAATTTGGACCAACGTAATGATGCAGTTGATTGGAAGTTTGGCTTTTTTGTTGTTCTGTGTTTTGTTTTAAAATTCCTTTTATCTATCATTCTGATCACAGATTCACAGCAATGTTGTAACAGTTGAAGTCTGGCCTGGGTAAGCCTTATTAAGCACAAGGGAAAAAACCCAGCAAGATGGGAGAGATGAAATAAGAAAGGGAAGGAACTAGATACACAAAGAAGAGTGTCAGCAAGAATCAGTGTCTTATATTAACATCGTGTTCAGGGTTTGGTTTTAATTCGCGTGCAGGAATTAAATTTTAGAAATAGTTGTTTTCCCTTTAAAAAAATTAATCTTAAAACCAAAAGGGCCTTTTATTTGAGGGATCTATCTACTAGATTAAGCACATCCTTCCCCTGTAAGAAGAAGGGTTACACATTTAAGCTTCTGCTTTACCTGATCCTGGCAAAAGCCTTGATTTTATCAACCCTGCATCATAGATAAGTCCTTCATACTTGACAACTGATGTAAATTTTCTCTGAGTGTCTCCTGTCAGAATCTTTGTATTTTAATAAATGAATACTCACTGATGTAGAGAATCTTGAACTCTCACACCCTAATTAAGTGGCTCACATTATGTGTCTGCTACCTGTCCACAAAGCTACACTATCTCTCTCTTTTTTCTGGCTCAAGAGATACTTAACAGAAGTGACAGAAATCTGTAAAGTGTAAGATCCTGATTCTGCAGACCCATGATTAGATTACACTCCGGGAATGTAAAATACCTGTTTTCAAAGGAACACTGGACTATTAAACTTGGTCCACTATTTCCAAGGTTGGTATCATTCACAACAATGAACATTCCATATCTTAAAAAGCATTTTCTCTGTCATCTTATGAAAACAAACTTTACAAATCTTGCTTTCTGAACACAGATGAGAGTTTTCATTAAATATTCTGATTTCAGTAAATCATCCCTTTCTAACAAGAAGTCACAAAAAGTTTTGTGACTCGTTTTAGTGGCATCTGATTTACAGATCTTGTCAAGAGATATTTTAGGATCAGTTGTGCAATCTCACAGCTGCTGCAGTGTACTCCTGTAAGTATGTGATAGAAATAATGATGTGCATTACTGATATGTCTGCACTACCTCCAGCAAAAACTTCAAAAACTTATTCTTTGTTAGTCAAGCTATATTTCTGTAGCTTCAGGAATATATCACTTCAATTTCTCGGAAGACCCAGTTTATTTTCTTATCAAGTGATATTTTTGTAACAAGATAAAAAAACTGCAACCTAAAAATAAAAAAGTCAAATCGTGTTTGTTTCACACTTCGAAGTTTTAAAATAATATTTAGCAACAGGATGAGCTGGATTCTGATAATCTTGAGCAACTTAAAATAAAATCAACTTTCATTTGGGAACTTAATTGTGGGATTCTTTAGGCAGATCTGAAAAGAGAAAATTATTATAAAAGATTGGAATAATATAGAGTTTTAGGAGCAGAAGAACATGCAGATTATTGTGTTGGGGATAAAGACCAATTGTAAGTGTTGGAGAAAGCCGATGTGAGAGCGTAGAATGAATGGATGGATGACTGACAGGCATGAGCGAATAGCATTTAAGATTATAAAAGAAAACTTCATATGAAAGAAGAATCTCACCTTGCTTTATTCACATGGTGTTAAATGTATCATTAATTGCCATAAACAATATAGAAGAGCAAGTGCTGTAAAGTATCCAATATCCCAAATCACTTTTCTTTTTGAAATATAAATTAATGATTCAGAGATGCCCCCATAATGTATCTCCAAAGTGGTGGTGCTATGAAGAAGGTCCTGCAAAACTGAAGATATAAGTGGTAATCTCTAGGATTTTTTCTTTCTGTGTGTATATTGACTTTTTAATGCCATACAACTTAAAGGTATTTTGGGAAATGTGGTATAGGAAGGATGATCATTAGAAGTCTTGTGAGTATAGGACTGTAAAAGAGTTGCATCTGTGTGGAGTCATAAACTTTGAGTTGAGCTGAGAGGAGAAGGAGATTACACTGGGATGAGTTGTAAAGAATTTTTTCAGGGAATGTGAGAAGCTTTTAAGCAATCTGATCAGAATATGCATCCAGAATAACCTTGGTGTATAAAGTGCAAAGGTGATATTCTTCTTCTGGGAAATAATTTTTTTGCTCTTTCCAGAAAAGGTAGTAGAGCACCTCTGTTGGTACTTCTATCCCAAGCAAAAAGCAAAATTACCTTTAGGAAAGCCAAGTACTTTTGTATTATTTCAAATTAACTTTTGAATAAATATGTCCTAAAGCTGCCAAATTCAGAAAATTAAAGACTGGATTAAGCAGAGAATGTTGAAAGATGTTCACAGGTCTAACAGCAATAATAAAGATTGCTATGATCTGAGGGAACAACTCCCTACCTTGGGAGAGGTAAGCATGGTGCTTCAGGTGGACAGTGGTAGGTTTTAGTGACCTGAAAGAGGGGTGAAGTATTTTTATATGAATTACATTGGAGCCTTTTCTTCCTCTTTTAGTCCTAGAGGGGGGATGATTGCATGTTCTGACTAAAAAGCCCATCAAAAGATGAGATATTTTTCAGAAGGAAAACTGAAACAAGGATTGCCACATTAAAAAAGCGAAGTCATCTGAAGTTGGAAAACAGTGGGAAATTAATGAAGATGTAAAGCAGCAATTCCAGAATGTTTCAGTAAGAACCTGTTGCTCACCCACTGAGAGCTGTAGCACAATTACTTGTACTCCCACAACAGACCTTGAAAAACTTGAGGGCATCTCTGAAATCTGTCTCATTATGTGTTATTTTCAGATATAAGACTGGATTTGCAAATTATATAGAAAATAACAACTATAGTGAATCCTGGGAGGAACTGCTTTGACTAAGTGCACACAGCATGAGCAAAAGCAGGAGGAGCTGGAAGCCACTGTGCAGCAGGAAAACAGTGATATAGTTGCCATCATGAAAACTTAGTCGGCTTACACAATTGCTGCAATGGATGGCTATACGCTCTCCAGAAGGGATAGACAAGGAAGGAGTGTTTTAATTGTCTGGATCTGAGTGATGGTGATGATACGGTTGAATGCTCATGAGTAAGAATGAGGGAGAAGGCCAACAAGGCAGGTATCATGGTGGGAGTCTGATATAAATTATTCAATCAAGATGAACAGGAAGACAAAATACTCTAAAAGCAGCTGGGAGAAGTCTCACATTCACTAGCTCGTGTTCTTGTGGGGTACTTCAGTTTACCTGATGCCTGCTGGAAGTGCAATACAGTAGAAAGGAATGACTCTAGGAAGTTTCTGCAGTGTGAGGAAGAGACTTTTCTAGCACAGCTGGTGATTGATCCCCACTGAACCTGTACTTTTCAAACAGAAAAGGACTTGTGGGTTGGAGGCCAACCTTGGCACAGCATGATAGATTTTGATGTCAGAGAAGTAAGGAGGAGGGATCAGCAGAACTGTTACCTTAATATTCCAGCAGGCAGCCTTTGACCTTTTCAGGGAACAGTCTGACAGGGCCCTTGAGGGACACTTCTGAAGGGCAAAGGAGTCAGAGAAAGCTGGACATTCTTCAACAAGGAACACTTAAAATTGCATCCAGGCCATCCTCATGTACCAAAAGCCAAGCCAGCGGGGAAGGCCACTGGCCAAGCTGAACAGAGAACTTTGGCTGTAATTCAGGAAAATGGAGAGAACTTACGACCTTTGGAAGAAGCAGTAGGCAATTCAGGAGGACTACAAGGATATTGTGAGGTTATGCAAGGAGAAAATTATAAGGGCCAAAGCCCAGCTATAATTTAATATGGCTGCTGCCTTAAAAGACAATAAAAAATGTTTCTATAAACGCATCAGCAATGGAAGGAGGGCTAAGGAATAACTCCATCCTTTACTTAATGTGGGGGGAAAAGGATGAGGAAAAGACTATGTACTTAATGCCATCTTTGATCAGTTTTTAGTGGACAGACCAACTATTCACAGGGTACCCAGTCCCCGAGCTGGAAGACAGCAACAGGTAGCAGAGTGAAGTCTTGATAATCCAAGTGGAAATGGTAAGTGACCCGCTATACCACTGAGAGACACACAACTATATGAAGCAGAATGGGATCCACTCAAGGGAACTGAGGAAGCTGGAAGTACTCAGTGAGCCAGTCTCCATCCTTTTTCAGCAGTCCTGCATGACTGGGGAGGTGCCAGTTGACTGGAGATTAGCAAATGTGACAACTAGTTGGTGGCTGGTCACAAGTGGTGTTTCCCTGGGCTTATTATTGGCCGAGTTCTGTTTAACATCTTTATCAATGATCTGGATGTGGGGACTGAGTGCACACTGAGTCAGAGACTTTGCAGACAACTCTGTGTTTGGTAGGAGAGTTGATCTGATGGAGGGCAGGAAAGCTCTGCAGAGAGATCTGGACAGGCTGGATTGATGGTCCAAGGCCAATTGCATGACACTGAAAAAGGCAAAGTGCTGGGCCCTGCACATGGGTCACAACAACCTCAGACAGCTCCACAGGCTGGGGCAGAGTGTCTGGAAAGCTGCTGGATAGAAAGGATCTGGGGATGCTGGTCAACAGCATCTGAACATGAACCAGCATGTACCCAAGGGGCCAAGAAAGCCAATGGCATCCTGGCCTGTATCAGAAATAGTGTGGCCAGCAGGGTTTGGGAAAGGATCATCCCCCTCAGCACTGGTGAGGCCACACCTTGAATCCTGTGTTCAGTTCTGGGCCCCTCACTACAAGAAAGACTTTGGTGTACTGGAGCAAGTCCAGAGAAGGGCAGTGGAGATGGTGAAAAGTCTAGAGCACAAGTTTTATGAGGAGTGGCTGGAGAAGCTGGAGTTGTTTAGCCCGGAGAAATAGATGCTTAGGCAAAATTGATAGCCAAGCCAACTTGCTGCAGAAAGTGTGTTTGTCACTGACGAAGCTAAAAAAAAAAACAGGGATGAGAAGCTAACGGAGTGGTGAGGGTGTAAAGCAAAATTAGTATCATTAAGATGTTTTTGTTAGTTTTTGTTTCTGCAGGTTACAAAAAAATTTACAGGTGATTATGTGTTTCCAGTGATGCATCTCCTGGGCAGCAGCAGAGTCAAATTTCCATCCTACAAATTCTCTCTAGGATCTGAATTTCAGTGGACAGTTGTCAAATAACACCTTCTTGCATATATAGGGGTAAATAGTCGGGATTTTACTTTTAACTTCATAATCTTTAAAACAACTAATACAGATTAAATTGATCTGTACCATCTCCAGAAACATAAACAAGGGCTTGCAAGAACAGCAGGAATATGTTATTTGTAATTACCTCACTTGGGGAGTAAATCTGAAAGGTAATGTTTACAAAAACAGCCCCGCGAGGGACGTTTAGTTCTATGTGTGGTGTTGCTTATGGGGTTAGAGAGATGTCAGGGATTACTGGAAGTTTTAAATTAGGGAAAAAGTAGAGAATGATTCTGAACCTCAGGGATTACTTTTCTCTGAATAAACTCACATGCAAACCAATTTATTTTTGTCTCAATAAACACAAAGTAGTAAAAAAGAAGTAGTAAAATAATCTGAATTATATCAGTAACAGTGACTACAAGGAACTGTCAAAGTTTTGGAGGGACATGTTGTCCCTTTGATGAATGTTTCTTAAACTTTCTTGATTTAAAACACCTATTTTTACCACTAAAATAAAAAGGTGTGCTGAAGTGCTGAAGTTCCTACGCCCTGTTGCCTGACTTGTGTGATGCACAACTGTACCATCACAAACAAGTACTTATTTTCCAGAAAAAAATAGCTCCACTGAAGGTAGAGGTGGCCCAGCTCTCAGAATGAAAATATGTGGGATACCTCAAACTATATGGTTTCAGAAGATTATTTGACGCAAACTAGCTGTTCTAATAAGAAAAATACTCTGACCTTGTGAGTCAAATGGTACATCCAGACTGCAGAGAACGACAGGACAGCTAAATAAAACTGTCAAGTATTGTCCTCTGAAATTTGATCTATATTGTGCTTGTTTACATTATATGATGCTTGGTTTTTTGACTCTAAAGATTAAGAGGCAAGCATAGAGAAATTTCTAGGTGGATGGTTTGCCACAAGCCAAAGCAATGGCTTATCTTGATAGCAATATATGGTGTGGGTTTTTTATTTGGTTGGGTTTTTTGTTTGGTTGGTATTTTTCTCATGAGACACTGTTTATGCCTGCATTCCCGCAAATACAGATGTCCAGAATCCTTATTCCCTTTGGCTGGAAGAATGATTCTTGATTACACATGAATATTTTAAATGAGTCTGCTAAATAAGAGGCAGAGTAAAACATTAACTTCAGATTTCTCTAAAAAATGACTTTTTTCCCCCCAGATCCTCATAATTTTCCAGATCTGCTTTCCAGTTCCAGGAAGGTAGAGTCTAGAGTACAAATTTTGGCAAATTCACTTCAATTACTATTGATTTTTCTTCTCTGATATTTCTCATTAAGAATTGCTATTTCACTTGAGACTGAAATGAATCATTTGAGATGTCTTGGTTTTAAAATTTCCCACCAAACCCATGCATTTATTTCTGAAACCTAAAGAATTCCTGACCTAAGTATCCTAAGGTATTCCTTTAGTGGCTGAAAAGTGCCATCCTAGACGCAAAGCTTTGAAAAAATTGGCATTCTTCATTAATACATTAAATGGCACAACTGAGGTATATTGGTATTTCTAGAAATTTTCAAGGTCTTGAGAATTTAATTTTCCTGAAGGTTTTTTCTTTTTTTCTTTTTTTTTTTTAATGAGGGGAGGATATGTAAATAAATTGAATTGAGTTCTTCTAAGTTGTATTTAAAGACAAACTGAAAAAAGAAATTAAAGAAAAAAATGCAAGACTTCTGCTGAAAGTAGTGTCATACCTCATGGAAAATTGCAAATATAAACAGGGTTCCATTCTGACACCTCTAAATACATCAGAGAAAAGACAGCCCTGTATATTTAAATAAGTTAAGAATAATAAGTTTTCTCATCATGTTGAATTCAGTGCTATTGAAGGCAACAATGTAATAGGGTATGAACTATTATTAATTAAAATGGTAAATGTTGCCTTCTATAGTACTCTATGTAATATATAGTTCATTTTATTGAAATAGATTCATACAAGATTTTAATCTGTTATACCTTCTCTGAAGTCAAGGAATTTACTCCAGCTAAGAACTAAGGTTTTGTAAAAATAGCTTCCATTAAAAGATATGGTGTCTTGTATTTCCTCCTGCCTTGTGCAGTGTAATGAGATTTCCATTTCGTCTTGCTCAGTCTTTTCTCTGACCTGGGTTCTGTTCAGATGAAGTTGTTTTCTCTTTTAAAATTCAGTAGCAGTCTGGATTTACTACTGCTACAAGTCTGATGTTCATTTTCACTTTGTACTTATGCATCCTTCTCAGTACTAAAATGTGTCTTTATTTCCTCTCAACAGATGTCAATTTTCAGATGACCTAGTACTGATCTAAAATCTTTGCTCAGAAATGTATATATATCTCACTGTTAAGGAAAACTACTCAAATATATCTGAAAGCAAAATCAGCTGAGAATCCTTTCTAATCCTGTTTTAGCTTCTTGCTTGCTTATATATATATTTCTTGTATATTTATACTGTGTTAATGCATAATGGTTTTGTATACTTATTTCCCTTCTCAAGAACGGAAACACAAACGAATTCCAACCTTCATCTTTATCGTGGTCCAATACCTGCTGTCCTGGTACTGAATTTCTTAATACCTTATATCTTGTGTGTTATACATAGCTGTTGTTTTCACTTAGTTCATCCATCAGAGTTCTTTCATCTCTTTTTGAATATCTTTTAATGCATATGCCCTCCCAGTTGAGCATTGTACGCACTATATAATATGAATAGCAAAAATTTTCTTTAGTGCTGAGATGAGTAAACACTAACTCATTTCTTTGCCTTGTATTCTTGTATCTAACTTTTAACCATGTGTAGTGGGTTGGAACAGAGTTGATGGATGAGTTGCTGAGCCAATGACGCTTTTGCGACTTTGCATATTTAAACCACGCAGAAGCATGGGACTTTCCTTTTGTTCCGACTCGCCTGCCAGGAGGTGAGGGGAGGCCTCCGGACCTGGGCCAGGCTCTTCTCCCCCCTTTGCCCCGCCCTCCCCCTTCCCCTGGCAGTGGGCCAAGCCAGTGGAAAAACCATCTCGGAGCCGCGGGCAGCTGAGAAACAGGCATGGACTGCCGCACAACTGAACCTACCCAGCACAGCTTCTGGAGACTGGCGGACTTCTCCCTCCCCTCCCCCTTCCACACAGTCCCACGGCCAGGATTTCATCTAGAGCCGCGACCCCTACGCTGGAGCCAGCGGGAGCCAGCGGAAAGCCTCTGCAGCCAGAACAGCTCGCACTAAACTGAAAAGAACATCAGCGCAGCCCGCAAAGGAAAAGAACATGGTGGCTCCAAGGTCAGGACAAAAAGAGAAAGTGGGTCACATGAGACGAAACTAAAAATGGCAGCGGGGAAAAGAGGCGGAGGTGTGGTTTTTTGTGTGTAGCTTAAAAATGCTTTCTGCAGGCCATGGTAAAAACTGTAATATCACAAACCGTATGTCTCTTTAACCCATTTGAAGTACCTGAGGAGATGGGGAATTCATGCCGCTTGTGAAGATGTAAGAAGTGCCTATGCCAGGCTATACAGAAGTTCTGAAAGGCTTTTAGAGTTTTGTGAAGAAGAGAGCCTTTTTGTTCAAGCCAGAATAACTCATCTTTAAAAAGACTAAAACCTTATGTCCATTGGGTCCATGATTGCAGTACAAATAACTTGTGAAATTTTTAATGGGTGAGATGTTTTCCACTGCAGCAGATTTCGGGCGGGTCTGTTGCTGGTGACAGTTAGGAAACCACGTTAAAGCAGAAAGAACTCTTTTTCCTTGAATGTTGGAGAAACTTTTAAGAACTACAACACTGACCATAATCCCATGTTTTGTTTTGTTTTTGTTTTTTTGTATTCTGGAGAGGACCTCGGTGTCTGGGGCTTTCTGACCCAACTTTGGGGTTTTCAAGATGTTTAGTCTCCTGGCTTAATGGAACTTTGAGTCTAAGCTAGTTATCAGACTTGGGGAATTACAAGTATGCGGGCTAAAAGCACTAAGGATACATGCAAAGCTGTGTAAAAGGGTATGTGGAAGGGTATATGAGAGGGGTATATGAAAAAGCAAAAAATCATCATGGCATCAAAACCACGACACCATGTTTGGTTTCTCTTTAGTTAAAATACACTGTATTTTCCCACCTTTTCACACATACAGAGGAATACAGAGGTTTGTTATGCAGTATGTGAAGCACGTGATGCTCTAGAAGAAGAAAAGCATGAATATATGTGAAGTTGCTGTTGCTCGATTAATACTGCATCAACATCTTGTTTAGCAAATAATACACTTACACTCTTTTTAGAATATTTTCAGGATAATAATTTTTCTATTGCAGACATATTTTTTAGCACTAAAATTTGTATTAAAAGAGAGTAAATACAGACGAAGGATAGAAATACGTCATCTGTGTAACATATTGCCCCAAAGTAACTTCTGACTGCCATTTACTTCAAAGCTAATAAATCAGACATGACGACTTCTTATTCCTGATTGTTCTAAAACATTTTAAATGTTGCATTCACTTGAAAAATTTATGGGAAAAAAATTACAGAAAATTTTCTTCTTCCAGAAGAGGAAGTGATTTTAAATGAGATGATATTGCATCTGCTTACCTGACTAAGCTCCTGCTCTACCGTGAGTCTAATCCCATTTCAACACTTTGTGTCAGTGTGATATTGTGATTTCTCTCTTGTTGGGGTTTTAGGAGTTCTCTTTTTGTTTTTCTTTTTCTCTTAAAGAATTTTCCCCATACATGTTGCTGGGGGATAAATTACTGAGTACTTACGAGAGACAAAAGACCTGGCCACAGGGGGAGGAGTCCAGCTGTCCTATTTTACCTAGTGCTTTTTCTCGTGTAGGGCCAAGATGCCGTGAGATTTGAACTGGGAAAAAGGGGGTAGGTACAGTGGCTAGCTCTCTTTGCGCTCTGGGCGTTCGGAGGGGAGAGAGAGGCTATAGTCACTGTAGGGAGAACTCGTCGTCACTGCAGGGTTCTGCCTTCTGCCACCTTCCTTCGACTGTGAGTGCAGCTTGCTGGCTGGAGCAGCCATTTGCACTGGGATCCTATTTAACACCCTACCTCACTAAAAGAGGGACCTTTTCACCATCTGCTCGGGTGCCTCAGGGGACCCCGGGATCTCAAGCCCTCCTTTCCCTGCCCCGCTGGAAGCTAGGCCATGGCTGCCCTGCCCCTGCCGTTCCNGGTCACATCCGCCATTACCACGTGCTCCCCAAGCTTGCTCCAGAGCGCCCCCTGCCGGCGCGGGGGGAACCATCGCACCCGCCCCGCCCACCGGGAGCCGCCAGCGCCCCTGCCGGCCGTGAGCGGAACTGCACCGAAGGGGAAAGGGCCCGACAGCCGAGAAGGCTGCACTGGGTTCTGGTTCTGTTTGTTGTTACTGCCATAGTTATTGTTGTTTGTTTGACTTGTTATGCATACACACATATATATATATATATTAGTAAAGAACTGTTATTCTTATTCCTCATATCTTTGCCTGAAAGCCCCTTAATTTCAAAATTATAATAATTCGTAGGGAAGGGGGTTATATTTTCCATTCCAAGGAAGGCTCCTGCCTTCCTTAGTAGACACCTGTCTTTCAAACCAAGACACTGTTGCTTTGTAGTTCATACAACATCTAAATACATTCTTACGAAAGTATGCCCTGTTCTAGTATTTATTGTTATAGTCTTGGCCAGAAATAGATTACTGTACTTGAGTTTATTTAATTCTCACAAAAAATTAAAAAATATTATTTGTATTAAAAAATTCTACCTCATGAGCAGGAGTATGCTACTGCTGAAGTCAATTACATGAACATTTTTAGATAAACAGTAAATAGATCGGGAAACTGATTCAACTCTCACGTTTGGGTTTTTTTCATTCAAACAGACATTAGTAACAATTATAAATTATATGAGAAATAATCTCTACACTTGAAAATGTAGGAAAATCCCTAGACTTGTTTGAAGATTGAAAAGGAATAAAAATAACAGTAAAGCAATATTTAAATAATAATTACTACCATTTAGCAATTGACTGGCTATTTAATGACCAAATTGAAAAGACTGTGTTTTTTTTACATATACATTTTGATAAATCTGTCATTTATTTGTTGTTAGTGACCAATTTCAGCCAATTTTAAATGCAGAAAATATTCCATTAAGTTATAAATTCATTAAAGTCTCTCTACATAAGATGACATAATACAAGAAATGTTTGAAACACTCCATAATTAAAGCTTCTAATATGTAATAACCTGGCTGTATGTTTGACAGCTTTTTTACATATATTAAAGTTCAGAGCACTGCAAAGTGTTGTGTAAATAACAAATTCATTTCTAATGTCTTGGATTTAGAGTCATTCATATAGAAAGGATCATGACTGTAACAAATTTACATTCTAATTCTTGATTTCAGTGTCTTCCTGTTATTTTGAAGGGCAAGGGTCATAACGCATTTTCAGTGTCTATTAAATCGTCAGGAATTTACTGAATTAACTATATACAGACATTATTTGTAGTGTTACAGAAGTGTTATACATACTGGCAAAGTACAGAAAAATGGCTCCTTCTGGTGTGATTTCTTTTGGGGTTCTCTTTTCTTCAATGCTCTTAGGCCTATATGGTCAAAAGCTTTTTCTGCTTTGTGCATTTTAACACTTCCGAGGAATACAGTTCACTCTGTAAATTGCAAAAGCTTATCTGCCTGGGATAGACCACAGGACCCGTGGCAGGATGATGCCTGTTCTCTGTTTCTGGGTCAGTCAGACTTAAGAGCAACTTCAGTAGAGATCAAAGGTGCCAAGCCTCTCTGTTGAAACACACAGGAAAACTTCACTGATTCCTCCCATTCATTGCCTGTTTGGGCAGCCAGGCAAAAGAAAGCTGAAGACTTGATTTGTATTCTTGTTTTTTTCTCTGTTTTTTTTCTCAAGAAAAGTTGGCTGCAAAATAATCACGTTAAAATTTAATGTGTTAATTCTTGGAAATTAGCAATTGAAAAACTTACAGCTTCCTCCAGCAGGCTTTCTCTAAGATGGGTTTGCACTTGCACTACAACTCAGTTTTCCTCCTGACCTTATTTTTCTGAAGCTTTCATTAGTGGGTCACCAGTGCTTCATGATAATTGGAAACAAATATGCAACCTTTCCAATACTGCTGAATCTTCATTTCAACATTTTAGGTCATCTTGTTGGAAGAGCTGAACAGATGTTGAAGAGCTGTCACAGAAAGTGACAAAACCCCAGACATATTACAGTGAAGTTATAGGGTTGAATGAGTGACTTGATGGGTGACATCAGCATTTAGCTCCATTGTAGCAAAAGATAGTGGTTCAAAAAGTCCTGCATCAGACCACTTGGTCACTGAATATTCTTGGGCCACCAGAGTTTTTTGAGTCATAGGTAAGTCAAGGAAAATGATCAGTCTGAAATTGAAACATACAATATAATACATATTCTTCCCTCTGTTTATCTCTTTGAAGTAATAAGACCATTGCACAAAACACTGCATTAGAAAAAGTGAGTTTTAGATTCATTGACTCAATTAGTTTAGCAGCTGGACAATAGCAGGGGGATACAGTATAGATAAAAGACTCAGATAAAATTCCTATTTGATAAGTGTTGTCATATATTTCTTCTCCTCAGCATTTTTTCTTCATTATACATTTTGATAGAAAGTTTCCATTACACTTTCCTTTATAAACAATTCTTTATATTGACAAGTGATGGAAAAAAACTACTTGAAAAAAATCCTATGTAGTTTTAATATAACCTTTAATTTTGACTTTTTAATTACTCTGCACTGTTTGCATGAATACAGTCATTCAACATACGTGAGAACTCTAAAGATACGTTTTGAAAGCAAATGCAATACATTTATAAGGTATTTATTCTAAAATATAGTGATTTATTTATTCTAAAGGTTAATAAACAATTACTTGTTTTCTAAATCTTCAGTATACATAGGCACGTATTTGTATGGTACAATCTTTTCCTTTATTCTTCTTATGAAATCAAAGCAGGTACTGGGAAAAATGAAAGTAGGAAATGGTCTTCGTTCAAACACATACGATCCATTTTTTTCTTTTAAACCTAAGTCTATCTGATCTCAATAAAAACATTATGAACTATTATGGAATAGAGGTTACTCAATAAGGAGTCAGATTAATTTTGAAAATCAGGAAATTTTAAGATAATGATCTTTGACCTAGATGTTTCTTTTTATTTAAGTCTTTCCAAAGTGTTTGAAAGGTCTTTTAAGTGCAGGAAGAAGGCTTCCCAATTTTTAGTGCATCTTACTGGTACTGATATTGGAATTTGGTTGTCTTCATCAATACGTCAATTCATCAATTCTTTTACACCTAGCTGATCAGCTGGTTGGTGATTTCTAAGGCAGAAGTGAATTGCTGTTTTAGGATATCCTTTGAAGTGTTGTGTGGCTGTTTCGTTCATAACTATGTACTTTCTTAAGCAAAGACGTTGTAAGGTCTTAAGTTAAAGATTAATATCCCAGTAAAATGTCGTAGGCATGGAATAAAAGAAGGTATAAACCTGCTTAAAAACTATTTTTACATGATATACATAAAGATCAAGAATTTATGAAATTAATATAATTAGACAAAAGGATATGTATTAATGTTGCTTTACACTGATTTTGTTGTATCATAAATATCAAGGGAAAATTTTAGGACTATAGTTAATTGTAGGTTACTTAATGTTTTATTAATATATATGCTCTCTATACATATACTTAATATATATATTTTTATATAGGTACACACACTTGTTATAAATAAATTATATAATGGTAAGTTACTTAATAGTAACTTAAACTATTTGAATATATTATAAGTGTCTAAGACAAAATTTTGATAATGTTTTGAGAATATATTTCTTTATCAGTTGAGACTGAAATTAAGTGCAAACACCCTAAAATAAACTTAAAAGCCAGTAAATAAAGATTAGAAATAAATACTGATTATTAATTGCAAGAGAAAATTTAAAACTGGAAAGTTTACCAATTCAGGATTACGTCTTAACTTTTATGGATATTTCATTCTTATTACGAAAAATAAGAAAATCATAATAAACCATAATAATTTTAATCAAATTATACTTTGAAAATACCTTGTTACCTAGTTCTCTTAAGATTTCCTTAAATACACCTTCCGTAAATAAGAAGGAAAATGACAAAGACATTCAAAAATATTTATTCTCTTTTACTTACCACAAGAACTGGAGTTGACATACAATGTTGAAGAGTGACATACCAGAAAACTTTAGAAAAAGTCTTTTCCATTCCAAAGAACTTACTCTACAGTTACTTCTACAGATCACTACACAGACCAGAGACATAACAATTTTTATTTAAAAATCATATTCAGCATTAACTATTATACTGAAAGAGGCGTAAAAGCTCTTCTTTTAGGAAATAAGACAACATTTAGGTACAGGCTTGAGGGCAAAACCATCATGCGGGGAAAGAATTGTCCCATATGTCCCTATCACTTCCTAATCTCTTTACACCTTCATTGGAAGCATTTGGCACAAGACCAGCAAGATCTGCCGAGAACCATTTTGGACTCCAGAGCAAAGAATATGTTTAGGCTTTTATAGCCCTTTTATGATGTCGTTTTCACTCTTCTACACTCAAATAAAATCTTTGTGTAATGGGATGTATCAAAATAACTCCTGTCTACTACCCTATTCAGTGCTAGCTGTCTTTTGCCTTTTAAAGCCAAAAGGATGTCGTTGTCATGAGTTAGATTCAGGCAGATCCTATATACTGTAGAGGTTTTTAGTGTATGGGCATGCAACCCTCTGTACACTAGAAAGATTTTAAAGGTTGTTGAATAATATCAGATTTGCAGAGATTATTAGCTTTCATGTACTTATGCAAAAAATAGGGAAACTGAGAAGATCAATTTAAGGAAAAATAGCTCTATATTTGTCTGACTTTGTTTCTAACATGGTATTGAACTGAGATTTAGAGCCTCAAATCATGAAATTTCTTTCTGATAAATTTACTTGTTACAGGAGGCCACAGATGAAGAACGTTTACATAGATTCAAAAAATTATTTAAGAAATCGTGGTGAAAAATTCCACTTGAATTACTAAATACAAGGGTGGCACTTCTAATTGTGATCCCTGACTACCAGTTTGCTGTGACTTGGGAAAGAAGACTACATCTCTTTTTCTCTTTCTTTTCATTTGCTACAAAACAACTTGGTATTTTTTTGATATTGCTTTGATATAAACTTGCCAGTTCTTCTGATGCAGTATTTTTGTTTTCTGCATAAAAATGTAAGGAAAGCTACGTTTACTTCATTATGGAAAGCTGACCTGCAAAGCTTTTAAGTTGAAGAAATGAAACTAAATTAACTGGAAATTTGCTGATTTTAACAAACATCTCACAAAAAGTGCGTGCCATCAAAAAGATCAAAGGAGATAAAGCACAGGAAAGATAAATCATGTAGTAAAGTTAGGAAAGGGAAATGGAAGCTAATGAAATTTTGAAATTACAAATCGAGGTTGACTTTTGATATATGTTCAGTTTTTTCTCTCAATGGAAATTTTTAATTCGGTTCAAGGAAAATAAGTCTTAGGACTGTTCCATTTTTAACTTTCAAGTAGAGCACTGATCACACTCAGTTACCTTTCAAAAATCCATTATTTTGATTGGCACATAAAGAATGACATTTAGCCAGAATATCCCTTTCTGTGAATGTTTGGAATACTCTTCTTCCTATCTTTGAAACCCTGTAGAATGAGATTAGTGTGATAACAAGCCACCCATACAGTGATTCAGCAGTTCAAGGATTGTCTTTTCCTCTGTCAGAGTCTGTATATCAAAGATCATGAGATAATTGCATGTACCAGCAGCATGGAACATTCAGCCTCACTGGTCACAAAGTCCTTCCTTGCTTGTCACTGAATATTAGCAACCAGACATGGTATTCGGCACTCTGCAGAGCAGGAACTTTACTGAAGTGTGGATATCCATTGAAAATTAATTTAAAAATAAACCTGCTTCCAAAAAGAAGAAAGGAAAGTGTGATCTTCTGTTGAAAAATTTTAAAAACTTAACTATGGATTCTTAGCTGGATAGCTACAAATTGTTCACAACAGTTCAAAGCCTTGCTTTCTTTGTGTCCTTGTTAAAGGAGAAAAGGGTCTCAATTAGGTGCTGAAAAGGTATAGAAATGGATCATTAGGGTCCAGAAGACGCATAAAATCTTTTTCTGTATTGCTTCTAAAACTATCATCAGAAAGTGCAGAGAGCAATCTAAAATATTCTACCTCTTCTCTTTATTAAGGTAGTAGTATTCATTCCAAAATGTCTTTCTTTCATTTTTTCAAGCTGCTTGTTTATCATAAAATATATACATTGGGTCAAACTGCAGAAAGCTAATAACATGGTAGTTAGACTTCCTTTAAGAGAGATACTAAAAGACACAAATACCTGTTTTTTAAAATATTGTTAAAATTAGTATATGTAGAAGAATGTTCTTTCAACTGACATTATTAACCAAATGAAAATTTTCCACATTATGAACTTCCCTCAAGAAAAAAATGGTTTTATGGAAGGCTTGCTAAAATGGATAATAGCTTTCTGTTGTGACTTTTTAATAGTCAGTGGATGCTTAAAATCAACAAAATAAACACGTGACAGGAAATAAAAACTGTAAAAGGGTATGTAAATTTGTTTTAAACTCTTAGTTAAGTATTAGTTTCCTGGCTTTTTTTATGGTGATAACTACTGCCCCCTTCTGATGTTAGTTAGAAATAGCTGTCATTTTCTCAGCATGTGGTAGCTCTCAAACACTGGTTAAAAAATGTGTTCTGGCTTCTCCCTTTTTCTTCCGCACATGTAAAGATGAAATAGCTTTCATCAAAAGTTAAACCATTATACATTCAGAAAGGTTCCACTGGAAATGTGGGCTTTCACTGCCACAGATATCTTTATTCCCTTTATCACATCTTAGAAAAAATGCACCGTGCTTTTGTAGGGTGCCTGTTGCAGTGATCCAGCCCACCTTCAGCTTCAAGGTACATGAGATAGACTGGGTCAATTTCCCCAATAGGGAAACTGACTCTGAAGGTGAGGCTGAGATTGTTGAGTCCACCGCACCCCCAAGACATCAATCTCCAGGAGTCTCCTCCCAAAACTCCTCCTAACTTATGTTTATGTAATTTCTTTCTAGAGAATTCTGTTCAGTTATTTCCCCCATTGGTACGTTTGAATTCATCCCGCCTTCCCTTTATCCCCATTGGTTACATGTCATCCCTCATCATCTCCCTATTGGTTATCCCTACTCTCCGCCCCTGTTCAGTTACTGTATAAGAACCCTCGCCGTGGTGACAGTCAGGGCTCTTTGTCTGCCACGTTTTGTGTTTGTGTGTTTTCCTGCTCAGGGAATAAAGGCTTGGAAACCGCAGGCATGAGTCTCCTCTTTCCTTCTCTACCCGCACCTGGCTTGCATTACCATCGGCTTGTGGTCAAGGCCCTAAAAGAGCTGACAGCGAAAGGCTCTTTTAAGAGCCCAACATCGGACGTCGTGCAGGGACGCACGAGAGGAAGAAAGCAAGGGCTCTTCTCAGAGCCAAGAGAGCTGACTCCGATCGGCGCGGTCACTATCCAAGTCCTTCGCTGGCCCGCTGGGTTGGTCATTGCCAGCGCAAGCGACAGGTGCCCAGACATTTTATTTTCTACCTAGCAAGAAAATGTGATGTTCTCATTAGGTTGTAATTACCAAGAGATCACGTGCAAGAAAAAACATCTATGAGATTAATATTAATCAAGTATCACCTTAAACATTTAATTTTAAGGAAAGCATAAATAAAGGTACATCTTACATTACAACAGAACCAATTCTTTTTCCCTAGGTCTGATATAGTACTCTTTAGTCTGATTGTTGATCTTAACCTGGACGCCCAAATCAGTGCTCAAAGCCATGAAAATATCTGCAGAAACTGGTACCTTCCTTACAGGCTGCAAGGTGCTGTTACACCTCATTCCATTCCAACTGCAGTGTGTTTTGAGGCACTTGCAAGGACAAGCAGACAACAGGGTGGGATGCTACTTGTGCAAAACTGGTTCCTGTTCCCTGGAACCAGAAATATGAGCATAGCTGCAGTTTGAGTAAGGCTGTAGTCAAAGAGAGTGAGTGCAAATTTAATTTGACAGAGGTTTAAGTAAATATCAAAGATAAAATAGTACTAGGAGCATCTGTCAAAGATGGCAGGCTGTGAAAGATGCATTTAATATTGTCCTAAAATTAGTACTTGATTTATCAATTCAGTGTGCGTGTAGAAGTGAGGAATGTCCCCACTCCAGAATTTGAAGACTGTGGTTTTGTCTTTTTGTCACCATGCGTAACTTATTCAAGCAACAGAAGGAAGGATTTGTGTCACTGCCTGGTCCTGTTTCCGCTCTGCAGGAATCATAAAGCAAGTAGGGAGGTCTGGTCATGTACTGCCTCAGTATAGAGCAACAAGTTCAACTCCCGTGCCTACTGTTCAGTTGTCAGTTCCTGCAGCTTTTGATCAACCCCTGTGTCAAGGCCCAGAGAACATCTGTTAAAATTTGAACAAATAATGAAGTTAAAAATGGAATAGCAGGTTAATCTTTTCAGTTCCTCAGTCTTTCTTGGATGTGTCTTTGTTTCTGTCACTCCATCACTTTCAGTTTTCTTGACATCACGGCAAGATGACAGTTCTCTGTGATGGCATTGGCATGTTCATACTCTTTATGACAGTTGTTAACAAAATATAGACAATTAGAAAAAGATAGCTTAATTTTGCAGACTTCTGGCTTTTTACCCTGTTTTCCACTCCACTTCCCTAATCACACACAGAATTTCCTCAAGTTTTGAGCAATGTTAAGGTCACCAGAATGGTCATTAGCCCATCACAGCTGCCAGTACTAGATATTGGCTATGTTAATTACATTTCAGGCACACGGAACCATCCCAGTTCCATCAATTTATTAAGATACTGTGGCACAGTGTGCTCAGTTGCCATGCAGTGCTGTAAGAGAGTGGTTTGCAAACCCTGGAGGTGAGTCTGCAAGCAAGATGAGAGCAAGGGTCCCAGCAGCTTTGTTCAAGAAATGTCTCTTCAATCAGCGTCACAGAGGGCAGCAGTAGGTGATAATATGCCAGGAGGCTGCCTGGAGAACCCTGTGACACCATGGCCCCGTCTCTGACTAGAAGTCTTTACAACTGCTTTACACAGCTTCCTGTATCTCTGCATGATGAGCATTTGTAGGCTTCTGCACAAAATTTAACAAAATTACTTTTCTGAGTGGAACAAAGTCTCACTAGGTATCAAATTCCATTACATTAAATTACACCCAGTCTAAAATGCCTTTCTTCCTCACTTGGCCATCCCAAATTTTTAATTTCATCTACATTTACTTTTTTTCTTGCACTGAAGACCTTTGGTAAGAACTAGGCTTACTAGGATTCTCAGTGATGTAAGAGTATGGTTTTTTTAAATCCCATTAATTACTCTTCTTAGCTTGGTCTGTTCAGGGAGGGGATTTGGAGCCATTGCAGCATAATGGAAATTAATTATTTTAATTGTTTATTCTCAGTCAAATTATAACACTATTATTAAATGTTAGAACAACATTATATAGAGGGCCAATGTGAAAAATAACATTGCATTTGAACTTGTTCTTACCCTGTTTTCTTTGAACTAGGAGAATGCAGATTAAATTTGTATAGTAATTATGTGGCAGTTGGTTTTATTTTGGTTTGGGGTGGATTTTTTGTTTTGGTTTTTTTGTGGGGGGGAGAGGGCCTGGTTTTTTTGTTTGGTTGGGTTGGGTATTTTTATTCTTGTTTGTTTCCCCTAAATGAATGAGATAAAACATGGTTATACCTGCAAACGGCTTCAAGAAGATTTGCTAAGCTATAGCCTGTTATTTCAGAACTCCCATCACTCTGATGTTAGGGGTTTTCTCGTCTTTTTTTTCCAAATGAATTTAATAATCATGAAGAAAAGAAAACTAATTGAAATTATTCCCCACAACATTACCTAAATTTAGAGAATGCAATTAACTATGGCATACACATCAACACACTTAATTCTGTAAAACACTTATCTTAGGTAGAAAGATTGCCATTACTAATTAAAAAAACATAATGTACAAGAAATAACTAATAAGAATAAAATGAAAAAGCAAATTGTATTAAAAAGTCGAAGGAATGCTGCAGAACAGAATTAGAGGTAGGAAAAAAGGGGATTCTAACTTTAAGAAACATGTTCAGTGATGCTTCCTTTTTATCTTCTACGGCATGAGTTGGTATGCATTTGATTCAACACAATCTGCTTATCAGAAAATATTAGAAATTTACAATTCTGCCTCCTCTGCGGATTTTTAGGAATTTCATATTATAATATATATTCATCTAATGTTCAAATAAAACTTTAAATCTCTGCTACCATATGTGAAGTGTGCTGCTGTTCAGACCCAGTATCTCAGCTTCTTTGCACACACTTGGGTTTCTGTTCGTATAGACTAGAGCTTTCAGCTACAGTGCAAGTAACAACAGTTCTATGCCTGTCTTTGCTATTTGTCTGCTGTGTGAGACAGAAATGGCCACCTCTCCTCTCTATTTCTGGTTTCATTGAAAAGCTCCAGAAAATCACCAGACTTTTCCAGTGAAGGTACAGAGAACTATTTTTGCAGAGTACATCACTCTTGCCATACATAACATTGACTTGCACTGACCATGCCTCCAGAGGGGATTTTCTTCTCCATGTAAGGTTTCCTCTGCTCCCTGCCTCTACACAGCTTCATCTTACCACTTTAACTTAGGAACTTTTCGGAACAAATGGGCATATAATTTTACAAAGTCTGATAAAATGGACAATCCTCAGGGTCTAAGAAACCTTACTTGCTCCCATTCACCTGCATTTCATACCAAATTGCTGATGCATAGTTTTGTTGAAGTGGTTCCATTCTTAGTCATTTATAAATATGTTGCACTTTACATGGTATTATATTGAGAAAATTTCAGAGGAAAAACAAGTCTATTCATTTCGAAAACACTCACACTCTGTTGTGCTGCCCGTATCAAAATCTTTTACTGCTCCCCCCCCTTTTTTTTTTTTTTTTAATTTTACACCCAAAGAATTTTATTCTCAAGCTTTTCGTAGACCCCTGGTTTCTCCGCCTCTAAACATGCTCTGTATCTTGTTGTGCTCCATCTACTTCCTTGATTTTTGTTACTTTTATCAATGTAAAATAATCCTGCAACACTTTCACTTACAAATGAATTTTAGAAATAAGTATATAATTGTGATTGA
The DNA here is from genome assembly GCA_013397725.1 of Rhagologus leucostigma. Classification (NCBI taxonomy): domain Eukaryota; kingdom Metazoa; phylum Chordata; class Aves; order Passeriformes; genus Rhagologus; species Rhagologus leucostigma. The sequence goes on from VZTD01002141.1 coordinate 164,496, forward strand.
AAATCTACATAATTCTTTTAATAGTTTACAGGGTTTTTTGGTTTTATTTTCCACTTATTTCTATGACTTGTGAAACTTACTTTGCAGGTTCAGAATGGGAGACCCCGGCATCAGATTTTTCTAACATTGGCAACTGGAAATCACAGGTAAAATAAATATTAAAAAGAAAGGAGCTTTGCTAGTATCCTCTGTCAACCTGCTGTGTTAGGATAAATATTGTATGAAAGCTTTATGCTCTATGTCCATGCAATAAAATACAGTGCCATAACAGCAATGTAAAGGGAGGCATTATGATTGGTCTTGATCTTGGTACTTTCTATGTTTTGAGTGATCAAAGGTTATGTTCTACAATAAACAGTACTGGAATGTTAAAATTACTTTGGGTAATGCTAATTGCAGCATTTTAGGGTGCTGAAATTTAATGTATTTATGATTAGTTTCATAGTTGTCATTATGTAGAGACAAACTGTTCTTTTTAGCAATCATGACCTGAGTGCCTTAAATTTTATGTTTGCCTGAAAAAAAAAATTGAACTTTTTCTGATATTTTGCTGGTCTAAGTGTGGGGACAATCAAGGCCAAGTGTACAAAATTTTATTTTATAAATTTATTTAAATACAATACCTTTAATCGTGAAAATTCTTTTGAGACATCAAACACTACCAAAAGAAATAGGAGTTGAGTGAGATGCTTCAAGTTGTTTAGGTATCAGCTGCACTTGAAAGTTTCCCCTTTCTCTTTTAAGTGAAGTACTGGGTTTTGCTGTTACTTTGATCATAACAAGAGGCAGGTATGATATTTAAAGCCTGTTGTTTGGATATTTATATCTGTTTATAAATTTAGCACATTCTTTATAACTTCAGGGTCAGGATGCCTGCTAAATTTTCTGATGCTGAGTTTTCTGATGCATCTTTCTGTTCTATTATGGCAAGAACCATGAAACATCACTACAAATTATTTTTACTGACAAAGCACAAGTTGCTGCACTCACATTGTAAAAGTGAATTTCTTCAGCCTGTGAATGTCAGTGGCTACTTTCAAGGACACAAATTATCTTCTGGGAAATCTGGGTAATTTATATGACAGATTAAATTGTGATGTGGCTTCAGTTAGGTGCTGCTTATTCAAGAAAATATCTGAACAAATATTAGCATATCTGTGAGACTATCAGAATAGTAAACCATATAGTTACTATAATTCATATGAGAAATAAGAAATATTGTAATATTTCTTATTTAGTCCTGGTGGCCAGGACTAAAATCTGGTAATACTGTGAAAGGCATTGTAATCTAGTTCGAAACAGTGCCTGTTGTGGTTTGATACTGGTTTAAATGCCAAACAAATGAAATCAAATTATATGTATAAGGGGACTATGGATTTATTGAGGAAAATGTAAAGAAACTTCGGGGCAAAACAAGGTCCACACTTAAACAGTTGCAATATACAGAAAAAATTATTACCAACAGAATGAAAAATGGAAAAAAAAAGGAAAATGATAAGAAATCAAAGTAAAACTTTTAAACATCTTTCTTTCCCAATGCCTCCTTCGTTACCACAAGCCTTTTACAAGTGAAAACAAAACAAGAATATGGGATTTTTGGTCAGAGCTGCACTTTAAGAGTCTTTCTATGCTGAAGGAAAAGAGGTTCTTCTGCTGTGCCATAGAATTTTCACAAACCAAGAGTCCCGCCTGGAGAAAATCTGTTGAAGTGAAAAAGGTATCTCTCCCATGAATATTTTGCAGTTTTCCCACACTACCAAGTCACGGACCATAGGAGAAAATGGGGTTTAGTTTTTTAAGGATGAGTTATCTCAGCCTGAAAGCAAAAGTTTTCTCCTTCAAATCTTTAACAGCTTCTCACAACTTCTCTGTGGCCTGGCGTGGGCCTTTCTTTAAAGTCACATGCTGCACAAGAATTTCCCATCCCCCTAAGTTTTTCCAAATGGATTAAAGTCCTTTCTATGGCTTTGCAAGAAGCATTTTTAAGCTCCATGCAAAAAAAACCACGACAGCCCTCTTTTCCCGTCGCCATCTAGCTGCCATCCGACCTGGTCTCACCTCTTCCTTTCTGTTTCTGACCTTGGGGTGGCCATGTGCAGCTTCGTCCCATGTGACTTTACTTTTTTCTTCCTTCTTCACTGACTTGAAAGAAAAGGTGTCTTTGTTGGCTGTGGTGTGTAGTGTTTCCTCGACTTTAGCGAGAGCTGTGCTGGATGCAAAGGTGCCCTGCCAGCCCTGCCAGACCCATGCAGGATCTTGGCGGCCTCAGATCATCTTGGTCACACGGCCTCGGTTACACGCTGCCTGCAGAGCGGGAACAGCTCTCCCATGGGAGGGGAGGGCCGGCCCCGCCCCGCTGCCGCACCGAGGGGTTGAGAGGGGCCTGGCCTGGGCCTGGGCCCGGAGCCCTCTGCCTTCAGCCACCCCTTGGCCCTTGAGGCAGGAAACAAAAGAGAAATCTCCTGCACTTTCATGGGTGTTTATATGCAAAATTGCAAAAGCCTGATTGGCCCAAAAGCTCGTCAATCAACTCAGGTTCAACCTATTACAGTGCCCTAATTTGACACTTCAGCAGTGCCTTCCCAATACACTGGGAACCCTACAGGTTGCTTACATGTCAGTTGGAAGCTCCTAGCCTCAGTAAAGAGACATTAATCCTTCCTTGCCTATACATCATGTTTTAGCCTGCTTTCCGCATCTGAAAAGGTAGGCGGAGTTTTTCTACTACTAACTAAAAAAAAAAAAAATTAAACTACTCATAGAACCAATATCTAAACTGCATTTTCCACTTTTTGTCGTTGTTGTTGAAAACTTAGTTTTATTCTACATTTTTAATTTTGTTTTTTCTCATTTTCTCATACCAAAGGTACTTCATTTCTGGTACATTCACTGTCTTCATCTTAGGGTCTTTTATGTTTTGTTGTTTTGTTTTTTGCTTTTTTGGTGGGGGAAAGGGGTCGGTTTTGCTTTATTTCTTTTTTCCAAATGAAATTCACTGCAATTCATTGCTGCACAGTAGAAAACTAAGGAGGGGTACTGTCAAATTGCAATTGGCGATGGAATACTTGATGTGGAATTGCTTGCTACAGGAATAAGAAACATCATTAGTTTTCTCTAATAAAGTCTTAAAATAAAAAACTTGTAAGTGAATACTTATTTTTTCAAAATCTGAACATTGCTGCAACAGAGTTCATCTTTAACGTATTCCAAGATTCCTGATCCTAGCTGAAGGTCTGGGTTTTGGATTTTTGGAACAGCCTTTATTTTCTTTATCTCATTATAGTTTTCCATTTAGCAGATGTGGGTGTCTGTTCACTGAATCTGTGTTATTACAAGCAGGATTCTTTCCTTTTCCTGCCATGTAACATGATACTGCCACTTCAGGATCCCGGTCCACTCCTCTGAGGTTGCTTTGTAGACTCTCTGTGTGCAGACTCTAGGTATAGATATATAATCTGCTCCTTGTGTTTGCTGGGCAAAAGAAAACAGTAATTGATGTAAACAACCTCTGTTTACCCTTAGCCCTTTGTTGCTTGCAGTTCTGAAAGAGAAGAGCAATGCATGGAGGTGAAGCACTGAAGTACAGACGAATAGTCAATCTGCCTCTTTAAATAAACTTACTTCTGCCGATACGTAAACTCAGAGAGTTAGAAGGGGCCTTGAGGTCATCTACTGCATTCCCCTGCTTCAGGGTTGCATCTCCCACTGCAAGGAGTTACTCTAAGGAGATAGCTCATTTATCTTGTTCCTAAATACCTCCTGGTGACAGAGTGCACATAAACCTCTAACACTGCTCCTAACCTTTACAGGTTTTCACTAATTTCTAACCTGAAGATCCCAAGTGGAAATTAAGGTCCTTGCAAATTCTCCCATTCACCTGGATTACAGGCAACAGGTTATCCTTACAAATTTTTCCCTTTCTGAAAAATAAATATTTAAAATTGTATTAACTTTGAGTGTCTAGGGCAAAAAGTACAGCAAATTCCCAAAAACTACAGCTGCTCACAATAGTTTACTTTAAAAGGGAAACTTCTTTCATTATTTCTTTTGTATGATAGTGATGCCTTGGGTGGCCACCTAAAAACAGAGACTAGACAAGAATAAGGGAATAAAGGTAGGTATTTGAAGGGCCTTCAAGGTACACCCTGGGGAGTCAAAAGGCTGTACCCAAGATGGACCCTGGGTCATGAGTTCTTCACACTTTTATAAGTTTGGTTCATTTGCATATCAGGGTTAATTCTCCAATTATAATCCCAGTTAATGATGTAACTACCCCAAGTTTTCCCTCCTCTTCAGGGGCCTTAGTTTACACATTTTGGGGCCTGGTGTCCTTGATGTGGAAACCTAGAGAGGTTTGTTATGTCTAACCAGCATGAGAGAACAGCAGCTAACAGGCCACAAGAAACTTCGAAGTTACACACTATGCAGTACAGGACTTGAAAAATTTGAAAGTTAAAACCTAAGACATCAGTAGTTCTTCGAATGAAATCCTGCGAAGCAACCCAAAAGGGGAAAGTGCAAGTAATTGTTTTTGTAATTGTAACTATGATACAAATGTTGGTGTCCCATGTCCCAAAACAGTCCCATGTTTAATGAGCACTTTGAGAGAGATTCCTCCAATATGTTTAACAGAAAACTGTCTTGATTTTACATGTGCTGATGTGCTTGCTGCACATAGCATTAAGAAAGTTAGAACGCATCGTACCTTGACCAGGAAATCAACAAATAATGGAATATTTATTATAATCAACTAAACAAATGGCTTCCTGGAGCCAGTAGTGACATAAATGTCTCTGTCATGTTATGTCTTTAAATACTGCATGTCCTAGAGTCTCTTAATTCCTTACAGTAGTTAATATGATGAGATCCTGATTACACATAATAACTAGTAAAATGAATGTGGATGGTATCATTTTAATCAAGTTTATATCTAGAGAGCCCTTATTTTCCTGCTATACTTAAGGGGTTTTTTTTCCTGTTGAACATTTGGACAGACTTTTGGAGGACATTGTAAAAGATTAGACTATAAGATACTTACCTGTGAAGACGTACCAAATATATGAACATTTTGGACAATATTAAGTATATTAAATAGCTATGCTCGTTACAAATTATCGAACTGTGTATTTCCATGAAAGAATAGCAAAGTAAAGAGGAAAAGACCCAGCTAAATTCCTGTCAGTTGAGCACCAGATGTAGCTAGTCCGAGAAGGAGCTAGTGTGCTTTTCAGTTGATACAAAGGCTGCAATGAAACAATACAGAATAGCCAGTTCATCTGGAACTGGCTAGCTCATGATGCAATTCAAATGTAATTACACATTGCATCCCAAATTTAAAAAGCACAAAATAATCTTGGATTATTTGATAGATTTAAGAACGTAGGTTTTTGTGAGGTTTCTGAGCTCCTACATAGGAGGCAGTCCCACAGCTACATTTATAAGGGGGCTTTTTTCCTTAGGTAGCTAGAACCGTAAATCAGAGCAAGCTGATATAGCTTGCTCAAGATCAAGCTATAGATTATTTAATGAAAGCTCCAAATTGACTAATTCTTTTAGAATTAGCCCACTTTTGAGTATGCTGTGTGATGTACTCAGTGGGGGATTCTCAGCTCTTGCGACACCAACCTTTTTAATATTTCAAGAGAATGTATATGTTTATAGAAGCAAAAACAATTTGAGCATGTTCCAAGGTGCCAGAACCCTCATGTGGCAATTAAACAATATTTCAAAGAGCAGGACCAGATTATTACCAAGATCAGCAAAGGAAAACTTCCATTAAAGTAACAGTAGGCTAAAGTATGTTAAAGTATGCATGCAAGCATACTTTAGCTTACCATAGAGTTTCTGCTCCATTCTGTTTCCTTATGTAATATCTTTTTACTTGCCTGATAGCTTGTCTTTTATTATATTTCATTCAAGTAAAATTTTCATTGCCTTCAGTGAATTCACGGGGCAAAGACAGCAGATTTTACATTCAAATGTTAGAGCTGAAAAGTAATCGCAAAGTAATTGCACGTGAGGCGGATTCTTACATATGCTTTCTGAACAGAACCTGTGCAAATTTTAGGACATTGATATATATTAATTTTCTAATATCAAAATTAATTTTTGCTTCTTCTTGGGGAGAAGGAAGGGGATTTCTTTTCCATGGTATGCATTTTAAATCTATTTAGGATTTATAACATTTCTGTTGTTACACGCTTAATTTTAGAACACCCAAAGAATTTCTGGCACAAAGTAATACTTTCATTCTTCACTAAGAAAGAAACAACTCGCAACAGTCTTCATCAGTAATGACGCCATTGAAAAATGCTGCTGTATAAACCTGGCAATAACCTGTTCTCACCACAGATCTACTTAATTGCTTCTGCATTTATATTAGACACAACAGATGATTAATGCTTGGTGCACTGAGAAGCAATCTTTGGGAATTACTTAAATAAGTTTTGTATAATACCTTAGGCCATAATTATAAAGGTTTATGTAACTTGCAAATGATGCAAATCGTGTTTTCTGCAAATATTTAACAAAACACCAGCAGAACAAACTGTTTCTGAACAACTATAAACTGCTCTTCATTTATTTGGGGCATTCCATAACTTAAGCTAATTATGGTTTTTAGCTGTAGATAAACACATTACTAAAATACTCTTTAGTGCCTTCAAAAGAAGAAATATGGAAGTTCTACAGTTATTAAATTGCTCGTGAAAAGATATTGAGAAAATATGTCTCTTTCAAAACTTGGAACAGAAGAGATGCCCCCAGCACCTGTAAAGTGTCGTTTCCAAATGTCTATTTTTAACAAGACAATTATTTGTTTATAGCCATAGAAATTATTATGAATCCATATTGACACCTTGCAGATAGCTTGGTCAAATGCAGTGAGCAGGTTTCCATACTTATTCATCTTGGAATATATTAGGCCTGTTAGGTAACTCATAATTAAGCACTGGGCACTGTCTCTGAAGCTCTTGTAGTAGTTATGGGTTTTATGAAGGGGTTCATAAGGGGCACAAACAATACAGTTTGTAGATATAAAAAAAAACAAAAATAGGTGGGAGTTGACACCTATAAAATACTGCTCTTGCCAAAACTGTTTAACATCACATTGCTTTTTAATTACTTAACTTTAGATGGGAAAAAATCCTACTAGAGAAATCTACCCTAACCATTGAACTCCTAAGCTTAAATATAAGGATTTCAGACTTAAAAAGGGAAAATTTAGGTTAGATATACAGAAGAAATTTTTTACTGTGAAGGCGGAAGAGGTTGTCCAGAGAAGCTGTGGATATCCCATCCCTGACAGTGTTCAAGGCCAGGTTAGATGCGTTATTGTGCAGCCTGGTCTAGTGAGAGGTGAACGTATATAAGACAGTATTAAAATATTTATTTTTCATATCAGATTCTGAAATCCCTTTGCCAAGAAACATTTGGTTTATGGAACTGCAGAATCCGTTGCAACATGCAGAGATGTGCCATAGGTGTCTAATAGGTCATTTGCAGAGTTCAAGGAATTAGGTGTCAAGAACTCAGTCAAAAAGAATGTTTTCTGTAGATAAGGAAAAGAAAAAGGCAACAAATTTGCTTTTGGTAATGAAAGAAACATGAAGCAGTACACTGAAGAACAGTAGAACCTGAGACCAAGATGCCTCACTACACTTTTTCTCTTTTCCTTTCTCTTTTTTTTTCTTTTTCTTTTTCTCTTTCTCTTTCTTTTCCTTTTCCTTTTGGATTACATTTTATTTTGTTTCCCACCCTCCAGTTTTCATTACCTTTTTTGTTTGTTTCTTCAAATAATGCGTTTAGCTATCAAAACTATTCAAACTTCAAGTCTTCTGTTTCAAATAAGATAAAGTATGAGCCATTCACTTAAGAGTTGGACTTGATTATCCTTGTGGGTCCCTTCCAACTAAGAATATTCTGTGATTCTCTGGTAATTTTAGCCCTATTAGTTATTCTAATCTCTAGAATAAAGAACTCCTTATGTAAATTATGTAAAATCATGAGATTAGTATTTGGGTTATTTTTATTAAATAGAGTTAGAAACAGTTAGTGCTCTGCCACTTATTATGGCCTCCCTGAGAAATACAGGGTTTTTTGCATTCTTTAGAAATTTCTAAAAAGCTTTGCTACAACCAGGAATACTCTAAAATTTTAATCTCAAATGTCAGTATTTCTTTGAGCAGCATTGTTCTCTGGTTAGTGTTGATTAGGATATGCTTCGGATTTGATTCACAATGAAACTGGATAGTAGTATTGAAGTCTTGAGAAGGGATGGAGGAGTTGAGTTAAAACCCATTGGATTTCATATCTAGTCTAACCCCATACTGCATGGGTTCTGTGCTGGTGCCTTAAGGAGGGCTGACCCTTGACTTGTATGTTTTAGCAGGGAGAGGAACAAATGTCTGTCATGTAGAGCTAAGAGGACCCTCACAGGGAAGAAATTGTATCTGAAGTGTCTCATTTATTTGTTTTGTTTGTGTTTTTTAAGAAAATAAACATATTGGTTTATTAAGTAGTTTATTCCTTTATTCAAATGTCAGATAAAAACTTGATCTGAGTATCTGAATATATTTATGCTCTGTGAAATAGGTTTCATATACGCTTACCATGCACAAACGTCAAATTATGGCTTCAGTATTAAGTTGGAGTAAAACTTTGTAAATGGACCTTTTCCTGTGTTGGCAATATAGAATCAGCTATATATATCAGGTTAAACACTGAAATCAATACCTACATGTTGATGCTGGTTTTGACCTTTTTTAATGCACTTCAACAAATTAAAATACATGTTATCTTAGGTCTACCAAGTGTTAAGTAGAAGACACTGATCAGCATTTTCTTAAGCAACTCAAATCTTTGCCTGAATTCCTTCCCTAAATTAGAAGAAATTCTGTTGATGTGGAGCTGTGAAAATTGCATATGTAGGATGCATTGTTCAAAAAATAACCAGAGACCACCTACAAAAATAAATCCAAATTTTAAAAATATTTTCCAGCAAGGATTTATGAATTAGAATTTTTTGGGATGGGTATGATACATATTTGTAAATATAAATGAATCAATACAATTTTTCTCTATACAGTTACATACATAACTAAGAGCAAAGCATCTGCCTCTGTAGGGATGCCATGTGCTGAGAACTGGAAAAGCCTGCACAGCAGATAGACTGAGAAAGAGAAGGCAGGTGAGTGATCAGTGTATACAATTTCTAGTTCTGCTCTCCATTCAAACCCCATTCAGACAATTCATTTAGGAAATCTAACTTTTTCTCTCTGTAGCTGAACTGGTTTACTTCAGCAAGTCAGGCTATATGAGCTTGCTACACAGAATATGAGCTATCTATTAGATTACTGAATCATGACCAGTATCAGTAACTAATAATAGCTAGCAATTAACTTCTCCTCTTAAGTCATTAAAGACTTCAGATGATGGCCTGGAAAATTTGATAGCTTAAAATGTTGACACAAAAAAAGAAAAGAAAAAAGTTACATATTAACTGTGATAGTAATTTTTAACTGGCAAATTTCTTCACATTTTCCTTGGATCTGTTGAGTGCTTAGAGTTTCTGAAACACTTGAGTGCACGTTGCTTGCTTTCACTTTCAAGTGTCAGTGCTGTGCAGTAATACCATCTCTCATGTTGTCAGAATACTGAGTTCTTCATCTGCTTGGCTGATAACAACCCCATGCTGTTGGATAAGTTGCTGCTTGGAAGATACCAGTGCCTGTCTGACTCCACTCCAATCTATTCAGAGGACTATGTTAATTTTTTAATGGAGCCAAACTCGTTGGCTGTCCTTGTGGACATTTGGAAAGGTGACACAGAATGAGCAATGGTATTTGTATGCACATCCAGAATCAGTGGAAAGTGGTTCATGACAATGTCTAGACCCAGCTGGTATTTTAAGTATTGGTAAGAAGGAATTTTGGGAATGAGACCTAGACAGAAAGGAAAGGAAAATGAAAGGTATGAAATAGAAGGATCAGATGTTGAAATGCAGTGTGGATTTGGTAAATATTTTGGAAGATTTCAGTATGGTATAGAAATGAAACAATACATTAAAACGACATCAGAACATACATAAATATATCATTTAATGTGGGACCTGAGCATAAGAAAAATTCCATGGAACATGGGCTGGAGACTGTCTACAGTCTGGCTGTATTGGAGTTAACTTTCTTCACAGCAGTCCATATGGTGCTGTGCTTTGTGTCCATGGCTAAAACAGCATTGATAAGATAGCAGTGTTATGGCTATTGTCAAACAATGCTTGCACAGTGTCAAGATTTTTCTCTTTCCCATTCTGCCATATTCCCCTCCCAAATGAGTAGGCTGGCACAAGAGGCTTGAAGATAGCATAGCTAGGATAGTTGACCCAAACTGACTCAAATATGGATATTCCATACAATAATGCTTGGCAATAAATCTCAGAAAGAGGAAGATGAGCAAAAAAGTGAAAAACCACGGAGAGATCTCCAAGGACAGAGAAGGAGGAGGAAGATGGCAGAGTAGATTTTCATTGTAGTATAAGGGAGACCCACAATGGAACAGACTTTGGCTGAAGGATTATAGCCCATGGAGAACTCTTACTTAAGGAGAGGAAAAGTGTCAGAAGGAAGAAGCCAACAATGGGAAGCTGTTATGTACTGACCATGAGCCCCAACCTCACCACTGTGCCTCTTGGATTAATGGGACAGGGCATCTATACTTGGACATCTGGATGTGCAACATAAAAATGGGGTCCTGATTGAAGGGGGAACTTGACCATTTATTCAGGTTACCTATGAAACGTGCACCATAACTAAGCAAAAAAAGTATATCTGGATGGTGAGTGGAGTCAGCATGAGTAGGTCTGGCAGATCGATTGCACTGGACCACTGCCGCAATCTATCAGTTCAATTACTGTATGCTTACTGTGATGGAGGCAAATGCCAGGTGGCTGAAAACAAACCTCGCAATCCATGCCAGTGCCCAAAACATTATTCTGGGTAAGTCCTGTGGCAACATGACACTCCAGAAAGAATTGAGTTATGATGGGACTCATCTCTGAAATAATCCCAGAGATACCTGGGCCAGGAAATACAGCATTGACTGTATCACTCTATCTCCCACCAGCCCCCAGAAAGATTGAACACTATATGGGACTGTTAAGTACCAGGCAGGGAATGATGGGAACTGGGGAATAGAAACACTAGAGTGCATATTTAGATGAGGCTCTTGGCTGGTCAGTATAAGAAGATCAGAGAAACAACCTGGCCCTGGCCAAGCAAAGCCTCTATTCTCATAGTCGTATGCCATTCATCATTAACAGATCATAAATTCATACTCATATTGTTGGAAATCTGCAGTGAAGATCATCTTCTCTATTGCTGCGGTTATAATATGGTGAGAGGGTTTCAAGTGCTGTGGCGATGCTAATACTGTGGTCAAACCTGTCTCTGTATCAAGTCTTACTATAGTTCGTCTTCAATAAATTACTCTTCTACACTGCTATGGGACAGTCATTAAAGATTTTAAACCCGATTTCCCTTGTTTGTCCTAATTGTCAAGTGGGTTTGGATTTTACTTTTCTTGTTTCTCTCTTCTGTATAAAGAACAAAATTAGAATGAACAGCAGAATGTTCCTTTAGTGTAAAATTTATCTTCCACTAAGTGATCATTTGGGCCAGTGCTGTCTTATATGTAGAATATAAATGAAGAGTGCCTCTAAAAGGAAATATAAAAGAAACATTTTTTTCTTCTAAAAAGCATCTACAAAGTAAGAATGAGGGCACTATACTTTAACTGTTTAATAAGCTGTTAATGAGAATTCAAATATACTACTCCCAACTTTGAATACAGAATTTTATTACACATATACATGTACAATTAAACAGCTTTGACTGCTCTGAAATTATATTTGACACATATAACTATATTTCAATATTATTGAATTCTAAAACAAAATAGTGATTCCATAGGTAGAAAATATTTATAGAAAAATGTAAATTCACTTTTTTTTGTTACAGCATAGCACAATATTCTCATAAGAGGTATGCATATTATGTATACTATATATATATGCCCATATATCTTAATTATAAGTCTGCATTTTTTTTTAATGGGTTACTTGTTATTAGGCAAAATAGTATATGCTTATAATAGTATATGTAAATCCATACAATGGAAATAATTTTTGCAAGTTAAATGTGTTCTTTCATTCTTGTAATTGTTTCTGAAAATATTTTCATGGCTCCATCAGGACTGGAGTTCATATAGTTTTGCGTAGTGTTCTTCAAACATTGGTCTTATGGAAATCAATAATCATAAAAAGGTACATGGCTACATAGTGGCTAAGTATGTTTCCTTCAGGACAGTCATTTATGGGTTTTGTCCATAGATATTTTAAATATCTTATTAAGGTAGTGACAAGCCTTGCTGGTTGTTATATTAGGTCTAATTTACATAAAGCAAAAGTAACCCAGGAATAGATCAGCCTCACCCCTGAGCAGCCTTACTCAGTGCTTATAAGCACTTACTTCCTTAGCAAAAAGGCAGTGATCCAAATGCAGATTGCTCTATAAGCTTTTTGATGTATATTTAATTAGATATTTGATCTGAGTAATGGTTATGGAAATGTCTTGTTTGCTTGTTTATTTCAGCTTGTTTCAACTGCCTTAGGGGGAACTTCAACTTGCCAGATGATACTTGGGAACACCATACAGCTGGCACAAACAGGTCCTGGAGAATCCTAGAACACCTGGATGGTAACTTCACGGTATAGGTACTAGGGGAGCTGACTAGGAAAGATAACCTTCTTGATTTGTTGCTTGTTGAAAGAAGGGGTCTCAGGAGTGAAGTCGTGATTGGTAGCCACCTTGGCCACAGTGACCACAGAACAATCGAGTTTAAATCGAGTCTGACTGGACAAAAAGTGCGAGCAAAACTTCTGCCCTGGACATGAGAAGACTTCATGCTGCTGAATTCCAGCATAATTCTTCTCAGTTGTTCAGGCGATTCAACAAATCTATTTGACTTAGATGCTACATAAGATTAGATTGTGTCATTTATAACAGGCACCACCTGCAGTGTCTGAGAAGAAATTAAATTATTTAACTATTTCTCTAAATTTCCGGTGTGTACTGACTAAACTTCAAGGATAAAATAGCGTATTATAAAATATATATCAGAAAATCAAAGAGCTTTATGTAAGCTAGGAAATAGTCTCATACATTTCCATGCCTTATGGGGAGTTTTTAATTAACAGATTTTTGATATATTGTCAAATCTCAAACAAGCAAATGTAAATGTAATATTTTCTAATTTAAAAATGCATTATAATGAAATTTATCTCTAATCATAATTTCAAAATTCTACTTCATACAACTGAAGATGGGTTTTGATCAAGGAAGGTGTCGTAATTCTGGTATTGTCAGTACGATATCTCTACATCTGCTTATATGCAAGTTGCACTGACCTCTGCTCTCAGAACACATAACAGTTTAGGGGAAGAGGAATTTTATCCGTAATTCTTAAGATCTGATATCTGAATTCATTTGCCATGAATCTTAGTAACTGTGCAGTTTTCAATTCAGAAAAGATCTTCCATTACAGAATTTTTACTCCTGAAGAGCAAATGTAATCAAGCTCTTGCAAATCTCAGTTCTAGCTTAACAGTTGATATGTATTATTTATCTTATATTGGTCAAATCTTTTTGAAACCACGGGACTCACAGGAATGAAAATGCTATGAGCCATCTCACATAACTAACACAAAGATTAATTACAGTAGAAGGGGCAAAAATGAACTGATTTACATACTTTCAAATGTAGCAAGTGTAAAATATTCTTCAAAGTAAATTATCGCTGACTTGATGAGCTGAGAGACAGAACTGTATTTGCCATGAATCGCCTTTATCTTCAAGACTGAACATAAGAATGGCACATTTGCATAAAAATCTAAACTGTGGATCTCAACATTAACTGCTAATTGAATACTCCTGATTAAAATTTTAATCCTTGAAAGCAATTACATTTTATCCTGAAGACATTTTTGATTGATTCCTTCAGTAAAGATGCTGGGAACTCTTTGCAAATCATTTTAACAGTGTTAAACTGGTACCTCTTCACACATCAGCCCCCTGGGAATGGCTAATTATGAGCACTATCTACAGTCAGGACTTCGGACTGATTTCACATTTATGTGAACCTATTTCTTCCCAGCACTGAGAACACAGCTGGCAATTGAACAAAATATGCTGATGTGGCTGGCCAGGACAAGTCAAAAATCGTGAACTTTCTGAAAGAGACACTATTAATTGTAGAATCAAGTTATTTCTATTTTAGCTGCTGCAGAAAGATAGGCTCCTACTTTTCCCTCACTTTAAAGTGAAAAGGAACATATGCTGTAGTTCATTATTTGAGATAAAGCTGAGGGAAAATTTTTAGCCACATTTTATCATGAAACTCCGAAAGAAATGACTATAAACTAGTAAGGGACCGGAAGAGTACCATGGATTCTTCAAGGGTGAGAGAGGTAATATTACATTTTTGGCAACTGGTGCTGATCACATCTTTTAATCTTTTTTTGTTTGTTTGAGGTGCCATTTTTTTATTGTTGGCTTGTTTGTTTTAACTAGAAAATGGATTAGTTAAAACAGAATTACCGCTTGTTAGAAGAACACCACGCACTCCACTCTGTACCTTAGTCTATTTGTCTTTTGTGCTTGTGTAATTCTGATGATAGTAGGGATTTGCTGGATTTTAAACCCAAAGTCTGATTTGGGTAAAATGAAGAATCTTAGATGTAAGCCTTGTGAGGATGGTCTTGGCACATTACCTCCAGCACTACCAAGAAGGGTTTTCTTCCATGCATTCCATTTTGCTGAAAATTTGTTTATTTTAGTATTTTTAATGTCCAGCCTGTCTTTGAACTGATATGTCTCTGGTTTTTTATTGAGAATTCTGTATAAGATTTGCAGGAAAAATGGTTTGGTTTGGTGAGACTTTCTTATCACAGCAGCAAACTCCTTTCTTCTTAGAACATCAGGGGGTTTTACTGGCACTTAATGTTGTAGTACCTTTTTGAAGGGTCACTCCCATTTAAACAGTAATCTCAGAAATCTCAGTTAAAGTGATGATATTGTCACTTAGACTATTTGGATGAAATCAGAAATTTTGCCCTTGTTTTTGTCTCCAACAATATGCTTAAATTCCTGTGCTCATTTATATCCTCCAGATCAAGTGCAGCAAATGAAAGTGTGGGTCTTTTTATTGGCTTCAATGCTCTTTTGATAAATTTAGAAGTGGTTTTACAGTAATGATTTTGGCATCTTCCCTCTTTATTATTTAAAGACTTAAATGCTTCTGTGATTCCTCAGTACACATGGAGTAACTTATTTTCTTCTTTTTCTTGCAAGCAAAAGATTCAATGTGAATGTGTCTTCTTACTACCACCTATTTTTAAATATTTTTAAGAGTTTTAATATTAGATGTTTTGTGGTTTGAGCTTGTTCCGATGTATTCAGAGACAGAGTAACAGATTTTCATGCTGAGGGTTTTTCTTTTTCCTTCCTTAATTTTCACTATCCAATACAGAACAAAGTAAATATTACTTTGAGTTCAGTAACAGTTATATGGGACAGCACAGGGATGCATATAGGGCCACCAAGAGAAGGTCAAACCATGTCAGACAAGTCTGATCTTGTACTGAGGTTGCTGTAATAAAAAGTTTGAAGTGTTCCAAAGCCCAGGAAACGTAAACGATGCAGCATTTTGTGTCTCTAGTTGGGAATATTGCCTCAATTAAAGGTGATATAGTAACAAAAGTATTTAACACAAAGAAATAGTTTCATGAAAATCCAAGGGTCTATATTTTAATCTTACTTACTAGTCTTCCTTTAAAAGTCAGTTCCTTCAATGAATGTACCTCAAGGGAATGGATAATTTTAGTTCCTTAAACTGTACTTCCCAATACCTGATATTCGGTTATTTTCTAAATTTTTTTTTTTTGTAGAAGATCTGAAAAATATAAAAATCCTTCCTCTCTCAAGTTATATGATGATAATTGTATTGTTAATATTTTAAATTGTTCATTATAGAATAAAACGTTCTTTGCAACACAGAAGTGGTCATGAAAAGCTCATGGTTATTCCCTTGAGACCTTTATGCTAACAGCAGTAAAAGGGATACAGTCTGAATGTGTGGTTGCTAAGGTTCTCAGTCTTCAGAGAGTTAAAGTTAGTAAAGGGAAGGTCAGGAAACTGTGTTTTGTTCCACTTTCTACCACTGCCTGTCTTAGAACACTGGAAATTCTGACTCAGGTGACCAGTTCTTACTGGTTATTGTGTGAGACAGTAACAGCAGCTGATATTACTACATGCAGTGATGAATAATGTGAACTTATTAAGTATGCTGTTGCCATAGAAATTCCAGAGTTCTTTAATAATTAATGTATTGTTAAAAGTGAAAAGTATTTAACACATGTGTTTGTTGTGAGGAATTTATATTCAAGAGAGTTTTTTAAAGCTTTTATAACCATTCAGTCAAAAATAAATATAATATCAAAATTTATCCACTCCAAAGAGTAGATCTTCGAAGAGTAGATACCAAAAAATATGTCCCCCTAAAACAAATACTAATTAGAAAACATTTTTGCCTTGATTTACAGTAAACACAGACATTAAGCTCTTTTCTATCTATACTAAGAAGAAAGTTCTACTTTGAAATAACAAGGTACATGGTAGTAGTCAATAGAACACAGAATGGAAACTTTTTTTTTAACATTGCTCCATAAAGTGTGGTTATAACTTGCTATTTGAGCTGTCATTCTCTAGAAATTTTATATACTGTGTCTCTTCTTACATAAGCATCCACTGGAGGCAACTGTAGTATTCTTCTTAAGACATTTAATATTTTTCAGAGTTATGCTACTCGAAAGATCTATATACATTAAAAAATTATGTCAGATACAGACAGTTATGAAACAGTTCACAGTATTATATGTGGAGGAAGAGAAGAGCCTTGTGCTGTTGCATGATATTCAGTAAATATGTGATTTGTGGTGTGGATGAGAACACCATCCCCTGAATGCTCTTTTAAATTTGAAAAGTATATTAAAGGCGACTGCTGTGGCTGTTTGGAATGAGGACTGCTCAGTCATAATACCACAGCAGAGAAACAAGATTGCACATTGCACCAGGGTATAAAATGCCTTTTGTTCTGCAGGCAACAAAGCACAAGGCAAATGGCTATTTTGGATTATCCAGGACAGGTGACTGCAAATGGATTAAAATCCTGCCTTTTTAACTTTATCTGTCCACATCCTTTGCTAAAACAGGTTGTATATCCAAGAGCGAGCAACAAATTTGATGTATACTTTTCAGCCTTCAGTGCACTGCAGCAGTTTTTGTTTGGGCAACTCCTGGAACAGCATGGCCTTACCAGCACCATTCCCCTACATGGCCACCTTCACTGCCTTGGGCAAACCCATGCTGCCTTTGGCCAGCTGTTAGATTCACACAGCGTATTCTGCCACATTCACCTCCACAGTTCCTAAAACAAAAGTGGGTGAAGGTCGAAAGAACATTTTGTGAAAGTGGCACTAGAGGTTTGATCAGATCATATTACCTTCCCTAACGGTCTGTTCCAAGTGGCTTGCAGAGATTTGACAGGAGAAGATTGAGGCCTTTTGTCTGTTGTGATGCAGCACTCGGTGGCACAGATGCAAGAGACATGGAGTCATTTTCTGTTTGACTTGTTCAGTTTGTTTTTCACTTAAAAGACTAGTAATATTTTGAAAACAGCAATAATGTTGAGAACAGAATTTACAGAAGTTTTTGGAGATTCAGATTGCTTACTCTTGATATGACCTTTGCTCAGCACTCAAGATTGCAAGTGGCAATCCCTCCTCTTCTCCCCAAGAAATCCTCTGATTTCATCCTTCTTTTTCATGAAGTATTGAGAAGATCTCAACAGTTAATTCAGGTATTTTGCTGTATGGTTCTCAGCACTACTTTTTTTGAAAATGGAGATTGAAAGGGGTACAGTTTTCAGATCATTGCAATACCACCAGATTGGCTTACTATATTTTGATCAAAAGAAGAAAACAGTGTTTGATGATTCTGAATCATTTTGTTGTGCATTGTAGGGATGGTATGATAAAGATCTGATCAATATTTTTAGAAGTTCAGTTTATGAAATTCCACAGCATCCACTGTAAGTATTTTTTAATGAAGCATTTCTGCTATTTTGCCATGCATTGAAATTTTTATTCTCATTAAGCTTTATGAATGACACTCTGAAAACAAGACACATTAATCAAAATGTTTGTTATAATATCAGATCATCTATTCACTAATTATTTACAACATGCCTAAAGCTGATCTCTGAACTTTCTGCATGGGAAAATCCTGTTCATCTGCTCCAGCCTAACCCCTAAGAATTGCTTGTACCTCAGTGGTGAAGCAGCAAGTAAAGAAAAAAGTAGGGAAAAAAGAAAAGTGGAGGACTTGATTGGACAATGATTTGTAGTATAAAATATAGAGAAACAAGATTGTTTTCTCTTTCAATAACCTCACTTTGTTTTCATCTACAGAGAGGACAGTGGGCTCCTCCATAACCCAGTGGAACACCTGTACTTATATATTGATACTAACTAAAAATAAATTGAATCCCTAAATCACAGGCTTTTATTTTTATACCATAACTACACATTTTTTTCCATAATGATTCTGCAGGAGTCATTCTTGCTCATTACTACTTCTGGTCTCAAAAACTATCCAGTTGTCAACACCAAAAAAAAAAATCTTCTTCTATTACTGAATTCACATAGATAAAACAATCAATTCTGTGAGCCACAAATAATGCCCTAAATGTCTTGACTACTCTGTCTTGCAGATTTAGAAACACTGCTTTAAACAAATGTGAAACAATGCCATATAAAAACTATTAAACAGAGATTTAAAATTCTACCCAATCTATGTTAGATATGCCGCCATATTTTCAGTGTTTGGTTTTACTCTTCTAGCAGCACACATCCTAGAAGTACTCTTCTAGCAGCACACATCCTAGAAGTGGCCATGTAGGAAATGCTGATAGAGAGCTTGCTCCTGTTTTGAGCTGAGCAGGATTATTCCCACTTCAGTGAGAAGCTTGCTATTTCTGTATTCTATAGGCACTGCTGCTGACAGGTCTGTGATGAAGGGCTCACCATCTATGTTTGAAAATCTTCTCCTCAAATTAAACTATTAATCCACAGGGAAACTTCAAAGCAATATTGTGTTGCTTCTTTATTGTCATATTATGCTGCAATACAGAAAGGAAACTCCAGTAAAAGCAAATTCTTTGCTCAAAACCTGTCATTTTCACTGGGGAGAAGCTGCTTTGTGAAAATATTTGCTTCAAATAGTCAGTCTGAAGAAATTTTTTACATTCAAGTTGGACTTGTTGAAATAAAAAAATAGTAAGAGATTTTCACTTGCAGATGTGCATCCTGTGAAGCTGTGGCTTAACGTAGTTATTCCTTCCACAAGGACCTTGAAGATCATCTAGTCCAACCATCCTGCCATAGGCAGGGACATCTTCCACTAGACCAGGTTGCTCAAAGCCCAAATATAATCTTGCCTTGAACACTGCCAGGAACAGGGCATCCACAACTTCTTTGTGCAACCTGTCCCAGTGCTTCAAAAAATATTCACCTTATATCTAGTCTGAATCTACCCTCTTTCAGTTTGAAGCTGTTCTCTCTTGTCTGATCACTACATGTGCTTGTAGAAAGTCCCTGTCCAGGTCTCTTGAGGCCCCGTTTAGGTATGGGAAGATGTTTTAAGGTTTCCTCAAAGTCTTGTCTTCTCCATGCTGAACAACCCCAGCTCCCTCAGCCTGTCTTCGTAGATCTGCTTCAGCCTCCTGATCCTTTTCCTGGACCTCCTCTGGACCCACTCCAGCAGGTGTCCTTTTGTCAGGAGTCCCAGAACTGAATGGATCAGACATTCATGAAATAACAATTAGGGAAGCAGTTTATTTATTTCAGTTGATCTCTTACCTTTGAGTTCAGTTAAACAAAATTTATAAAAAGAAATACATGAAAATGCATGAAACAGGTTAAACAATGTTATTTTCACTAGAAAAACTGTGTTATAATGATCACATTTGTTATTCCCCCAGACCCACCTAGACTGTTTTAGAGCATTACATTGAAATCTTTTCACAGAATGCCAAATGGGATTACAAAGAGGATCTAGATACTTAAATTAGAGTTGGTTGCTGACACTCAGTGAAACAGCTGAAATAAAGTGGTTAGTCTAAATTCAGTATTGGAAAGATATGCATATGGTGGGAGGCAGGGAGGGTAGTTGAAACCCAAGGAACATTTAATTTTCAATACAATTCCAACATGTGCTGTTTCTATTTAGCTCTTCCACTGATAAAAATTATATAAAAGTAATAAATTGTATGGCTGTGTCTTCAAAAAAACAGCTAAACTGGGGAAATACATTTGGCAATTCAATATTTGTGGGCTGGGTAATAAAAATAGGTAGTGATTATTTTCTGAAATATGTTTTAGAAACTTCCTAAAAATACAGTAATGATGGAAGAAGTGAAATACACAGCTGATTTGGCACAATTCCAAAATAGTTTAGAATATACATTCTAGGTTTGAGATGACTGAATGATCTTAAACCTCTCTTGTCTTGGCACCTGGGAGATGGTTTTATCTTCCAGAATAGCGTTCCTCAACGGAAATTCATTCCAATCAAGTAAAGATGGCCACTAAATCATAATGCTTCTTAACATTACATGAAGAGCATTTTTCCCTCTAGATAACAGCTTATCATATTTTTTGCTCCTTTATTAGGAGATTCTGCTCCATATGGCAAATATAATGGGTATTTTAAATTTAAATGAACAGAAGATACTTTGTTTATGAAGATAGATTTCAAAAATCAGTATTGTTTGCTTTGCGTAGAGAGATTTAGAGGCAACAGAAGTAATTATGAAATGCATGGAAAGCACTGAATGGCTGGTAAAACACATATTTAAAACTGTCTGGGTGCAGTACACAGAGAATTCTACTTAGTCCTTAGGTTTGCAAATAGCACAGTGTGAATAATAAATATCAAGTTTATCTAACTCTGGAAGGATGAAGAAAATGGAAGCAGTCTCTTGTTGCTCACTTCATGAAATGTTACTGAGGGTAAACACTGTTTTGAATCCATGAAATGAAGTGCTCCTGAAACTTTATTTTTAAATTGAGAAAGCAACACTTCAGTTTAGAGAATTTTGACATCTGAATGCGTAACGGGGAAATAGCTCTGAAAAGGGAATCTCTTGCTGTGTTCTGAGTTTCTGATTTGTGAAAAACTGAGAATCAAAATGGTCAAAAGTCACAGCAACTCTGTCCAGATATCTTCTTTCTTCAAAATCTCCAGTCTCTCAGTAAAATATAGTGATTTGCCAAATAATGGTTCCCCTTGAAAGAAACCCTAAACCAAAACAAAATAGTCAGTGTCAAACTTTTAAGATTAAATAACTTCTTTTCCCAGTGCTTGCCAAATAGAGCTTTGACTCCCAAATATATATGCAAATATATCGCACAAGCAGATGAGAATAATATATTCTCCATACTTCTTTTGTCCCCTACAAAAAATCTTTTTTTTCAGCATGAAAGGATCAAATTTCAGGCTGAGCTCAGCTATCCACCTGCTTACTCAGGTGTACAGCATTGGCCTTGGGAATTGCGTTGGCCTAGTGGAGAGGTAAGAGCAAAACCAGATTTAGCAGAAAGCTGGGCAGGCTGGCACACACATTCCTCATTCCCTCTGCAAAGGAAACAAGATACTAAAGGCATAAGTTAGCCAGAGCTGGTAGGTCACAGTAAGTCTGACATTATCACTTCTCAGACTGGCCTCAACAAAGAAGGGACAGCAAATTTGGGGTTTTTTTTCTTTTCTTTTTTTTTTTTTTTATGACAGAGAAGGGAGTTTGTGACTAGATTCTTTGAAACAACAGCAGGGTGCAGAATGCTATAGCTCTCTATTTTTGGAGAAACTACTTTTTTTGTTATTCTCACTGTGATCTTGAGAGGCTGAGGACATAATTAAGACGCTCTTATTCTATGATTAGACATGCAGTCTAGTCACAAATCTAAGATGACTTTGGAGGAGGATAGTGGAGCTCATGATACAGCAGGATGGTTATTAGCAGACAACCAGAGTTTACGTCATGGAAATTCAGTTGGTTAGTGCACAGGAACAGCTGGTTAGTGTCATGAGAAATAAATACCCCTTTGGCTGTTTCTTGATTAAGGCAAGCATAACTTTGTACTTGAGGATGATGCATAGTAGATAAAAGTACCCTTACAACAACTATACCCACAACACTGTAAAAGCTCTGCCCTGTTTCTATGATCATGGCTAGAGGATTTCTGTTCTTGCAGTTTTTTCAGCATATTGGCACTGAAGTGTTAAATCACCCTCATGGCCACTCTCACACTGTTATTTGGGATTTCCATTTATCCTGTCAAGGATTATGTTAGGCTTCCCCACCTAATCATCATTATGTTGGCGCATTAATTTCTTCTGAGATTACTAGCAATCTCTAGAGGTTTTGCTTTCCTGTAGGGAGTTTCCCCCCTTAAACTGTTCTGGATTCAGGGCTGGCATTTTTCATCTCTGTCTATATCAGTTTGTATTTCATTAAATCAAAATGTTTTCCTTTGGACAGGCTTTTTTTACCAAATGCACTCCATCATGTTGCATTCCTCATTTATCATACCACCAATGCTTGTGTCACATGCAAATTATCTCAGCAATATTAACTTGTAAATATTTTGTTTTCTATTATTGTTTATACATAACTTCATTTAGATGTTCCTTTTTTTTTTTAATTTTAGTTTAGATTTTGGCTATATGTGAACAGAAAAACTCAGAAAAAAGAATTATAATTATTTGGATTTATCCTGTGTGAGCAATGTGACCATTCCTGTGTAGTAGTTGTTGTATTATAAGGTAGTAGTAGGCAAGAGTTTCTTGCTGTGAGTGATACATGCTGGAATTCTGTTTTCTTTAATAGAAGACAGCAGTTCATGGAATGGTTTACTACCTGTAGAAACATTTATTCAGTAATTGTGTCTTCTTCAGCAGTGATACCTGTGGTATTCAGTACCTCATCTTTTATGTTTTTTTAAACCATATTTCCTATTGTGAATTTTTGTGTGTGTGTGTGTGCCAAAGCATATTTAACATTCTAGTTAAGTAATTTTTAAAAGGAGAGGGGAGATTTTCCAATGGAATTTTGGGTTATTTTTTTCAAAGATTTTGAATAAATGCATTGAGTGTTTGATTTCTGGTTATAAAGAGCCCGACCTAAACTTCTAAACAGAGTAAGTTTATTCATAAGAGTTAGTAAAAGGTAACTTCAACATCTGTTAAATAGCTTATGTGTGTCATATATTAGAAAAAAAAACCCACAGGACCAGTGATCTTTTATAGTTTAATAGGTGGAAACAGATTATGATTAATTATTCATAATATTCAATGAAGATACAAGCTTTGTTTTCTCAACTGGACCAAAAAGCAAGGACTAAATAGCAGTGACTTATTTTAAAAACAGAACTCTGTTTTTAGGGAAAAAATTCTATCATCACTGTAAGCTCATATTTTGCTCATCAACTTCTGCCAACTCTTTTTCTATAAAGAGAATGCTCCACCTGTTTGCTTCAAGTCCCTTTGAATCTTCACTTGTGAAAATTCTTTGTGTTGTCTTTGGTTCACAGAAAAGTCTTTTTTTTTTCTTCTTTTTTTTCTTTTTCTTGTCCTTTTTTAAAAATTATTTTTAAAAATGTCTTTTCCCTGGAGATTGTCACTCCCATAGTTTATTTCTTATCATCTAAGACTCGAGTTGACCAAACTTTGTCATTTAACAGGTCTGCAGCTTTTCTAGTGTGCATAGAGAAAGCTTGTCAAAGAAGCTGTGTTTTTGTTCATCACACTTTTTTGAGAAGTATTTTGTCTGACTTTGAAGCCTGCCTCTCCCTGGGCTTTTTTTTTCTTTTTTTAAATAAACTTCATTTTTAAGCATGTCAACACCAAAAGAAAAGTTTGGAACATTTTTTTTTTTACCTCTCTTTTCAGTTTTGTGCCTCCAGAAATCAATAAGGGCTTAACTGAGCCTTTAAGGTACTGGGCCGTGCTGGGGATGGTGTGGATTCACATTTCTCCAGCAGGCACTCTGGGAGGCATTATGCCTTCGGTAAGCACAATACTCTGTACAACTATGGAGCACTGCCTGCTGCTCCCTTCCCTAATTGCTGCTTCCTCCCATAGCCAGCAGCTTCTGATGATTATTGAGTGGAGACCGTGACCCCATTTCATCTGCACCCCTTTTAGAGTTGCTGCTGTTAGTAGCACTAAACAGAAGCTTTTTATGGTTTATTTTTATTGTACATATGGTACATGTCAGAGATTTACAGTGTTCTGCTTCCCTAAGAGGCAGTTCCTAAGAGCTTAGCTGATTCATTAGGGCATGTATGTATTGTTAGAGATTTAATTCTAGTACTAAAATAATTAGACCTTACAAAACAGGAATGCAAAAGGGACAAAAGATTTATTATTTTCCTTTTTCCTGTTAATTGCCTTGTAAAATGTTAACAGTATGGAAAATCTGTGATTTGAAAGCTTTTGGGCTCCTACTTTCTGGGTAGGCATCAGGGTAAATCACTTCTAAACATTCTCAACACTTCTGATGAAATTTTTTAGGTGATGTTGCAAAAATCAATTTTTTTTTTGCGGTTCAACAGTATTGAATAGGGGTGTCTGTTTTAGGTACTTTAGTCACCAGCTGCTAAAGAGGAAAAAACGTAAGATTCAAACTGAACGACTGTGTTTCTCTTTAAAGGCATATGAACTTAATCATCCTTCAATTCAGAAAATAAATAATTACTCTTCTGCTTAGAGAAAAAAGCTCTATGATCAGGAAAGAGCTGAAAGTAAATAAAACCTGCCAGATTTGTAGGTTTTGTTCTCTTGTGTTGTTTTGGTTTTGGTTTTTTTTTTGCTTGGTTTGTTAGGGTTTTTTAAAAGAGATTTGGGAATGTTCATTAGCTTTCCTAGTGCTTAATGTTAATCATATCCCTTATCTCTTCACACAAAGGTCTATGGCATAGTTCAACTATGAACAAGAAAGAAGGGACTGAGGTACAAGAAAACTTAGCAGAGGCAAAATGTGCTTTAAGGACTTATTTTGTTACAAAGAAGGAAGGGCTTAACACACAGTAGTACTGTGAATATTTCAAAGGGCATCAGAATTTGATGATCAGCTTTGGCATGAAAAAGAGCCAGATAAAAAAATAGGTTTTACCACAGAAAATATTGAAACAAATCAATATAATATTATGCTCCTCCCAGAAAATCAAAAAATAATGAACTCAGTTTCCCTGCAAGGAACTGTCTTTAACAAAGGCACTTTTTTCCCATGGAAGATGATCTTTATGTTAAAAAAAAAAAAAAGAGAGAGAGAAATACGGTTATGGACAGTTACTATCCTGCCCTTTTCCCAAAATTTTGGAATATCTCAGTATATGAAGGAGCATATGAGAAGTGGTGTTGCAGGAGGCAGATGATCCGGTGTTCATGGAAATGGTGCCAAGGCTCAGTGCTTTGCCCTTCCACAGGTTCCTTCTCAAGGGCTGACAGTTGCTGCAAGCCCGTGGTGTGCATTACACCGAGTTTGTGCAAGCAAGCACTTTGTGAATTGCAATGACCCAGGGTGAGAAGTGCCCTTATGGGGTTTTGTAGCAGAAGCAGTTCTCTGTCTAAGCTCGTAAGTGGCTAAAAACTGACTTTGAATTGTGAAGGGATGTTTGCTTGTATAGGAATGATATCCTCAGAGGAACTGTTCTCTTTGAGTGTAAAAGATTGCTTTAATAATGGATTCAAGTTCTGCTCAGAAAAGATACTATAGAACAAGTTAACTAGCTTTGAAGTCACAAATAGATACATTTTTGGATCCAGGTGTTTAATACGGAGTGTGCATTTAGCAGGGTAGATGTACAGACAATTGAAAAAAAATATTCCTACCTTATTTCTTAGGTTTATAAGCAAAGCTGGTCAAACAGTTTTTCAGCTTAATACATCACTCTTAATTTAGTGAGTCACTGCAATAATTCATTATGGTTCAGTTAACACTAGAGATGATAACTTTCCTCTCCCATGTGACTACTTTACTGCAATGATTGCTTTTTCTAGAAACAGACTGATTTCATGGAGAAGTTATCAGATCTAGGATAGACCCTTTTGAGGGAACAGGGAGGGGGAAAGGATAAACAGAAAAAGCAGACCATATAAGTGGCACAGAATGAAGCAATTTCAAGTTCAATTTTCTTGTTCAGTCTCTTTCCCAAGTCATTTCTTGAATGAATAAATATTTATTTATGAATAAATAATAGTAAGGGGGAGAAAAGAAAGAGAGCTAGACCCCTTCTCCTATGACAGGAGGATACCAGAGTATGTGTCCAGATTGAAGCTCACTCTTTACCCTAGAACAGTGGGTATTGGCTATGAAGGAATGAAACTCTCTCAGCCAAATTTCCCAGTCTTATGTTCTCATAGAACTTGAAAAACTGTTGTAGTTTCTCATCTACTTGCTTTCTAACATATCTACTGTTATTATTTTCTAGTATCACAGGATATTTATTGTGGGTTTTTAACATCCAATCGCTGCAATGTCAAACAATCTATCAAGTACATTTGAGGTTCTTATTGACAGGCATCATTAGAATTTTTTTGTTAAAAAGGAGGAAAAAAAACCCCAAACAAACCCAAAACACTTGGTCATTCATCAGCACATATAGAGCTAATGAAAATAACAAAAAAAATAATGTTTCCATCTACAAATGTGTCATGAAAATGTTTTGCTGTTTGGAAATAAAGTTTAAGGACTCGAGAGAAATATGAATAGAAATAATTCTGTATTTTGAGTTATTTGTAGTGTTAGGAAACCTTCTATTTTTTTTCTCACTGTTTGCTTAAAGTACCTGCAAAAATACCCTAATTTGCTTCATTCTCAGCAAATTACCAGTATCTGTAGTGTGGTGAATGAAGATATTCAAAAGATAGAAGTTATAGAAACATATTATTCTTTTCTGCCACAATTTTTTAAAAAAGGAAAACCCACTTGAATATATAGAAATATATACCTTATTGCATATGCATATGTGTGTGCTTTTTCCTATATGGAGAGTACACAAAAGTAAAAAAATATTGAGGGACTAACTGAATTAAATAGTCCTTTTGTATGGGGATGCAAAACAATGGGCATAATAGAGTGCAACGTTGTACTGAATGTTTCTATCACGATTTTAAATACATATAATAACTGCAGTGTGTGATTCAAGCTCATATAAAACAAACATGGAGAAATTAAACAGGTGTGAATTTGTGATGTAAATGAGTCTCAAGAGCAGAAGGCCTTGTCTGTGGTGGGTGTCTGGTTCAAATTAAGATTTGCCAAACACGAATAAGGTGGATTTAGGTGCATACACCATTATCCATCAACATCTCAGTCTTTAGCATCCTATGTCTGCACACTGGAAGCCTCTATGTGGAAATCAACAAACAAAGAGATATTTTAGGGTTTTTTTAAATATTGCTGGAAGGAAATGATAAAGAGTTTGTGCTGCTATTAAACTGCTTTACATTTTATTTTGGAATAAATTCCAGAGCTGAGACCTGTCTCTTGGTTTCCTCTGGGATAATACAGTAATTTTCTCCACAGCTTAAATTAATGTGACTTTAGAATAGAACCTCCAGTAAATCATCACAGAAATATTATCTTCGACTGAGGTGAGCCAAATCACCTCAAGCAAGAATGTACTGCAGAGCAGATGAAGTTACAATTTAAATCCAATATCCTACCAATGTTCCCAAACTAAGTGGATAGAAATTATGAAAATAACAGCTGACATTTAGATCCTTATTTAGGAATGCACTGGAGGCAGGTTGTTCTAATTCCAGTTGTTGTAGCTGCTGTAATTGACAGTCTTGTGGTTTGTGGGTAATGTTTTGTCCTGTGAGAAGTGATGTTTAGTTGCGGTAAACAACAATATGCCTGTCTGAGTTCATGGAAACCCACACCACCTCCTAGAGCTAGATTAACTATATGAAGGGGGCTTGTATAGCCACTGGATGCCATAGTTCCAAGCTGTGTTTGGAAGTCATGGAAGTAGCTGCTGCCCATCAAGAACAGGATAAGTTTTATGAATACCAAGGAGACAGGACACTGAAACTTAAATTTAAAAAAAAAAAAAAAAAACAACAAACAAAAAACCCCACAAAATACAGTAAAACCAACACCCAACAAGCTTCCTCAAACTTACTTAGCAGTATTAAATGTTTTATTTGCATAGCCATCTGCTTTCTGCAGAGACCATCTCTGTCCTCAGTAGTTCATACAGAAGATCAAAGAGTTAACTGCTGTTACGCCTAGTACATGAAAAGTGCTGGATTTTAAATGACAAGGCATTCTTCCTTGAGAGCTCCATATTTATATGTTGAGATTAAACTAAAGTAGCATCACCATCTGTTACTGTGCCATATTGTGATTCCACAGCACCAGCACAGTGTCCTAGGGAGTGTCAGATAGGAAAACAGGAGGAGAAAGAGGACAGATGTCAATATAGCAAAAGTACAAGTTCAATAAATCCAAAGCATGTTATAGTTTAAAGACAGTCTTTAAAACTGAACTTAGAGCATCATGCTTACTGTACTCTAAACTTTTACTCCCAACCTTTGTAATAGCTGCTTGTCTGCATTAACATAAACATGTCTCTGCGTTGATCATTGTTCATTACAACTGATTTTTGTATAAGGCCAAGTACATGGCAGGTGTCTCAGAAAGCCATGCCTGTAAACTTTCATTCTACTTATTTTAATTGCCTCACCTAAAACTGCAATACATCTTACTTTGCAAGGGTGCTGAATTATGTAGAATACTTCATGGTATTCTAGGATTTTGCATTAGATTGCATAATTAGAAAGAAATCATACAAATATCATCAAAGCCTAATGCTAAATAGATAGTGTGGATTAAAAAAATTGAGCAAAATTACCCTTGGTTTAATATCATTATGTATAGACCATAAGGGATGAATAGCATAATATTTTTTGTCTTTTACTCCAGAATATATTTTAATTTTTTAAGAAGTGTAATTTTATGTACATATATTGTATCACTTTCCCTTTACACTGATGGAGGTATAAGGCTTCCAGCAATCCTTAGGATAGAGCAGAGTGGCTAAAAATCTGCCCAGTTGAAAAGGACCTGGGGGTGCTGGTCAATAGCGGTTGAACATGAGCTAGCATGTGCTCAGGTGGCCAAGAAGGCCAATGGCATCCTGGCCTGTATCAGAAATAGTGTGGCCAGCAGGACCAGGGCAGTGACTGTCTCCCTGTACTCAGCACTGGCGAGGGCACACCTCGAATCCTGTGTTCAGTTCTGGGCTTATCACTCTAAGAAAGACATTGAGGTGCTGGGACGTGTCCAAAGAAGGGCAACGGAGCTGGGGAAGGGTCTGGAGCACAGGTCTTATGAGGAGCGGCTGAGGGAGCTGGAGTGGTTAAGCCTGAAGAAAAGGAGGCTTAGGGAAGATCTTATCACTCTGCAACCATCAAAAAGGAGAGTGTAGGTGGAGGTCAGCATGTTCTTCCAGGAAACCAGTGACAGGACAGGACATGGCCTCAAACTGCGCTAAGGGAGGTTCAGGTTGGAATAATTTCTTCACTGAAAGGGTGGTTCAGCATTGGAACAGACTGCCCAGGGAAGTGGTGGCGTCGCCAGCCCCAGAGGTGTTTAAGAAATGCCCGGATGTGGCCCTAAGTGCTAGAGTTTTGTTGACAAGGTGGCATTCAGACAAAGGTTGGGCTCAGTGATCTTGGACATTTTTTCCAACTGTGATGATTCTATGATTCTGTAGTACTTAAGACAGATTTGAATGCTGTCTGACTTCAGGTAATATTCTCTGTGTAGAATCCCCAAGTGGTCCATAAAAACAGTAGAATGCTTGTTCAGTGCNGGACATTTTTTCCAACTGTGATGATTCTACGATTCTATACTACTTAAGACAGATTTGAATGCTGTCTGACTTCAGGTAATATTCTCTGTGTAGAATCCCCAAGTGGTCCATAAAAACAGTAGAATGCTTGTTCAGTGCTGAAAATGGTTACAGTTAATCCTGATTTATGATGTTCCCTATGCCATTCTTTCATACATTTTATCCAGGGACAGTATACCACAATGAAATGAATTGCATATATGACAGGAAGACATGTGAGTGAGAAGAGTCAGTCTCAGTTTGGAAAGAAAATCTTAAATTTAGTTAGGGCTTAAAATAGTATGGCGATGCGATTTTGCTAGTTTTTTGTCTCTGTGCTTTAAGCAGTCAGTGAACTTTAAAAAAGCATCCAGTGATTGATAAAGGAAATGTTGGTGAAAGTTAGAAGTACATGAAAGCTATCAGGAAGCAAACATGAAGGAAACGATTACAGCAAGTGTTTGCTAATAGCTTTGATGTTAATAGTATTTGAAAACAAGAAAGTTGCCAGTGTTCAAATTCTTACGTTCACCCTGATTATACTTTTCTAGCGGCCAAAAGGAGCTACATAACAAGCTTTAACAAGCTCTGTGAAGTTTACCTTGAAATAAACTACATCTAAATTACCATCAGCTTAGGAACCTGGAATAGAAATAACTTCTGAAGAGATTTGGATAACAAACCTGGAAGCATTTTCAGCTTTAAGAGTCTCAGTTGGCACCAGGGCAGGCAGACACAGGAGGAGAAAACACAAGCATAAGTTGGAACAGAATTGCCTATGAAGAAAAGCTGTTTGCACAGGTCACACTTTGCTTAAAGGTGAGGACCTGACAGGGACTCCCTGTACTCAGATATTAAAACAAAATAGAAAAAGTATAGTTTGAAGCATGCTTTACAGTGGGTATCCTTCTGCTCATTTTAGGTGAAATCAAGCAGGTTGCATGCGTGGATCTGAAGGATTTTTCATCACAAGCATCATTCTGAAATGAAGAGCACTTTTCTTTGGACTTCTACTATGCTGGATTCATCCAATAATTAAAATCTTCAGAAGATTCAGTGCAGGCTGCCCTGACACAAGGCTTAGCATGGAGTATTACATCTCCTTTGACCACATCTTCTAACTTTTGGGCTTCTGATGAATCTCTGTAGCCATCCTAGAACTCTCCTACTAATCAGAGTTTGAAACTGGAGGAACAGAATTAGCTTGCTTTTTTTTTTTTTTAATATATATGTATTTAACAATGTATCTTTCCTGTTTGAAGATTTTGTTTAAAAGTCCCCACCAGCAGTCTCAGGTTTGAAAGCAACCTTAAAATAAAAAATTCAAAATAGTATGCAAATTGTGAGGAAGAAATGTGGTTGCTCTTCTACGTTTGATTTTATTAAAAATAGATATGGGGAAATGTCTGTGTTTTAAATGCAAATATCTTATTTTCTAGGACAATTACTTAGGTTACAATGAACTGTCTTGTAGGAAATAAACCTTTCCATAGCTTTTCCAGCCTGCCAGGAAATTCAGCAGCCTGCTGCTCTAATTCCTCTGAGGTGTACCTGAATTAAAATTGTTTGCCTCTGTTTTGCTAACCAAACACATGCCAGAGCACCATCAAAGAATTAAGAGATTTTTCTGTTGTGCTCCAGGTGCACTTGAGTAAAAGAGTGGGGATGCTGCTTCAAGTCCTGATTCTGAACCTCCAGAAAAAGCTTTTCCAAAAACTGAGAGTCACTGTAATACTTCATAGCCCCATTGGAGAGATATGTATTGTGAATGAATAAAAAAGGAAATAGTAAATATGTACTTGTTTGGCCAATATATCAGACACAGGAAACAAATATCAGAGTTTTGCTGACGGATCATTTATTCTCTATGTTCTTTGATGTCAGAGGCCTAAAAATGAAACAGAAGGCATGGCTTCATGATGTTCTCCTAATGGACATAATACATCTCTCTGAACTGTAATGTCAGAAATTTAAGCAAGCTGGCAGCCAATGACCCAGCAAAAGAAGCGTTGGGTTTGCCCTCTTGTCCATCATCAAAAACAAAGCAAAAAGTCTCTCTCTGCTAAAATCTTACCAGCTCTATATCTGCATTAGTTAATCTCTCCTCAGGTAAGTGTCTGATAAAAAAATCCTTAATATAAACAGTGTAATGGAGTAGTCCACATACACACAAAGGGTAAATCTACGGAGAATGGCTTTTAAAAGATTAAAATATTTTTTTACAGGTATTGACTCAGGAACTATAAATCTGTCTCTGTGAGAAGCTGACCATAGTCAGAAATGAAAAACCAAGTCACAAATCACTTAGTAGATGTCTGAGTTCCAGCAGTTTATTCTGTACATTATGGAGGAATAAAGAACTGCAATGAGCCTTTTAAAGCTTTTGCAGCAGGAGCTGAAGGAATACACTGAAGTTTTTAACATTAGTGTCTTTGACGCTTTAATTTTTTTAATTTTCCATGTGATGTTATTCTTGATGTTGTTCTTTACTCTAAATACAAACCTTATTTTTCCCTCTATTTATATTTTCTTTTTCTTTTAAAAATCATGTTACCAAGTTAAGGTGTGTAAAATTTCAGGAGTGTTTTGTTAAAGCATGAGGCCCAGGTGGCACCACTAGCTTAATGCTAGGAGTAGATAATTAAAGTAGAACCTTGGTCTGCAAAATCTTGTAGAATAACTAAGATATTCCTCGTATGATTCAGCCATTATAATACACATAAATGCCTTTATCTGAAGCATATCTTGAAGTAGCTTGACTGGAGTCCAAACTGCTAGTGGTTCAGTCAGTAGTGAATCCAAGAAAATTCCTACAAAAATATGCTTTCTCCTATCATCTCTTTCATAAATCAAATAAAATCAATGGCAGTGTTTGTCAGAATAGACTTCTCTTTATCATGTGTGTTCTAGTTGAACAAACAGCACGATTACTTATTTCTGCAACACAGCCTCTTGGTTTAATTGCATATTAAGTTTTAAAAGCTTAAATTGTCAGTTAATTCAAGTGTTTGACTACTTCTGCTATGTCTGAACAGAAACCAGATCTTCCTGTAAGAAACTCAACCCCAGGGAGAAGAAATTATGTGATCAAATCCTACTCCACATTTAAATTCTAACCAGAGAAAAGGAGTGCTTTTTTAGCCTGCCTTTTGCAGTTTTCTTTATTTCTTTTCTGCTTGCAATAATAAATATATACTTTATGTATTGTGTCCTGTCTTTCACAGCTTCTCTTTCCATCTCCCGAAAGGGGAACTGCAATTCATCACTTACCTCCAGACCCCTTTGCCATACAGCTTACACTCAGATTAGCCAGTTCTGATCATTCAACAATGTAAGGCAGTTTTGGCAAAGCAGGTGAGGCTTTGACTGTGAAGAAAAATTTTCTCCTTCATTTTTGTTCCCTAACTGATGATTTTTTCCCAAGCATCATAGCCCTAATCCTCTCTTCTGCCTCATCAATTTTGCATTAATATAACACACTCTTTTGATGGTGCAAGTCAGAAGTAATTCCAATTGGAAATTAATTTTTTTAATATTTACATTTTTTTCATATTTACATTTTTTTAATCTAATCATTTGCTTTCTTGTTCCATGAAAAGCTGTTACTTCAGTGCCATACAACTGACAATCTGTTTAATTGTTCAGCTGAACATGCAGAGGCAACACAAGTGGGGCAGTGGGAGTCAACAAACTTCCACTCATGCCCAGAACAACATATGGAACATATGGCTCGTCAGAGAGTTAAGAAGCTTTCATTATTTCCTGTTATCTGTCAGTTTTCACGTTATAGGAACTGCATATATCTAAAGCCTGTTTTGAGGGCTTTTTTAGTTGTGGGATTAAATTCAGGTTGCAGCTTCCATATTTGTAGCCACTCAGCAGCAGTGTTTATGTGAAGAGCCCTTTGTGGACTCATCCTGGTTTGCCTAGATTGCTACTGGAAGGTATCAAAGAGCCATAAAATCCCCAGAACTGGTTTTATCTTTCCTGTGGGCATTGACCAACATGACAGTTGTTCCACGTCGCAGCTGCAGGTACAGATTTTCCCTTTCAGCTCCTCAAACCACTCAGAGCAGGAATAGCAAAGCCTGTCTGTTCTGACCTGTGAAGCCTCTCTCATTTCTTGCTGTCTTTGTGCCCAGGAGAGGATCTAACACTGGTACAGCCTCTGATTAGATGCAGGGCTCTGGAGAATGGCTGACACCAGAGCAGAAGTGCCCAAGCCAGAAAAACATTGATTTCTAACACGTGGATCTGAAATCTATTCAAATTTCAGTAATATCAGCCCGCGACCTTTTCTCTTATTAGTGAATTTATGCACAGCTTAATCCCTGACTCCCTTAGCGCTTTGTGTGTGCTGGTGTTGCCTTCAGCATGATTACTAGAAAATTTTGAGTGTTAATTGAGCATGATTGAATTTTGATATAAATCATGTGTACGGTATGTGAGAAGAAAAGCGTGCTTGTGGTTTTCTCAGAGTGGCAAGGGTTTGGGTAAACAAGCTTTACCACAAGACATAGAATTCTCATTTTTCATGATCTAGTTATTTTTAATGTAGTTCCATTACCAGGAGTCTGGTGACATAGTTCCACGTAGAACAGTACATGTTTCACTTAAAATCCATTAAATGTATAATCATAAAGCTCCTTGCAGTTCTGAAATGAAGCTCAGATAACACTGTCAGTGATAAAACCTCTATTTTCAGGTGTTTAACATAGCAAGGAAATTTTGCTTCTGGCAGAAGCTTGACTAATGTCAAAACACCAAAAATACCTCTTATAAAATTAGTTTTTACACTTTCCAAGAAATCTTGGTTTTCCTTTCAGAAATAATATGAAGGTGATGTCCTACAATACTTTGCTGAGTATTTTGATGCTCAATCTGTAATCAAAGCTGTTGCTTTCTTCCATCTTTTTTTTTTTAATTATTATCTGTTAAAACTGATTATTTTTGCACCTATTGGTGAAGATGCTTTCGTTTCACCATTGAATGCATGTATTGGTTAAATAAATTATAGTGATTTAAATTTAAAAAATTATCATGCTTTGTCTCAAACATTCTCAAGCAAACAAGAATGAGGAATAATAATTTAATTCCCACAAAGCAAAATACTGGAAGTGACTTTCGAAAATATTTGTCAATAATCTATTTGTCTAAAACGTTTAGACAGAAATTTTGAAACAAAAATTGATTCATGAGATTACTTTTGCCTGGTTGCTTTGAATTTAAGCTTATTACCTAAGCCCATTCCAGGTGCTCAAATAGCTCCGTTAATTTTTCCTTGTGCAAATTCTATTCTGTTCATTCTGATTTCAGATGTTTTGAAATTTTATAATCCTTTTTCCCTTGCAATAAAATTACTTTTAATTTGGAAAAAGGATGAATGCAGATGATAAACTGTGAAATACCCAGGCTTGATAAAGTTTACTTAGTATAATCAAGCCTGAAGAGTAGATGAAAATCTAAACTTTGATCTGTCTTTTCTAACATAGAAGCTTAATAATTAAATTGATAGATTTTAAGTTAAAGCAATAAATATACTTTGTGATTCAAGATTCCATTTTATCCTTGGAAGTTAAATATCTTATCTAAGAATGTAGGATTTTTAGCAAAAATAATTGCTAAATACTTTCTTTTTACAGACTATTTTTCTAGGCAGCCTACAGGTTCATTTAAAAAAATGTACTATACAATTCTGGTATTTAAAATTTCAAAGATATAGTCAGCTGAAACTCAGTCCCTCACAAATCTGTTTTCTATTCTTTTTAAGGACAACATATAAATTTTTATAAAAACATTGATGCTCCCTTCTTAAGCAAGTTGCCGAAGGGACCATGATTACAAGAGAAGTGCTCTAAACCAGCTCCTCAGAAATTTAGAGTGGATTAGAACTGCATATATACCTAAAAGTACATATATACTTCTAAAGAAAATTATTTTAAGACCCTGTAATATGAATTTTTAAATCTTATAGAAATTTTAATTAGCGGACTGAAAATTACCTGGGTAATTCTTTTATAAGTTAAAATTAATTCCAAAGCTTTGTTTGGATTATGAGGGGAAATTTAATAACATCAGCAAACATAAAGAAATGTGAAGGGGGAATGTTTTCTGTTTATTCATTTTTTCTTAGTTTCCACTGAAAACTCTAGAAATACCCAGCTCAGGACAGCCTCTTACCTAAGAGGCTGATTAATAGACATCCATTGCTGATGAAGAATCTGTCGATAGAACATCCCACACTAATACTTTCTTTTCATACTTTTTAACCTATTGGTACTCTGATAAGACTAAGATTTCTGCAGCTTTGTTTGTACTCCTTCATTTGCCATGCACAGGTCTTACCAGGAGGACATTCAGTGTTTCTGACTCCACAGGATGAAGAAAGTACTGAAGACTAACTAAAATAAAAGGCAGAGACATTTCATCTCGTACGTATAAAGCTCTTCAGCCAGGGGTAATGAAATTCTCCAAAAGAACACAAATGCTTTGAATAAATAGATAAACTGTCTATAAAAGTTTGGATTTTAGACATAATCTGTGCTGTCCTTACTCTTTCTCACATTATACAGTTTAGTACTCTTCACACCAGGAGCAGCACAGACAAGAAACTTGTCTGCCTCAGAAGAACTTAAAAGCATTTTTCGCTTCTAGTGAGGGATTTTTTTCCTTTTGTATCTCATTTTTAAGTATTTCTTTACTTGATAGTGCTCTGGTACACCCTAGCAAAAAGATACCATTTTTCCTTAGGGCCAATTCACGATGACACCTCGCAAATTCTAGCAATGGAGTACCCCTCCAGTGACCATCACTTACAGTCCACAACATGCAGGTTATGAGTATTCAATGGGATGAGTATTTCAGTGATTTCACATGGTGAAGAGGCTTAAGTCTGACTGTTTCAAATGCATTAGAACTCAACATTGTTTTGCATCTTGCAGGGCTCCAAGGGAAGAGTAGTGTATCATTCATTAATGCGTAGATGAAAAGGAGAGAAGGCAAAGTAACTATTCCTAAATGTAACTATAGAGTGGGATGAAACAGCGTATAATCAATTTTTGGAAGCCCTCTGGGAAAAATCCGATCTTGTATGACATGGTACAAAATACCATTGAGATACAATTGATCTGAAAGCTTGGGGTTTTGGGAATATAGTGTTATTAGTACCAGATAATGATAACATGCATAGTAGTAATATTCAATAGATGTTACAAAAATAACATTTAAAACTCATCACAGAGTTTTTGAGAATTTAAAATATGTGACTTTAGGCACAGCCCTTTTCTATAGTGCTTTATGCATTTAAATTGTGCTGCAGCTGGCTGTTGGACCAGATTGATATTAAACAGGTCTCATAGAATGCACTTTTCTTACCAGGGTACACCTGAACATAGAATCATAAAATAGTTTCAGTTAGGGGGGACCTTCAAAGACCTTCCACTAACCCAGGTTGATCAAAACTGCATCCAGACAGGCCTAGAACAATTTCAGAGATGAAGCATCCACAGCTTCTCTGGGCAACCTGTTCCAGTGCCTCACCAGCTAAATCTTTCAGTTTAAAACCACTGCTCTCTGACCTGCTGCTAAAGGCCCTGATAAAAAGCCTCTCTCCATCTGTGTTGCAGGTCCCTTTAATAGATTGGAATGCTGCACTAAGCCCTCTCTGGAGCCGTCTCTTCTCCAGACAGAACAACCCCAACTCGCTCAACCTCTTTTCATAGGAACAGTGTTCAAACCCTCTGCTCTTTCTCGTGGCTCTCTTCTGTACCTGCTCTAACATGTCCTTGACTTTTTTGTACTGGGAACCCCAGTGATCAGCCATTCTATGATATTTATTGGAGCCTTCGCTTAGTTTGCTTATAGGAAAAAGTCAATGTTCTTATGCCATTCAAAAAAAAAAAAAAAGGAAAAGTTCAATTATTTCTAGTAGCTAGTTACCTGTACAGCTCACAACCTTCTTGCTGGACAGAAAATAATGAACAGCAGATATCACCTTGGGAGGCTCCACAGAACCTTATCTTCACCATGCCTTTTAGTAGTTCTCATTTTCAGATAAATATCAATTTATTTTCCTTAGTTTACAGTAACCCTGTTATATTTTAACAAAATATTGTAGCATCAAAATAACTTCAGAAATACTATATCAAAGCCATTGTTGTTAATTATTCCAGTCCTGTTAAAGAACCATCAACTAATCTGAAAAAGGTCTTGTTGCCCAATCTGATTTAAGTAAATGAAGAATTTTCCTAATTATCAAAAAAACCGAAAGACAAAACAACCTCCCAAGAAACAGCTGCCTTCTATCTCCAAAGAAAATTTTTCTTTCCTTTTTCATTTCCATTATAGTTGAAATATTTTTTCTAGTCAAGAATGCCTAAGGAGCCAAATTTCTCTTTAGCTTCTCCAAATAAAAAAGATAAAATAAATGAATATATTAAAATCTGCCGAAATAAAACCATATGAAAAACACAATACTGCAATTTTTGAGGTTTGTCTTTATGAATTTATAAAGTATCTGTAAATATATATATATTTGTACATTCACTTTTGTCATGAACTCAGTATACTTTGAAGAAAGAATTTTTTCTAAAAGGACATAAGCAGAAATTGTATATTTTGAAATTTTAAATATTTAGTTTATGTGCTATTATCATTAGATCATCTCTAGTTTCCTGTTTAAGTAGGAAAAAAAACAACCAGAGAAATATTATATGCTTTTATGAAGTAATATTATTTGAGCTACATTTTGATATCACATTAGTTAAAAGTTGCAGTGTTTCTTCTTTAGGAAGTCTCCTTCTGAAAATTAAAAAAAAAATCAAGGGAAATTGAAGACACTTGAAAAGAAGAACTGTAGTAGTACTCAGATCTTGTAAGATACCTGACAGTTATAGAGAAATGAAAAAAAAAAGATAGAAATATTATTTCTCACAGTTCACCTTTATCATTGTCCTGGAAAAACCCAAAAACATGGAGATGCTGACTTGTCTCAGCAGCTGATCAAGAATGGAAATGGAACCTTGCTGGGCTTCTTTCCGAGAACCCTTTGGGGTACAAGTATATTGGATCCATCAACCCATTAATATGGAATTCATATCTGTTTCCTGTGTTTTCTTTTAAAACTGAAATTTGTGCAAGAGAATTGAGGAAAAAGTACTAAAAGAAAGCAGCCCACACTTTCCTAGGCACTGGCAAAATGGCTAAAATTAACCCCCCATGCTACTGGTTACCCACTGATAGCTGGATAACTGTGGACCCAGTCAAGGATTGTTAGTAATTACAGCCAAGGATTGTTGGTAATAACACACTGTGACAAAGACCAGGATGTGGCTGGAGAAGTGGGCTGTACAGAGGTAGGGCATCTCTTTTCTGGGACAAATGTCCTTGTTCTAGTTTCTGGGGATAAGCACAACTCAATACTATGAAAGGGCATGCTTGCTCTGAGTTTAAGCCCCAGGACCCTGGACACTCCAGCCCCAGCAGGACTGATGCTGGAGCCAGGACTGGTGATCTCTTTTTCTTTCTTTCGTCTTTCCTTTCTGTCTCCCTCTCTTGAATTCATCTCACTCATTCTCTCTTCCTATTTACCCTATCCCTTTATCTAAAATCCACTACCGTGTGCTTATACCAGCAGTTCAGGGACCAACATACCAATTTCCATATCAAGTGTGTAATTTTTTAACAATACTTTGTAAGTTTTTGTGGAAAAAAAACAACCTCTTGCTTTTGTCGTTCCTTTCAACCACACGCATCCATGAATCTTGGGTGGTTCCTGCCCCAAAAGGGTGGGGCACCACAGTTTGTGGAACAGTGCAGTGTGCCACAAGTCACAGAGGATGTTACTGCTTTTGGCAGAGCTTGAATATAGCTGAAGGACTCTGCAACACATATACAGGGTATATAGTATGTAGTTAGGTGCTTTCCGTGTTTCTCCCCTCTGTATGTAAACCTCAAAATCTGTAGCATAGATAGGGAAATCAAAAGGAGATGAAGATTTCTTTATTTCAGACTGCACAATTCTGTGTTGCTATGGCAGTTTGCTGGCAATGTCCTTCTGAGAAAAAAAAATTATACAAGAGATAGCACATCCAAAACACGTCATTTTTTTCACAAGAATTTCCGTTACTCTGGAGTACTTTGATATCTTAATTTCTGTGACAAGTTATGCTGTGCTTTCCCAGCAGAAGGAGCAGAAGTTCTGGAGCAACAAGGCTGTCTTTCCTTTTGATTACTCCAAGTGCTATATTGAAATACCTTTAATGCAAACTACACACTGAAAAGTTGTCATTTGAGCTCAGCTTTTTGGAAAATAAACAAATCTTTTAAATGTCACCTTTGTACACAGCAGGTTAACATTAAATAAATTAACAACTCCTTTATAATGTAGGGTTGCATCAACTGAAATCCTTGAAAATAAATTTTAAAAAAGCGGTATGTAAGTAAAGTGGATTAATGGGTTAAATCTCTTTACACATTATCACTCCAAAGTCACTCTCTGTTTCCCCTCTGGCAAAACCACTATTCTTAGCTTGCTTTTCTAAGAGCTGTTGGATTTTTCTCAGTCTGGAGGAAAGCTGAAGGACTAGGTGATGACTGGGAAGGGTGACAGATGATTCACTTGTTTTACTGGGTTTGAGGCCATCCCCAGTTAGCACAGAAGATTATATTTTGCACTTGATGCTGTACAGTGAATTACAGACCTGCCAATAAGTTATAAGATGTTTCTGAGTTGTTTGGAGAAGTTTTCTGTTTGGGGGTTTTCTGTCTCTTGTGCTAAACAAGCCACCCTCTCCCGGCAAGGTCCCTCCCACATCTCTTCCCGTGCGTCAGCGAGCCTTAAACCCTAACTATAAGATCTTACATCCCATTGCCTGTCCTCATTTTCTCATTTCATGATTGTTTTTTTCACTAAGTGCAAACATCCGTAGGGCATGTTATTTCCTTTCTTTGCTTTCCCCGAGTGTTTTAGCCTTATTACTTCAGACAAAGATCTTTTCACACCCCCCTTCTCTAGTTCTGCTTGCTTAAATCATGAAGCTGTACTTTTTCTTTCACAGAGGATGTGCTTACTCTTTCTCTGCCATCAGAAACTGCCCCAGTTAAACATGTATTTGCTTTTTGCAAAATAATTTTTGGATAGTTCATTTCCTTCCAGCACTTAAGCTGGTTAATTTTTTCTCATTAAGGATTCTGAAGAAACCGTTCTGTTTGCTTTGTGATGTTTAGAAAACCAAAGATTTCTCTTTTCGCTGTCTCAAGGACATGCAGTCTATCAGTCTTGGCACAAATTCATATTAGATTGTGTGTCTGAAAATATTGCACAAGATCTAATTTTTTATTCTGTTTTCTTTTCCTTTTTTATTTTTCACTTTCTTCTCTCAGGAGACTCCTACATTGCCAGAGCAACAGAGGGGAATATATTCCTACATTTTGTGCTTATTTAGCAGTCTACTTCACAAAAGAAATTTCTTGAAATTAGTACTGTCCAGGAAGTATCTCATTTAATGGTTAAAGTCTTGGAGGAGTCTGCAAAATCTTCTTTTGACTTCCCCCGTTCTGAACTCCGTGTCCAAAAATATATAGCTATAAACAGAAATGCACAGATAGTGATATCTACATATTCCTATAGTTTCCCTGGATATCTGATATCATCACAGTGATTAAATAATTCCGAGTTTTTGTGCAAATGGAAATGTCCTGCTCATTTAATTTCTTTGGTCTATAGTGCTTATCAAAAGAAAACAACCAAGCATAAGGATATTTTTGAGCCTGAATTTTTATGAACTAGCCGTGTCTATGATATGACTTAGAAACTCCCAAGACAAAGTCAGTATTTTTGAGATGCTTTTAATAATGCCAAGGTGATTATTTTTCTCTGGATTCTGACCATCAAAAGATACATTAGCAGAAAGTCAAGTGCTTTACAGTCTTTACCAGTATGCTGGTTTACACACAGCAAGCAGTGAATTTTTTCCTAACCAAGTAAACCTGTTGTTTAAGGAAAAATCCAGACTTTTTAATTCCCTGAATATTGCCAATGAGTTGGTTAAAAATGTTGCTGAGAACCTTCACAAAGTCTGTGTAACAAAATGTCACTGGAAGAAGTTCCTCCTCTGCCATGCTGAGTGTTAATACTATCTCCTTTCAACTACATATCTCACAGGTAAGAAGGGTTTCTTCAAATATATTGATGAGGTCAGAAAAGATTCATGAGGGAGAAAAGCTCCCTGGAATAGGCCATAATAGGACAGGAAAGCACAAATGACATGCCACTGTAGTCAGCGCTGAATAGAGGATTATGACAGAACTGACTACTTAAAAATATTGTTCCTGTCAGCTCTTCTTGCAGATATGAGAATGCAACTCCAAAAGAAGTGAAATAAGGAAACTTTTTAGATAACATTCAAGTTCTTCTCTTTCTCTTAAAGGTTTTTTGTCAGAAGCTAACATATTTAAAAAAAAGTGCTGAAATAAATTCAGTAACATTTTTATCAGGAGAGATAAATGGGAAAATCCTTGGAAAGAAAAGAAAATAGAGTACATAAGAGAGAAAACCATAATTTTAAAACAATGGATGGTTTGTTTTCCAATTCTTTGAAATTAAATTAATAGCAGTTATGCTTCAACATCTCATTTTAAAGAGGTGATACTTTGGTAGAGTCATGAGCTTTTCCTGCATCATGTGTAAGTCAGGGATCTGTCTCAAAAGCAAAGGGAATTAAGAATAATGTTGCTTGTGCAGTTTATTTTTAGGTTATCATATTGTACATGTTCAGGTTATCTGGGTAATCTTCCAAAACAAAACTCATGAAAATAGGTAGAATCAGGCTTATTAATTTTTTTTTTAATCTATGATGACTTTGTCACTTTAGTAGTACCTAGTCCATGGTGTCATAGCAGCTAGTTGAGTGCTTCACCATCAGTCAGAGTATTCTTCAATACTGGCTCTAGGACAAGATGCAATACATCAGCAGTGGGCATTATAAAGTTATTGGAAAGCATCCAAAATAAACTGCCTTGTGACACCAACCTCGCATTTGAATTCAAATTAAAATCTAATTTAAAAGGAGCCCAAATTAAAAAAGCTCACTTAATTCCTTCAATTTGCAGAACTCTTCCATTCCATTAGGCAGCTAATTTATACCTGTCAAATACAGAATAAAAGAGGTCTCTCTCTGGAGGAAACTTCCTACTTGTAGTAATTAGGCCTGAAGAATTGGGGAAGATGCCCATACTTTGATAGTAGCCCGTGCTTAACTCTCAAAGTGCATCAGTGGGTAACTGCAATTGAAGTGTCAGTTTCAATAGTTTCATGCTACAGAAGGCTAAAATGAGGTTACATATTTCATAATTAAATAACAAAAATTACTTTAATTTTTCTTAGAGAATCATGAAAAGTTACCTTTCTGAAACCCATATATATAAATCCCTTTTGTTGATCTATTAATTTAATAAGCTTTTAGAGACAGTATGAAGAGGTCTTGATGACTGTTAGAAGATAAGAGCCAGGAGAATGCGAGTAATAAACAACATCAAGGAAATAATAAACAACATGAAGCTAACAGAATTCTGCAGACAAAATAAAATTGCTTCTCCTGCAATTCCCTTTGGATTACACCTCCATTTATCTGTTTACTTTTTACCTAAGAGCACGTACAAAATAGGTTGGAAAATAAAACACAGGGACAGTTTGCTGCAGGAAATGAAACACAGTACTTGTCATTTAAAACTACTCTGTGCTTGCTTAGACACAGTGCAATTTTTAAGAAAAGAGGAAAAAAATATGTTCATCAAAGTTCATTTGCTTTCCATTGCCTTTTTTTACATAAAGATAATCCATTTCTGGATCAGACGGTGTTTGAGTTGACTATCCTTCAATTTAGAGCAGACAGTATTTTACTCTTTTATGATGATATATATTTCATTATAAGGGCAAAGGGTGAAAAATAATTACAGTGATTTAGTACATTATTTCAATTTAAATCAAGACAAGTGTGAAGTTTGTAATTTAAAAAAGTCCAGTGTTATAAACTGATTTGGAGGTGTATCAGTGAA
Organism: Rhagologus leucostigma; assembly: GCA_013397725.1. NCBI lineage: Eukaryota > Metazoa > Chordata > Aves > Passeriformes > Rhagologus > Rhagologus leucostigma. The sequence goes on from VZTD01002141.1 coordinate 208,621, forward strand.
TTATGGGGAAGAAAGTATTTGGAGTGGTGGAAAGATTGGCTTTATTTCATTGTCTTGTTCCTGAAGTACCTTCATTTTCTTACAATGTGAACATTAAGCTGGCTGTAAGTCCCCTTAGGGTTGAACACAAGCTTTGCAAAGTTTAAATAGGAAAAGCTCTGTAAATCTCGGTTAAGAAAACAAAAGCACCTTCTAACTGTTTCCATATAATAGGAAGAAGAGTAATTTTTATATTCCTGCAGAGTTCGTTTTGTTAAATTGCATAATTATGTTGAAAGTAAGTTGCTAACAGATGAATGCACACACCAAGAATTCCACAGCATACCTTCAAGAATGGCATATTTGGAAAATAGCAACGTTTTATTTTACATTTTCTGCAGTTCCTACAAGTAATTTTGTTAACATTTCAAAATTCACTTCATCAGTAGGGGGTTATGATCCCCCAACATCAAATTAGCCTAAGCACAACCCTGTTGCATATAGTTGGGGACAGAAAGGCTTTGTTAGGAATTTATGTCAGCAAGAAATAATTGTTTTGTCCTAGAGGGGAACAAATTCTCAAAGGTGCACCCCAGTTTAGCAGAAGAAGTGAGACTGCCTATGCCACTTTTAACTGAACTCTAAAGTTTCAGATATTGATAGAGATGGTTTTAAAAAGTGATGCGCGTTGGGATATAAATATAATCATTGTTCCTTTATAAAACAAATTGTATTGCTATTTTGAATGCTGAAAGAATACAGTTAAGTCCTGGTGCACTGCATACGCCACGCAACTAGATTTTACCTATAGGGATATCCTTTATTCTAAGCAATGCCTCAATTTTTTTTTTTGTAGATTATCTTTTCTTACTATGAATATGCGTGTCTGCGTCATGTAACTGTGTTGAAAACATCTTTGTCACCATTTTCTTCCACCATCAGGCTTCCAGTAGGCAGTGAAAAAAGAAATATATATAAAAAAAGTCTCAGATTGCTAGACTGAATAATATGTCTTTAAAAAGAATTAAGATCACATTTTCTAGGCATGCAATCCGATCTTGTAGGGACCTGGAACAGCATTCCCAGGTTCTTACATGGAGTTTGAAAAGCAAGTATCATGGGAAAGATGTATCCAATGGAACAGCAAGAGGAAGTACTTTCTAGACGTGGTTGAAAATATGTTACATACAACAAAAATACAGCTTTATAGAAATCTTTGTTTTAAGAGATTTCTATCTCCAAAAAAGAATTTTAGAGATAGTCCTCTAAAAATAAATGCAGTATTTTCCCATCAGCCGAGTATCAGTTTCAGCTTGTTTGCTTGGCTTTTGAATTTTACCAGCATCAGTTGTATGAATATATTTGGTTATCTATATTATATTGAGTATTTCTACACTACAAAGTGTTTGTCTTATTTAAACCATATCTGCCTCTTAATGAAAATACAGAATTTTCCTCTTTTGTGGGGAAAAATGCCAGTTCTTCATTTAGCCTTGCAATAAAAACAAATTCCAACACATTAGAAGATGGAGAAAGAACTGAAAAGGATAGGTGAAATCTTTCACTTTTCTTACAGATGATAGACATTAGCAATTTGGAAATACGCTTGCATAAAGATAGCCTGAAAGCTGAGGATACCACCGTGAAAAATTACATGATATGGAAAAGCAAAATATAAAAACTGATCTCTGTATTTAATTTTTCTCATTTTAGATGTTTCAATTTATAGAAAGAATAGAAATTGCTATTGATTTCCTATAAATTTAAAACAGAGACTAGCAAATACCTTTTAATTTTATATGCACCAAACTTGTGGAACCAGTGACCATTGTATTTCATCTGAATAAAGGAACTTTGCCTTAAGTAGTGGGACTAGAAATAAATATTGAAAAATTATAATGCAAAATTCATTCTTCAAGTCATCAGTAAACAACTAAGTTCAGATGTTTTTTTCTTTTTAGGTGGGAGTTTTTGTGTTTCTTTTTTTAATTTTGTTTGGGGTTTTTTGGGGGGGGTAGGGAGTGGAGGTTGTGGTGTTTTGGGGGTTTTTTTGGTTGGTTGGTTTTGGGGTTTGGTTGGTTGTGTTTAGGTTTGGCTTTTCTCCCCTTAGACTTGAGGAATAATCTGCAAAAGTGATACCACTCATAGTCTATTTTCTTGTGTCTTAATAAAGATCAGTGTTGGAAAGCCTACACAATAGTAAATGATCACTGATCTATATTCTTACTTTTTCCCTTACTTTCAAAATCTGTGTCACCACTCATACATCCTTCATTCATACCTGTCCCATTGTAAAATGTCATATATGCTCTAGTTAGGGTTATGGCAAGGAACAGACTGTCCTCCTTCACGGATATGGGTAGACGTCCTGACCTCCCCAAAATTCTTTATTACACTGGGGATTCTCTAGATTATACCTACCAAAAGAGGCAGTTTAGTGGCCAATTTTAGCACACAATAAGAGAAAAAAAATTATGAGCTAAACTGAGAACACTTTGCATTATTCACCTGAAAAAAAACAGGGAAAAGGCTTTAGGTTTGTATTTCCTGCCTTGGTCCTTTTCCATCGATTACTAAACCACACCCATTGATAATTCTTTGATTCTTTGAGTCTTGATTGTAGCCATAATTGCATATATTTTCTAATCCAGTACATTTTTACCTGATATCTCCAAATAAAAATACCTACAGATTAATTCTAATAATCACAATTTACAATGGCCATTTGTATCCTGTTTAAAGCTGCATGTATAATACTTACTTTTCCCACAGCTTTATTGTTGCTCATGTGAATAGTAAATAAATTATAAAGATTGGATTTCTATTTTGGGTTCTTCTGACTTATATACAGAAAGGATAGACTTCTTTGTATTTTTTTAAATGCAAAAAATGGCTTGCCTTTTTTTATGTTGTTTCCTTCCCAGAAATTGTTACAGAATAATAATTCAGTTAATCTTTCAGGCAGCTAAAACCCCTAGTGAATGATGCATTTTACCTGTCACTAAAGTTTTGCTTTCTGAAAATTTTGGAAAATGTTTTTAATTTAATCATGAAGTAGGAAATAATCAAATTGTGTGATGAAAATTAATGGCCCTTGCAATTTAAAGCAAAGGTGGGTAAAGGCAAATGATGAGCCAAGGAAATCAACCAACAGCTTCAAAACCCTAACACGTTTTCAGAGCCAAGTGCTTATTAATATTTTGAATAAAGTGATTAATTTTATTAAAAGGTAGCTAGCTAAAGCTGTTTGTGAAGATAATCTATGATTAAGTTATACAATATAAAATAAAAAGCTCTTGGCTTTAGTCTGTATTTTGTTAGTGATCTCCTGAATAGATTTTTGGGAAAGTCACCTTATGTGTACATTAGTTTTTCTACTGTTTAAAAGACTTAGCTTACTTCTTTAATCCTTTCAAAATTTCCAGAAAGTTCTTAGATGCAAGAGACAAAAAACTAAAATCTCATGCAAGTTTAAAGTTGACTTACAGCAATGAGAAAGAAGTAGGATTTTTTTGAGGTGAGTTAAATATTTGTGGCTAGTTAAAAGGTACAAAAAGCTATTTTAAATTAGAAATGCTAAATAGATGTAATGTTACCTGAATATACAGAACTGACATTAAGAAACTAACATGTTTGTTCCAAAAATAAATTGAATTTCAATTAAAATTAGAGTATCTCTAGACTTAAATATTCCTTGTGATATTTGAGTCAGAAGCTATGCAAAAATTTTGCAAATTTGTCATGTTCCAGAATCATCTCAAGCTACAGACAAATTAACAGAAATAAAATTAAGCTAGATGTCTGCTTTGATTTCAATTGCAGCATTACTGGAGAAATGGCTACAGCAGTATTAGAGGACTTTAGAGAACCTTGATAATGATACACTTTTAAAATATGCAACATTTGTTCCAGAGCACCTGGATGCACAATCTGATTTATGTTGGTAAATATTTATGGCAAATCGTTGCTTTAGATCAATGGGATTTTTTGATTGCTAAGCCTTAATTAAAAAGCATGATGAATGCATTATAAAAGTTCATAAAAGAAGGTCTAAATATGATATTTGAAATCTCAGTTTCAGAACTGTTGTTAGACCTCCAGTATGCCACCTGGGCTCCTGTGAGTATCATTAGGGACTGGAGATAGCACATTTATACTCAGGGATGCAATGAACTTTAATAAAACCTAACTTACTTCCATTTTTTAAATCAGAATAAAAATCATGTATGTCTAATAAAAATCTTCTTGCTATCAGTAGTCTTGTGATATGTTGCCTTTTTACGGGTTAATTGACCTGGGATTTGTGGAAAACTATGTTTGGCAAATGAACTTGCAGTGTACATAAACTCATTTGTTTGTAAATGTTTTAGGCATTGAGCTACAGTAGCATTGTGATTGCTTCTAAAAGTCAGAGTCTCTTAGCATATGTTAATGATAAATTGATTAAGTATGGATTTATGCAAAACAGACCTCTCCGTCCTTGAATGGTTTGAGAATTCTTGCTAAAATATGGAAAGTTCTTATTAGCCCTGCATGTTAGATTTGGGTGAATGTCTGGTTTCTCTAACAGGAAGAAAGATGAGAGAAGCTAATCTGCTGAAAAAGTCATGTGTGGTCTAGCAAAGAGAAAACCAAAAACATGTCTTGTGCAGTGGGATGCAAGATGATTTATTTATACATCTTCAAGTATAAATAGTGTGAATGATGAGTCTGCAAGTTTTTTGCTTGTATGGCTTAGAGGTAATAAAATTATAAGACAGAAATAATTGTTATATCAAATTTACAATTTAACTTACTAAAAAAGTGAAAAAGGTATTCTAAAACTTAAAAACCTTGTATGATTTTCCAGTTTTGAAAAGAGTTAGAAAAAATGGAAAGATTATGGTAAATATCTTCAGAGAGTATTTTTAATGGAGATACTTTAAGTATTATCTCTAAACTAGCCACAATTATTAGAGTATGCCCATGACAAATAAGTCTTTTATAGTGGTCAATATATTTTATAAATATAAATCTATGTTGTAGTTGGTTTTAAGAGTGCCAGCAAAATGCCAGAAGCCTTCACTTTTTATAAACTTGTCAGGAGTATAAAACAGTAATCCCAATACTTTTGCAGTAACTGGGAGTGCCACTAGTATTCTTCACACAGGAAAACCTGCTATAATGAATAATGTGGGAAAAGAACACTTGCTGCTGAATGTGATGCTGAGAAAGACTAAAGGCCATACAGTAGCGTGCCATGTTCTGGATCAAAGTTTCAGGTACAGTTTTGCATTTTAATGTTTATGTATGTATTCCTCTAAGATAACAAGTAAACATTCAAAATGAATTGCTTTATTTATCTTCTAGCAAATCTGTGATGGTCTTAGAAGTATTTCTTGCTAAAAAGTGCCATGCTGTTCACAGGCAGCTGTCATTTCAGTAAACCACACTGATGCCATGATACTTACTATTTATTTTTCTTAATCATATTAAATTAAAAACTGAAATGCATACATTTAAATGATGCAGCTTTGAAAGTGTTTCATGTTTCAATACAATGATAAAATATGTAAATACCATCAGGATAATCATCATCAACATAATGGATTACAGCGGATCGTGGAATGATAGAGTGGTTTAAGTTGGAAGGAACCTTAAAGGCCATCTAGTCCAAGCCCTTCCCATGGAAAAGTTCACCTTCCACTAGACCAGGTTGCTCAGAGCTCCATCCAACATGGTGTTGAATACTTCCAGGGATGGGGCTTCCACAACTTCTCCAGGCAACCTCTTCCTGTGCCTCACCACCCTCACAGTAAAGAATTTCTTCCATATATCTGATTTAAATCTACCCTCTCTCAGTTTAAAACTTCTGTTCCTTGACCTGTCACTTCAGGCCCTTTAGAAAGCTTTTCTCCATCTCTCTTACAAGCCCCCTTTATATACTGGAAGGCTTCAGTAAACTCTGCCTTCTCCAGGCTGAACAGCCCCAGCTGTCTCAGCCTTTCTTCATAAGAGAGATGTTTCAGCCCTTTGGTTGTCTTTGAGGCCTGGCTCTGGACTCACTCCAACAGAACAATCTTTCCTGTGCTTAGAACCCCAGAACTGGACGCAGTACTCAAGGTGAAGTCTCACAAGAGCAGGCAGAGGGGCAGAATCACCTCCTCTGACTTGCTGGCCATGGTCCTTTTGATGCAGCCCAGGACACAGTTGGTTTCTGGGCAGCATACCTATGTTCTTCTCAGGATACATGTCCCTGGTTCCACTGCCTATACATTTCCTTCTTGCACTTTAGTTTGGCCAGGAGGTCCTTACTTACACATGCTGGTCTTAGAAGAAAGTGCTCATAGAAACAAGTCCTTAAAGAACTGCCAACTCTGTTCTGATCCTCTATCCCTGAGTTTCCCAGGTGGTCCCATCCACTAATTCCTTATGCAACTGAAAGTTCACTCCTAAAATTCAGGGTCTTGACTTTACTTGCCTGGCCTATATCTCTTGAGATCACTAATTACACTAGGTCATGAGAGCTGCAGCTCTGGCAACCACCAGTCCTGACCTCTCTAATTATTTCATCTGTGTTGATAAGCAACAGGTCCAGTAATGCTTCTTCTCTGGTCAGGTTTTCTGTCTCTCAGATTAAGTAATTTTCCTAGACAGAGTCCAGGAGACTCCCAGACTACTTACAGATTTCTCTGTCTTTCCAGAAGGGGTTAGGATGAATGAAGTCCCCCAGCAGTATCAGAGATTGCAAGCATGTGGTTCCAACTCCTCCTCTTTGTAATCCACACTACATATACTGGAACATGCTCCAGTTGGTCTATCAACCATGTCACAGTTTTAGAGGAACAAGTCACAATTCCTTTGAGACATTTCATGGTTGTTTCTGTTGGTCCTCAATCTGTCAGCAACTCCTGGATTTTCTATTACTCAAAAATCTATCCCTTTCCCCATTAAATCTACGTTAACGTTCTCCTTATAAGTCTGTCCAGTTTGATGTAAAAGACCTCTTGCTCCACTTTGTCATGTGAATTCCATCAGCTCCAAACAGATCTGGCTTCTCAAAGGTCAGTCCAGGATCACAGAAGTCAAAACCAATGAGTATGGCACCAGCCAGGCAGCCAAGCATTCACCAGTTTATTTTTTCTCCTTCTTCCTGAACCGTCTTCCTCTGATTGTGAAGATAGACAACCCCTGTGCTCCAGCCGTAAGGAGCTGAGTTATCACTCAGCCTGGGACAGTGCATAATATCATGCATAAATCTGCTGTTGAAATTCTCAAATGTTGTGTTTCCTTTTGAGCTCCTCTTATTGTTTGATGTAAGTAACCCTTGATGGCTTGAATATATTCATTGTATTCTAACGAAATGTTCTTTGTAGGATATGATGTAGCTCTTCTCTCATTAATAAGAATTTGGTAAAGGCCTTTCATAAGTAAACTCCTAATAACTATAGTTTATTAAAAAAATTTTCATGAAGAATACTCTCTTTTTATTACTCGGATTCAAAGCAGGTTCATGCAACCTGTAATAAAGACTCCAGTTGACTACTGCAGGTCTGGAATCTGAGTTGCAATAATTTTTATTAATCTAGCAAGCTGGTCCTGGGAGTGAGTCCTGCACAGTGAAACACTTCTTTTAGTCACTCTCCCAGCACTTAACTTCATCTTGTGCTTTCTGGAAACAAATTGGCCTTGATGGTTTTAGAACTGAACATATCTATATGATGCTGGAACAAAGAAGCTTCAGGCTGAGACCCTGGAGAGCTGATTTACCCACCACTTTCAACTAGATAATAGAAAGCTGTTGACAAAAAAAGTAATTTCAGTGAGGAAAAATTCACAAAACTGTCTATGAAATATGTTTTCTATTTTTTGGCAAGATATAATACCTCATCTCCTGGATGATAACACACATTTTTTACCAGGCTAGGCACTCAAGAGTTTTTTTGTGCATAAGTTGAATTTTAATAGCTCCCACAGGGAGACATTGGGGAAACTGTCACACCATGTTTGATCACAATCTCCATCTAGGTTTGACACTATGAGAGGAAGGAGACATACCTGCTGATTTGAAGAAAGATAAATCCTTCCCATTCTATTTCACATGATCATGTGTAATTATTATCAGACCTGTTTGCATAGGAGCTATTCTCTCTGGCAACAAGGAGAATTTATACTTTAAACTGTAAGGCTAGATTCTGTTTTATTTGGGGTATATTTTGCTAAGGCAGAAGCTAATAGTCATAAAACTGCTAATATTGTTAAAAAAATCAAGTCCTTTTTTTCCTTTAATGTTCACTTATGGTTGTGAATCTTAGAATTTAACAGTAGACTGCATAGGGGAATACATACATATCTAGGTCAACAAACAGAAGTAATTTTTTATTAATGAAAACAAAAGAAAAAAGAGCAGTTTATTTTGCTTTATTCTTCTTTCAAGTTCTCTAGCTTTAAATTGCAGGAAAGGAGTGTTCCTTTTTGTTTTTCTTTAATATAAGAGATTTATACTATCTCATAAAATTTGTGGTGCAAGGCATAACAGCCCTAACAGAACTGAGAGTGCTAGGAAGGTCATAGAATGAGTCTTTAATTTTTTTTTTTTTCCAGTTAGACAGAATCAAAATAATTAGACTTTAAAAGATGGAGGAACATACTAAAAAGAGCAGGATATTCCTACTCATGCTTCATATGCAGCTGGGAATGGAGACATATTTCACAGATTTCACAGAATATTCTGAGTTGGAAGGGATCCACAAGGATCATCAAGTCCAAGTCTTAAGTGAATGGCCCATAAAGCTCTCATTAAAAAAAAAAAAGTGTTAAAAGAGCAGGAAGATAACAGTCTCTTCAATTTAATTAAATCTCTTAAAGGTAAGCTCTAAGTTGATTTTAGAAGTCTAGCAGGACGAAAGCTTTTCATTTTCAGTCCTCAAATAAAGTGACTTAATTTACTTAACTATAATTATTAATTGTAACTGTGGAATTTCAAAAATGTAGGTAATTTAGACATCAAAACAGGAAAAAAAAAAGAGAGATCTCTCTACAGAGTTCTGCATAGTGGTGAAAGAGCACTGAGACCATCTGTACTATAGAACTGTCAAAAGGGAAGAGCAATTTCTATGCAAAGCATAAGCAAAGACTGACTTTATCAAGGAGTTTGTTCTAAACAACGTGGAACATTGTGCCCCAGTTGCCTTAATTACGCTGCTGCATCTGAACACTGACTTCCCTGCATGTTGCAGGGCTCCTGTGGAGTTCTTCTGTAACTCCTTTCCGTAGAAGTTTAGCAGCTCTGAAAGATTCTGGCATTATCTCCACTATGCTGCTAATGGCTGCCCTGGCTCCCACTGGCACCAATGACAAGTTGGGTAACTGGTGTTAGAGCCTCAGTGCAGCTGGTGTCTGCAACAGAGCCTTGGTGAAGTGAGCCTGGCTGCCCTGCACTACCAAGGATCACTTGACACCCTTGTCACACCAGTCAGGTGAAAGATTAAACATGGGAGCTTGTCTGTAGGGTGCTATATCTCTCTGAAGGTGGAATTTCCTCTCAGGAGACATTTTATCTATGTGGAGCCTGATGTTTTGTGGATAGATGTCATTCCTGCTTGTCTAAATCAATTTTTTCCTCTCATTTTCTTGTGTTGTATTTATGAAGACTTCAGTAAAGAAATAAGTGAGCAAAGAGGATATATATCATGAGGGTAGGACAGAGAAATCACCCTGTAGACAATCCAACCATCACTGAGCCTTGAAGGTACATTTATTTGCCTGCTAGGTAGATAAGATACAGATCTGAGAGAACTCAAGAACAAAGAAATTCTTATTTCTTCAGCTTCTGTTAACATGCTTTAGAATTTCAAACCAAGAAGATTTTTTGTTGTTGTTTGATTTTTGAACAAAGTTGGGCCAAGTCATTTCAGAGTTTTGCCAGAGAGTGAGATAATTGTCCTACTGGGATTAGAGGAATTTTAAGAACTGCATAGCAGCAGCCACATAATGGCTTAAGGTCAAGCTGTCTTCAACCACTTCTATAACCAATTCTTTTGAAGGTGTTTCTGTTGAGTGCCTAAAGTTGAATATCCAGCATGAGGTGTAAGTGAGATTTGGGAGAAGTGACATTCTGCACCAGAGTCCAAGTAGACTGCCCTCCAGGCTCTAGGGAACCGTCAAAGGGCCTGGAACTTTTCTTTCGATCTGCACACATCATCAGAAATGGAAGAAAAAAAAAGAAACTGACAGATTTTGCTTCTTTGGCAAAGTCCTAACTGTCTGCGTACCCTTTTTTTGATATGTCACTGAAAAACAAATGATTACAAAATATAAAATAGTCAGAGAGCATGATTTTCTCTATTACTTTTAATTGTCACAAGAAAGATCATGTAAATGCTAACTACCTGCAAAGAAGAAATAAAATGCTAACTACATGCAAAGAAAAAATAAAATTGACCACTGAAAAACATAGTAAACTGAAAGGATCACCTATTTTATGTGTTAGTTAACAAAGCAACAGTTCTCTGTGCCACAAGTTCGTTGTCTGATGACTCATCGCTTAGGAGGCTCAAAAATCTGACAGGTTAAGTTTATACAAGTTGCATTAAAGCAATTAGAATAAACAAGGGTTTTTAGCACTTGAGCTTCCTGATAAATGGTCTTAAAACAAGAACTGGTCAGTTTATCTCCTTTTCTGTCAAGTATTCACCTTCAGTGAAAGCTTTGCATGCATTTTAATTTGTCTTAAATTTATGCATAACTAGATTAGCAGTTTCTAGCAATCATTTGTTTTGCTTTTCTGCTTTCAGCCATCCCTTCTTTTTATACCACCTGCTGTATTTGCCTTCTGTTCAGAGTATGCTTTTGACAGTTACTAATAATGCAGATTAAATTTACTTACTATGACAGGCAAAACACTGTGTAAAACCAAAACAGTAGAATCCCATATTCTTTTTCTGAGTTTAAGTAGTAGCTTAAAAGGCCAAAACAAGTTTGTAAGAGCATTAATTAATTAACAAAGTAGGTGTCTTACAGGACTTAAATATAGACAGTGTGGAAAGCTGGCTGTGGTGATAAAATATTGCAAGGTTTTAATAGGCATATATATACTTCTCAAGAACAAAATCTATCTACAGGTCAATTTTGATTTTTTGGAGTTCATTAGCATTTGCTACTAATCAATATAGAAATGTTTTTATGGAATGAAAATTAGCTTAATTCAGATGTCTTATTAAGCTATTTTTACTATTTAGTTCTCATCTCTAAAATATGCATCATTACTTCTCATTCATGATTTTAAAAAAGCTAGAGGAAAACTGTTTACAGCCTTTTAGATATGGTGATCAAGCCCAGACAGAAGCTGTGTTTATTATGCATCTAAGACATGTGGTTAGATGATGGCAGAAGCAGTGAGTGTATTAAATGACTGCCCTTTGCACCAATGGATCATTGACCTACAGTATTCTCCACATCTCAGCCTGGCAAAACTCCTGCATGAATTGTAGCAGTCTATGCCTTTTCCATGCATTTAGTTTGGAAAATGCATGAATTACAGTGATCATACAGAGAAAACCTATAGTGTCTCATGCTGCATTATAATAGCATCATTCCATAATTGGCATTGTTAATGGGAAAAGATTGGGTTGTTGGTTTTTTGTGTAAATCTAGGTCAAGGTAGAATAAGCATGTTAGACATAATTTAGCCCCCAGATGCAAATATAAGGACCCTTTTAAATGGAAATAGGAATCATTTAGAGCATTAGAGAAGAAAAGATGACCTTCAAAAAGATGAATTTCTGTAGAGACATAAATTGTATCTTATAGAATATGTATATAATAGTGATTCATAGGTAGTCAGCTACGCAGAATTCCAAATCAGCTGGAAATTCACTGACTGATGTATTTTTAAAAAGAAAAAAAAAACAGTTATGTGAATATAAAATTGAAGCTGTTTAAAGATGTTATTTTTCTTTCCAGCTGGGGTCTCTTCCAAAGACTTTCATTAGACCTACAGATTGCAATGCATAATGTTCTGCTGTAACAAGGGGAAGAGGATTTTTTCACGGTGTCTACATTAGACACGTAATTTGGGAGCCTCAGTTAATTACCTAGGCTCATTATATATCCAAAGAATAAAAGTAAGCATCTCCAAAGGGCACCTCAGAGCATCTCAATTAGGAGGCATCTACCTCCATTTATTATACAGAGAACCGAGACTTTTAGTTTTATGGATCAGTTTTCTTAACTTGTGCAGGGACTGTGAATCTTACATTGAGTAACTAGTTTTTAAGGAGGCAGGTTTCCAGGAAACTGGTTATTTGTCACCTGCTGCAAAGAAAGATCCAGTTTTCTCTCCAGCTGTCGTTAACACAGAGACCTCAGCCAACACCAAGTAGATCATTGAATGCATGTTGGTGAAGGAACAATGAAATCATCCAGACTTGTGTAGCGGCAAGATGAGGGTTTGCTTTTTTTAACTGAGGACAACAGTGCAAATACATGGAGGCATAGTCAGTAGAGAACATGGAATGCTAGCAGGGGAAAGGAAGCTGCAATAAGAGCGACTACAGCAGAGTCTAGGGTGAAGAAACAAAGCAGCAGTTATGACTAAGTGTTTTGGTTGCTGCCATGGAGCTTTCAGAGTTTGTGAAGGAGAAATACTAGGATCATCTGCTGCAGTAGGCTGCAGTAAGTGAGTGGGTTTGGAGTCTCAGATGACACACAACAGACAGAAAAAAGAAAAACGAGTGCTGGGAAAGAGCACTCACAACAGAGCTTGGCAATAGCAACCTCTACCAGTCATTAAAACAACTGGTATTATGCAGTAGTGAGTGTTACAAAGTTACAAAATTCTGACTTAAAAGAAATGACAAAATGATCATGGTTGCATCTGGACCCATGTAGTAATACAGTAAAACTGAGTGACTGTGTTCTGATACATAATTCTAGATTAGAAACTCACAATTACGTACTGTGAGTATCTGAAGTAGATACATGAACTCACTCTGAAGCATTTACAATAGGAAGATAGAAAGGAAACCATCAGAAATAAATTAATATGTATGAGAAAAGTTTTAGGGAATACTGGACCTCATATGAAAAAAAAATAAAAAGAGGCATCAGGAGTGTTAAAGGAAGTGTTGAATCTGACATATTTAGTCTGAAATGCTTCTGATAACAACTCTGAGTGACAAAGATGCAGAACAGAAATTGGGAAATAAAAGCACAAAGGAGAAAAACAAATGTACCTCCTGAAGCAAACAGATCTGTGAATATAGGCCTAAGCAATCAAGAAAGCATAGAATTACTGTATATTTAGATAATTAAAAACCATTTGTACTTGATACCAGCTGACAAAACTTTCTATCACAGTATCTTGGCTTATATGGACAGATCATCCTAGTGCATAGCATTTTGCTATGGCACCAATACAGGTAAAAGATTGCAAGGAAACTGACAGTCCCTCGTGTCAGAATGAACTGACATAAACACATATGCAATCCACATCAGAAGGTATTCTCATAATCTGTATTCCATACTCATTCAAAAGAATTTCTGCCTTCTCAAATCATAAGGTGATTAACTATTGAGAGGTGATACTAAAGCAGAACTCTGCCTTAAAACTCGACTGTCTACACTGAGAATCACAACATAAACTGGACGAAACTGGGATTCCAAGGCTTCTGAATTTAACACTTGAGATATTCTGTAAGTTCATATGCAGCATGAAGAGATCTATTAATAAGAAATTAATCTATTATGTCAAAGTGCATTACCTCCACTGTCATTGAGTTTTGTTCCCTTGTAAAACTACACTACTCACTTTGTCTAGCTACTGCATATAGAGCTTTCCTAAAATTCACTGCTTTATTGCAAACCCTTTTTGTGTCAGTGATTTTATATCTAACTTACTTATTGAGCCAGAAATTTCAGAGACTCTCATTTTCTCCTAACTAGTCTCAGTATCAACAACAGTTTCTGTGATAATGATTTGGTACTATGGGACATTTCCAAAGAATTCTGTTTAACATGCAATAGACGAGCACCTGTGTTCCATGGGGTCATGTTTTGTCACCCTAAGTCTTCAAGTCTTTAAAAATTTTGCAGTTGAAAGCAGTATTACAAAAATCATTGTTTTAAATTAAAATTGATCTGTGGCCAGGAAATTAAACACAGTCTTTAAAACGCCAAGACATCAATTGGGACTTCTAGATCTCTGAAGCCAGAGAAAAAAGATGAAAATTAGACAAAGAATAGACAAGATAGAGATGTTAGTAGAGCATTATAATTATTAATATTTTTGAAAGGAAGTCCAAACATGAAAGAAATCAGAGAAGAAATGTGCAACACAGCTAGCTTTTATCTTTTATTTGCTATGAGAAACAGCCCCCAGAAAGAACTTGGAAAGATTCAGGCACAATAATAGTATGCTATTAATAAAAAATACAACAGCAAGATGAAGGAAAAATCAAGGGACAAAGAAAGGTACATGAAAAAAGAAGAAACAAAGGAGACAGAGAATGAAACAAAGAAAAATAATTCACTGTGAAATTTCATTCCTATCCTTTTATTTTTCCCCATCCATCTTCCTTTGTTCTTTCATTGTGATATTTTGAGATATGAAGATTGAGTTCCTCCTTCTGAACATTGACTAGCATGCTGTGATTGACATGCCATCTGACAAATGTTTTGCAAAAATTGAGCTCTATATCATGTATAAATTGTTCTGCGGTTGGCTTCATAAAATTGCTATGTTGCAGTTAAAAATCTTCTAGAAGGTATTCACAATGGTAACATCAGTCCGCAGATAAGAACTGAAATGTTTTTATTTCAGACTGGCTGATTCATCTTTCATAATTCTATGAACAAATCATTTGCAGTTGGGTTGTAATAGACTCTGGTGTCATTTTTATTTTCTCTAATACGTTTCTTAGTCCCAGGGAAACATATTAGATAACATCAATTCCAAATTGAACCAGTTTTATCTCCAGTATTAACTGCACTAAGTTCACAGTAGTGCTCAATTGTTAAAAAAATAACCAATCAATAACAAAAAAAAAAAGCAACAAGGCAAAGCCCCCACTTAAGACCACTGAAGGTAAGAGTTTAGCCTTTAAAAACACATTAGATTCACCATCCTCAAGAAAACAACCTTCTTACTCTGTTTTATTGTTAAGTCATGGAATCATGGAATCATAGAATCACAGAATCATTTAGGTTGGAAAAGACCCCTAAGACCATTGAGTCCATCCATTAACCCAGCACTGCCAAGTCCACCACTAAACCATGTCCCCATGTGCCACATCTATGTGGACACTGAAAAGCTTTGGCAGAGGGATTTTTCAGCCTTCTGCTGCATTCTGTGAGAAACATAAGGTTCTCACAGAAACTAGGCAAAATACTGTTAAGAGTTTTTGTAAACTATTTCTCTATCTTTGCACCTGTTGTTTGTCAAGGAATTGTTATGATATCCTAACAAGAAATATTTTGAAATGGGTGTTCTGTGGATTGACCAATCACCCTGATGGGTGGTTGGTCAGAGGTCCAATAATCCTTTGCCATGTTGGCGACTCAACTTATAAAAACTGATTTATAATTAATTAAATCAGCCATTTTCTCTGGACTCTGGTGTTGTCCTTTCTCCTCGTCCCGGGCTCAACAGCGACACATCTACACATGTTTTAAATACCTCCAGGGATGGTGATTCAACCATTGCCCTGAGCAGCCTGTTCCAATGCTTGACAACACTTTCAGTGAAGAAATATTTTTTTAATACCTAACCTAAATCTCCCATTGCAACTTGAGGCCACTTGTTTTCATCACATTTTACCTGGCAAAATAGGCAAGAAAAGCTTATTTTGCATTATATTGACACAAATCGCATCACAAAGAGATGTGATCACAAATGCAGAAATTCACATTTTCATTTACCACACTCTCGATTGCACTGTACAAGGTTAGCACCACATGTATTCATTGGCCACTTTCAAATAGATAAAGAAAGGAAATATGAAGCTGGAACTACAGTTTATCCAAAATTTCTCCCTAAATATAAAGACACTGAAAATCTATGAGAGCTTTCAATTTTAATGGATGTCTATACTGTAAAAAGATGCTCTAAAGCTCCTCAGAGACCCCGTGGTCTCTGAAATGTTTGGGAAAAAATAACTTTAGCTCAAAATAGGAAAGATCACTGACACTGGCACAATGAGTTTGAAGTCATACGAAGCTGTAGCCTAAAAATCTAACCCTTCCTGAATTAGACTATCAGAACAGAGGATTTTTTTTAAATTTTATTTTCTGAAGTATCTTAACATTTTTTGCCTATTGAAATCATGCCTTTTGGAAAGCATCTGTGATAATGCAAAAGAAGTCTCATACTGGCACATGAAACTTGGGGTTAAAAAGGCAAAAATGAAATCTGGAAAACAGAGGAAATCTTAGCTTACATAATTCACTTTATTTTATTTATTCACTCCAAATAAGCTAGGGTCACACAGTGCTTATTTTGCTTTTTTCTCTAGGTAAAAATACTATGTATTCATTTCCAACAATGAAAATTTAAATATTTTTTAAAATTATATTCTTTAAAAAAATAGAGTTTTACTAATCTTTTTCCCCTTCTTTGTTTTTAAGTACAGAATTCCCTATCTGAAAGTGCCCAACAGGGAACGAAGATAGAACTCATAAAAGTATAACTGCCTGAATGCCATCAGGATAAACAGAAGCAAAAGAGGTCATTATTTCCTAATTATAGTTGTATGTACACAAGCATCAGATCTCTTACATCTTACCCTCCATTAAATGGAATTTTGTGGGACATGAAAATTTTTGGCTTTAAACATGTCTTTGAACTGCAGTAACATGGTTGCAAATATTATGTGAATATAGACAGACACTAGCAATAATTTTAAAGTATTCTGTTTCCCATTATACTTGAGATTTTCTTTAAAAACTTTCTAACAGGTACTTAATTTATGTTAGTTGTAGGTTGAGGAGTTTTGACTAATTTTTGATGTATTCTTTAAACGTGTTTCTCTTTATGCTAGTGTCCATACAACAGTTTAAAATTCTTGTAATATTATTAGCCTGATACCAAGACTAAACTTTGGAAGAATCTAAATGTCCCTGAAAACTGCCATCTAAAGTCATGAAATCATAGAATATGCTGAATTGAAAGGGACTCATTGGGATCATCAAATCCAACTTCTGGCCCTGCTCAGGACACCCCAAGAATCACAATGTGTGCCTGAGAATGTTGTGCAAACACTTCTAGAAATCTGACAGGCCTAGTACTCTGAAGTCAGATGTGAACTTTGCAACCAATTGCATTTTCCATAAGTTTGAGCCTTAACTTTACATATGAACCCTACCACACTTCGGGTTATTCAAAATATGCACTCAGATTTGCTAGTCCCATCATTTCTTCTCTGGTGTACTCTTGGAAAAGAACAGGTGATCGTATTAAAGTGCTGCAATCTAACTCTTGCAGTCTGAGTGCCCCATTGTGGGTAACAATAACAGTTCGAAAGGGGTTCCTTTTTGCTCTTCAAAATCCTTTTGATTAGGCTGAAACTGCTAGTGCATAATTTAGTTCTGGTGAATGGTGAAGAGAGAATCTTTTGAAAATGAAAGAGAAAGAGGAAAACACTGATTTTCACAGAAGTGCATTAAGGATTTAAGCATACATACCCAGAGTCTGATTTTGAAGTACACTGATTGTTTTCTTCTTTTGTTGAGCATACTCAGCTTCTAGTAAAATTCAGCTGAGTCTGCAGATTGTAGAAGATAAAGGTAATTTTTGGCAGGTTTTCCTTTAAGAAGATCTGGCAAATATAAATAGGACAAGGTCATACACAAAGTAATAATTCTTTTGATTCCACAGCTCTCTAAAATGAATAACACTGAAAAATATTTACAGATTTATTACATGATTTATTATGAGCTTACCACAAAGAATGCTTTCTTTTGTTCTCAAAAGAAAGAAAGAGTTCAAATGAAGCATAGGACCTACAAGTTTTAGTTACTAAATTTTATGCAAAGAGTGAAGTTCCTGTAAAAAGTTGTGCTCTATTTTAGAAAGTCTTTCTGGGACAGACACAGCATACAAAACCATTGTAAAACTCTGCTCTCCGTATTTCTAGATATTTTCTGAAAGTATGTCAGTTGAGTACTTTGCACAGGAAAGAAACAGTGAAAAGAGATGTTATTTCCTTCTACAGCTCTCTGAGAGATGTCTCTGAAATTGTGGCTCAGCACAAACACAGAAAGAGGACATACAGACCTGTACCTCAGAATTTTAATAAATGTGTGATTCATTTGATTACTGATAACGGATTGACCTTAATTTCCTGTTCTAATTTGTATGACACCACTCCAGAGTTATAAACAGGAACAGCCTTTAGTTCCAGGGATCAAAATTCTGCTGCTGCTGCTTTTAAAGAGCAGTTGAAGCTGTCAGCTGCAATTGGCAAAGGAGAAAACAATGAGTCCTTGAATTGGATATGATTCACTGCTATGGGAGACTTGAAATGCTGCAGAGTATATATCCCAGTAGTAAAGTCTTAAACAGGGCTTCACAATGTTGTCCGTATTACTAAATGTCAGTTTTCACAGCACAGTTTTGAAGTGTTACAATGCAAAACGACTATTCTTTATGAAGAGTGGTTTTCATGAACATCTCTGTTGCACCTGCATTAATCAGGTATGAGATAACAGTCATAGAGTCACAGAAAGGCTTGGGTTGGAAGGAACCTTAAAGATCATTTAGATCCACCCTCTCTGCCTCGGGCAGGGACACCTTTCACCAGACCCCATTGCTCAGTGAACTACATCACGATGACATGATGTGATGTGCGATCAGACGGCAAATGCCATGATGTATTTACAATTCTCACATCAGGTGATGCTGAACCTTGGGGAATACATCTGCATTCCCACAAAGTCAAAGTCTAAACCCCAGGGATTGAGATTCATATCATGGTATGTGCTCCTATGTACAATGTTGGCTCACAATGCCCTTGACTTCTGTATGCAACACTGCAGTTCACATGGGTATTCAGAAATATGGGAAATAAGTACAATTGCAATTTTACATAAACACAAAGGGCACCTAAAATACATTTTAATTGAAGAAGAACAATAAGAGAACCTTTGGAAGAACTAGTCTTATTTGAAAGCTTTTATGTGAAGGTGACAGGCATCCTCTCATGTAAAATTGATGTCTTTCTTAAGTATAGTTTTGATTGCTCCGTGGCACAAAAATCTGCTGATTAAAAAACTCAATAAAAATTTGCAATAATGAATAAAAAATTATCTATCATTATTTGTATAGTTATAGCAAGGTGCAATCTTTGTGATTTGCAGCACTAAAAATTTTCTGACAATTGTCCTATTTGTCTTTTTGAAAAGAGCAAAACTATTAGACTAGAAGATTTAAAGCAGAGGTCTCAAAAATGCATCTAGAAGCTTATGTAGCAAAAAAGTTAAGAACATCTTTTAAAGTTATTAAAAACTTAATTTCAATAGCTAGGAGCTTCTTTCCAAGCTTGTTAAAAGACATTCAGAATTTGTGCCTTTGTTCCCACCAAGCCTTGAAGGCTTAGAATTTAATTTAAAATACTGAAGTTTTATTTTCTCAAGCTCACAGGCTCCTTAAAGCCTAAGTAATTCATAGGACAATCAAATTTCCTTGTATATAACATGACATAACTACTTTTAAGAAAATTTAAAATGATGCCATGAACTGTACTAAGTCTTCTGGCCTTCATCAACCCTTGCAGTAATTATCTGTCCCAGAAAAAGGCTTTTGGAGACAGGAATTGGTTATAAATCACTAAAAGCATTCTTGTCGTACTTTTTAATTAGCTGATTTTCCCCACTTATTAAAAGATAGATTTTCTTTCTGGCTCCTGTCTGTCTGAAATAAGTTTGATTAGACAAAGACTTCTTGACACCTAAGAGTTGTTTTCAATCACATTTATGTAAAATAATTGTTATTTGATATCACAGTTTAATACATAGTCTGAATTGTGGCAGAAAAAACTTAGAAAACCAAAACCAAACCCCCAAAGCCCCAAACCCAGAGTACAGGGCTTCACTACAGGTTTTATACACAACCTGCTTTGATTCTAGATTGCATTGTAGGTTCAAGAGGTTGAAACATCCTTTGTTAACGTGTCAGTGTATATATACTTGAGTTTATTAAAAATCTTCCTACTTAATACTGACATTACCAGCTAGCTTTTAACATTTGCTGGTAAAAAGATGTTTATGTGAAATCCAGAGTAAAAGTGACACTAATAAAACCTGCACTGTAATATACTGAATCTTTTAAGTCTGTTGTTTGTAAAGCAAAACTATCATTAGGATACAGCAAGGAAGTGTACTTCATGCTGAAGATCTTTTATGATGATACATCAAAGAAACTGCCTGATAAATCTGATTCTTAGGTGATAGCTGCGGAAATCTTGCCAAAGTCTTGCATTATTTGGTATACCTTGACTAGATAATGATGTGATATGGAATTTAAAACTACTCAATAGGTGACGTAATTGGGTCTTTTTTGTTTACCAAATAAAAAATTAATTTATAGTAGGAAATAGTTACTTTTCATTATTATTGATTTAACCAGCTCAGTTTTATACAGGAAGAATTTTTTGTGATGCAATATTTTCTTAAATTCTGTTGGTTCAATATATAAGGTACCACTTGGACCGGGTTAATAAAACCTTCTGAATACATTACTGGAGGCAAGGACGTCTGAGATTAAGTATATCACAAATAAAGAGGTTTTGTTACAAAGTTTGGAGCCAGTATTATATCGTATATTTCAAATTACTAGTAAATCCATGCTAATGTAGTATTCACTAGGGAGAGCTTAAGAAACAATAGCAGTAGGAAATGTAAAGCAAGTGTAAAGGTTGATTTTTTTTTTTAACAGTTTTAATATCATTTTTTTGTGACTCCATTTTCCTGATACTTTGTAGGAAGAAAATAGAGGATGCTTAGGAAACAGAATGTTTTTTCTTATCTTCCTGTGACTGCATACAGTAACTGTAGCAATCCCTGATACATGTTCAGAAACACAAAGACCAATTGTGTGTGAATTCTGGTCTTCTGTCCAGGAGAAAAACAATACTTTCCTGTTCCTCTTCAAAGGTTAGTGGCTCAGCTGAGGTAAAGTAGGCTTGTATTATGATATAAGAATCTCTTTCTTAATGACACTGTTTTGCTGTTTCTGTATAAAATTCATTGCTGTAGCAGCTCTTATACATCTATCAAACATGGAATTTATGTCACTCACGTGCTTGGGTTGTGATGGGAAACAACAGCAAACTCACAAAGGCATTTACCTCATGGTTCTCTCAAATTTATGTGCTGCTACATGCATTTTAGTTCTCTGCATATTTTAGAATAGAGACTAGAATTTGGACTCTTACTGAATTACTGTGTTACTATTTACAAATTCATATTTCTTTCTGCATATCCTCTTCTTGACCCTGTCCACCAAATGGCAAAGTTTCAACAGAAAAAGCAGCAGTGCCATCCTCCTGACCTATTTTGCCAGCCATATATTAATATAAAAAAATAACTTATATTCTCATGTAAAGGAAAAATCAAGCAAGCATTCTCTGGAGGGTTACAGAGCTGTGGAAAAAGATGACTCTTAGAAATCCAGAATTAATATTCAAAGCTCTGGAGAAGCTGAGATACCAGAGAAAGTTTTTGCCTGTCTACCTGAGGCAATAAATAGCCTTCTCACTGTGTTAAACTACAAGCTGATGCTGGTGTTATGTGATGAGCTCAGGCATCTAGCCTTGGGGTGCAGATTCTGCTCTGAGAAGAGGCTCTTCAGGACCACCACCAGCGTGCCCAGCTTCCATCTGGTGATGTGATGTGTGCTGTAGATTCTGTGCATTCTGTCATCTTTCCCTGTTGTTTCCCAACTACACCAGATATTCAGTGCAGCCAGAAATGTAGGACTGTTCAAGCATTGCTTTGATGAGGATTGTACAGAGCATGTTTTCTCCAATTTAGATAGGATGGAGTTGGCTGTGAATTTCAGCAAATTTTCTGTGGTCTTAATCACTAAGTTTATTTTATTATTAGAAATTAGGAAAGAAAGGAACAAAAAGGGATAATTAGATTTCTCCCTGCTTCAGGCTCCATCAAAGATACATTAAAAATCAAGCTACAAAGAGATATCTAACAGAACTTTTTAAAGATAGAAAACTAGTTAAACAAAATGGATAAATACTTCCAACTTTTCCTAACAGATAAAGCCCACACTGAGTACTTTGAATTAATGCAAGAATGTTTTACATAAAAAATGAAACATAATATGAAGATCTAAGAATATGTTACTGTGCTTATCTATGTAAACTGTTTAACATCTTTCCTCTCTTGTACAAGACTTAAAAAAAAATCTGACTTCACTGTATCTTTTTTTCTGTCAATTCCATTCTTTTTTGTGCCTTTTATTTATATTTTCCTGACCTACAAATAATGGTAAATGGATCTAGCCGTCACAGCCCAGTTGCTCTCCCACTCCATTAAGCTATAGAGAACTTGGCCATGCAGCAGTCACTCATGCAAGTGAATCTTCCTTGTAATTATGTATGTTGCAATTATCATTATTTGATCACAGCAAAACGCTAATTCAGGGCAACTGTTTATGGAACTAGTTTTCCTCCAGTCTTGGACTCTTTGAAGCAGAGGTGTCATACAATTTCACAATATTTTCTTTCTACCATTAGAAAAAAACCTCATCAATTTAGATCATGTTTTAATCATAGTCATGAAGACACTCAAGGCCATGTCCAGTTGGCTGCACTCCTTGTACCTGAGGGGATACAGCTGAAGGACCTGCTGGAGCACAGAGACTGTCACGTCTCATTGTTTAGATGTGATTGACTGATGCAGTACCACATAATGCTTTAGTGAAAAACTTCCCAAAACCATGCTTTTTCTTAAGAAAATACATTAATTTTTTAAAAGATTATGTTAAGCTTTCTTTTCTTTTTTGTCTTGTTTAGGGAAAGAAAAGATAACAGATAAAGAGGCATCCGTTCTGTGTAAGAATTTTGATGTTAGGAAATAACCATTAAAAATGTCCATATGCATTAAAAATGTCCATCTTTTGCAGTAATAATGCTATCTGCTACTCATTTTACAATTTATTCCAAAGAAAGAAAGGTTCTCATTCAGATCCTAGACACATTTTTCACTGTGCTTAACTGTTAGGTTTGAAGAGGCTGAAGAGAAGTTATGATTAGTATCAGATACGAGTAGTACTGCTGATTCCTGAAATATTGTATTATTCTGTGTTTCACTCTAGTTTTGCTGGGAGACTGTAACTCATAATGTATATGAGCTTTATGCTTAGAATTTGAGATGACTCTACTAATTCTACCTCATTCTTGCACTTAATATAGTTTACATGAGGACAAAAAAAATATCAATAAGATTTCATTATTTAGGGTGCCCTGGTAAGCTGCTTAAGAGAAACCAGTCCCTGGGGTGGAAGGAGGGTTTAAAAAAATGCATGAACTTTTGGTATAGATTTTTATCTTACATCCTAGCTTGGATTTTGTCTCCTTTTGTACAACTTCAAGAGAAGACTTCAGTGCATGCCAAGATTGAGGGAAAAACCCCAAAGTTTTCACTGAAGGAAATTCTGAAGGTCCATTTATTACTTTACACCTGTTTAAGATATTATACTATTCTCATGCTCTATCAGAATAGAAAACTCTAGAGTAAATAAGGAACTTATAGTAGTGCATATTTAAAAATGAAAATTATAATTTTTAATAATGGTCAAAAATAATTTATTCTTTGAAGCTAACCTAAATTTCAAAATATTCAGTTGCAGTCATTCTGATTGAGAGTTCTTCTGTTTTAATAATTATTCTGATGAGATAAGAGCTGGAGAGTGCATCGAAGTGGAAGATTCAACTAAATGCAGCATTGTCATTTTGTGACATTTGCATGTTTTAAACTAAGATGAATTTTAGTATATATCATAAAACCATAAAATCATAGAATGGCTTGGGTTGAAAAGGGACCTTAAAGATGTAGTTTCAACCCCCTTTCAATGGACAAGGTCACCTTTCACTCGACCAGGTTGGTCAGAGCCCCATCCAACCTGGTCTTGAACACTTCCAGGGATGAAGCATCCACAGCTTCTCTGGACAACCTGTTCCAGTGCCTCACCACCCTCAGAGCAAAGAATTTTCACCTAATATCTAATCTAAATACACTCTCTTTCAGTTTGTTCCATTCCCCTTGTCCCGTCACTACATGCCTTTGCAAATAGTCTCTCTCCATAATTCTTGTAGGCTCTTCTCAGGTACTGGATGGCCAAAGCCTTCTCTTTTTCTGAACAATTCCAATTATTTTAAAGATAACTTGGAGAAAAAGAAAAAAATTACACTATGGAGTATGGGTATGCAAATTTGATTACAAATTTCCAGTTTCAGTTTTTCATTGGGGCTGGCTAAGATTTTTCAGTTTTATAATAGCATAAGTAAAAGGAAAAAATGACCCACATTATCATGTTTGTCAGTGACCTCATGGCAAAGAAGGTAGAAAAATGTTAATAACTCTTTTCCATGCAAAATTTATGTGTTACAAGAAAGATTTCATTTTGTTTTCTCTTGCCATCTCACAGAAACAAAGGTTCATGCACATTTTAAAACCTATAATGCATTTGCTATTTAAAATGCAGTCATTATGATGACAACATATCACAGATGGCAGATAGTAAAAGGGACAGTTTTGCAAAAGTGTATTCCTAAACTACATTTATGCAAACTGACAAATAAATACAGGCACAAGGTCAGTTTGTATATTCCCTGTTCACATTTGTGAACACTCAGACATGGGAAGCACCATTTCAGTCAGTGAGATAATTCTTCTGGATAGCTCTCAGCATCTGCAAAAGGTTAATCACCTGATAGAAATCATTTTGCAAATGATTTGACAAAGAGAAAACAAGGATTACAAAGGTACACAATTTAGAGGAAATAATTTCATCAGTCTCACTTTTGAGGAAGCGGTATTTTGTTAAAAATGGAATAGGGTTACTGCTGGGATAAATAAATAATAACAAAGGACAAAAGGGCACATTTGAAGGAGGATATAAATCCACATATCATAGTGAACCAAACGGTCTGTCACTGAATAGTATCCATCAAAGCAAGGCTCTTGTCATAGGCTAATCATATTTTTATCAGAGTGTGAGAGGAACCCTTGAAATGCTCTTCTCTTTTTCTACATCTCTATACTCTCACAGAATCACAGAATGGTTGGGGTTGGAAGGGACCTCTGTAGATCATATATTCCTCCACTCTCCCTCAGGCAGATTCACCTAGAATGGGTTGTTCAGGATCACATCCAGGCAGGTTTTGAATATCTCCAAAGAAGGAGATTCTACAACCTCTCTGGGCAGCCTGTTCCTGTGCTCTGGAACCCTCACATTAAAGAAGTTTTTCCTCGTATTCTGATGGAACTTCCTGTGTTTCAGTTCGTGCTCATAATGCCGCTTGTCCTGTCACTGGGCACCACTGGAAAGGGCCTGACTCCATCTTCTTGACACCTGCTCTTAGGATACTTGTATGCATTGATAAGATCCCCTCTTGGTCATCTTTTCCCAAGATAAACAGGCCCAACTCTCTCAGCCCACTGTCTTCCCATAACAGTAAATAAAGTAGAGATTATACACTTGCATTGAAATAACTGTCCCTCAAAGAGCATGAATATATACAGCTTCACTCTGTCAAAAAAACTCTTAAAATTTACAAAAAAATGTCTTCAGAAAGTCATATAAGCAAAATAATGGCATATGTTAATATGTGTCAATATGTTCGTATTTCAAATCAAATTTTCTAGGTTTTTTTCCTGTGGATACTAAAAGCTTGGCTGCAGAGAGATTTTCCAGCTCTCTGCCAGTGACTGTGGGAAAGCAAAGACTTTCACACGGATGCTGGCTGCGAAACAGTTGGAGAGTTTTTGCAAATAATCCCTTTATCATTGGACCTGAGAGATGTTTTGCAATATGGTTATGTTTAACTGAAGAATTGTTTTGAAATGGGTGTTGTAGGATTTAGCCAATCATCCTGACAGGTGGATGGTCACGGGACCAATCACCTTGTGCCATTCTAGCGAGCTAAAGGATAAAAACCCATCTGTATATTAATAAATAATTCCGCTTTTCCTGAAATCTNTATATATATACTTTGCTGAGAGCAATCGTTTGAAGTGATGATGATTGACCAATATCTGAAGTTTATGCTCAGATGGAACTTGATCTTACCTCAGAATCAGAACAGGTTATGCAGGTTTGCTGGATCAGTGGCTCACTGTTGTTTCCTATTGTTATATTTTGCTCACAACAACTCTTGCATTATATAAAATTTTATTCCCTTATTTTCCTTGTTACTGAGAACTTTCAATGACATTGACTCCTACTAAAATTTAAGATTGCTTCTCCCTCTGCAGTAATGGTTTAGTACATTTTTATTTTGCTGAAACTACTGTATTCTTTACTGAAAATGTAGAGAAAACTTACAGGGTAGGAGAACTTTCATAAAGACTGACCTAAAATATCTGAAGAAAGAAAAATGACCATGGGTCTCAGATTTATATTCGGATCTGGTATCTTCAGTTTAGTTTCTTTTACAAAGCTAAAAAAAAATCTTATAATCATGGTTGTTTGTTAGTCTGAACTGCTGAACTCTTCAGAAGCAGAGCTGTTCCCCAGGAGAACAGAAAATGCCCAGAGAATTCAGCCATCTCTACAAGGAACCATGAGAACTGAGGTCTCGGGCTTTTTCATGGAGACTGTAAACATGTCTGTTCTTCATTTGGAATTACAGTGAAGCCAAGTTAAAAAAAAAGGTATTGAAGCTCTTCATGAAATAAAAACTACCACTTTTTTCCTTTACCTTTCTGTCTCTCACCCACCCCTAAAGAACATAGATAATTATTGCTGCAGGGTGAAAAAGCAGAAAGAAAGTGAAAGTTGTTAATGGTTTCTATTTTTACACAGATATAAATGATGTTACCCAGTGGGACCATATAAGAATCTAGGTGGATAGACATCAGCAATCATGTTACACAACTAGAAGGAGAAAGATTATATCCAATGAAAGTTATGAGAATATTTTATCTATTAAATAATCTTTTGGAACTGATTACTGCACAATAATAATAGAGGTGCCCAATAATAATAGAGGGAGGGGACGAATAGAGATCAAGTTTTTCCACAACTGACAAGCCAAGTAGGAATAGATAACATTAACTTTCAAGAAACTACCATTCTAATCCTGAAAAGCCATTAAAATATTGACCAAAATGTCTCCTTAAATCAGTATAAGTACACCAGTGTACTGTAAATAAAGCATTTTGAGAGCTGAACTATTTTTGGACGTATAAACATCTTTTGAAAATTGAAAGGATCTTTTGAAGACTCTCCAGATCAAGATCTGCTATTGTTTCTTGCATTGCATGCAGTCCCCTTTTTGTTGCTTCTGGCACATCTACTCTTTGATCCTAAGGTTACACCTCAACGGAATAATCATCTTACAGGACAAACACCATCCAGATTTAAGACAGTGAACTCAAATGTTGTTGCTGCTATAGCATAAAGGTCAGTCCAGGCACCTGAATTCATCAGCATCCTGGGACAATATTCAGACAGCTAAATTGATCTGAGACCAGTGCAGTCTACTCTCACTTTCAAAGCTAACCAGCTGAAAGCAAGTTTGGAAATAGCCACAAAATCTGCACTCATGACTGCTTTTGAAGGTGTTGATACATCTTAAAGATGGTATAATCTTATACACAATCCCCAGAAGTGTTAGCTGTTCTGGGCAAAAATCTCACAGGAACAGCTCATTAGTTTTGTCTTAGGAACCACATAAGTAGCTCTTGTAGAAAAAGCCACTCAAGTGGTCTGACAAACTGGTAATTAATAGGATGCTTCATAATTTGCATTTATAATCAGAAAGGCAAAATTATTGAGTCTAATCATTAATGGGGAGAGCAACTCTCTGGTGTTAGATTTCTCCTGCAGACAAACTTGGAAAGGCAATATATATATTTAGTAACCTCAAAATAAGTCTTGTATTCAGGTTATTAAATTTTCCTAGAATGTATTTTCTGTAAAATGGAAATGCTTCCTTAGGGTTTGTCTTTTCCCTATGAGTATTTTGGCTTCGCATTGCTGCTTATAGTGTTTACATAGAGAGTTTACTTTCAGAATGTGACTTTCTAAATAATAGTTCCAAATGCTGGCACTGGAAACCTGAATCCATACACTTACAGTGTAAAAATAGGCAGTGGTACATGTGTCCACTAAAAACATTTTGAATTTCAAGCTAGGCACAGCCAATAAATATCCTAAATTACATCCAACAGCACCTGGATGCCTAGACAAGAAATACAAAAAATTATATCTCTATAATAATATTGAAGGATGAGAATCAGAATCAGTGGATTTAAACTTAAAAAAATGAAATCAGATTTTTTTAGTTCTTGCACAGAATGAACCCTCAGCAGACACTTCCAGTCTTGCCTTTTCTCTATAAAACTCTGCAGATGGAGGACATCTCTTGCTTACATTGCCACTTGCTTCAGAAGTCATCCTCCTACTGAGTTCCTCTCTTTTTGTCTCATTCCACAACACTCCTTTTTCACTTTACCCTGCAACCAAATCCTCCCCCTGCTCAGCTCAGCACATCTCCTCACTGTGCTCACTTCAGGCTGAAGGAGAACACTGGCATCTCAGCGCTTTAGGCTTTCAATGTGCTTGTTCTTTTAGTTTTCTCTATCCCCATACAGTATGTCCTTTTCTCCTAGCTATCTGAATGAGTGTAACTATTGCTAGTTCTATAAAACATTTGCTCTTTATTCTGCCTCTCTTCCTGTAAAACATTTTATCACAGTCTCCATAAAGGCCTTTACAAAATGGGGAGAAAGAGAAGCAGTCTGTTCTATTCATTTCTTCAAATCGAAAGTCGAGCATATGCTTGCACTTGCTTTCTTTGAAAGACGGGACGAGAGATTATACCTGCCATATGCAGAGTCCTATAATGTTGATGGGGAGGAAGGTCATAACCAGCTTTTCGTGAGCCCTGCACCCAACAGAGCACCCGGTCCATTCACAGTAGTATTCCCAGCACTAATAGACTGCAGAGATTCAGGTGGCTATGTGATTTCTCTCAAGTGGTTTTTATCCAGGGCCATGGCAAACATTAAGCCGTTCTTGTTCACTTTTACTGACAATGAAAGGTTCGACTGCATCCCAGAGCATAAGCGTGACAAATAATGTAAATGCAACCAGAAACCTCTGAAAAGTTCCTTTCTCTCTTATAACTCATTATCTCTAATATTTTCTCTTTATATTATTATGTGTCTTCCCTCTGACCACCCCTGCAAGTGGCTTAGGCAGAAAAAAGAACCCCTTTTCCAAGACTATTTAAAAAAACCAAGACCTTCCATAGGTTTATAGAAGAAAGAGAGAGCTCTGGATCCTCAAATATGACAGCTAGCATGTGTTGACTTGAACTTTAACCATATGACTTATTGAAACTGATGTATTAAATTAAATCAATACTCTGGATATTACTTTGCCATCTACTATTACATCCAGGCTAAAATGATCTGATGTGGAGTGAATTCAGGTGGGAGGGAGACAAAATATTCTATACCAGAAGGCAGCAATTCCACTTGTTAATTGATGGGTTGTTAGCATGACTTTAAAAAACTTGGCAGCTGGCTGGCAGGCTTTGTTCAGTGGGTCAGCACATATGATGTACTGATATTTAAAAGGATACAAACTACTTACAATCCATATAATCACACTTCTTCCTCACACTTTTTTCTACCTAGTCTTGTCATAGTCAAGAGCAAGGAGTTATGGCAATAGAAGATATTAAAAACAAAATGCTTTCTGCACTCTTTATTTAGCCTGACAGCATTCTGAAAACAGTGAATTTCACTATTGCCCTGTAAAGTTCTAGCTGAAGGACTAAGTTTTGCTGGCCCAGAAAAGAGACCAAGTACCCCTTTTCAGCATCACAAGTTGCTTTTCTAGTTCTTTCACACAGTAATGAGTTAGAAATAAGAAAGTGCTAGTCAGAAAACTTAAAAATTTTCAAGAACACCAAGATTAAGAATCATTTTGGGGTTTGTTCTGGTTTTCTTTCCATACAGTATTTGCTACACATTAAGTTCACTATTGTCTTTTCATTCACTGCTTTATGTCTGTATCTGTTGTACAAGACCATTGGAGTGGTATAGAAATGTATAGAAGTACTTCACTGTCTTTATTCATTCTTACAACTACTGTGCACAGAGGGTATTTTACCCATTTTATAAGTAATGAAATGTAGCACAAAGAAAATAAATTACTTTCTCAGTGCTGGAGAACAGAGAAACTTGAATCAAACCTTCTTGTTCCAAAGGTGTATACAAACCTGACATGTGTGTTTCACTGGCTTTATAGAGGGCTATAGAGGTCACAGTTTCACTCTTCCCCTGGTTCAGATCACTCATGTGGTCCAGAGCACATCTACTCTTTGATGCTCAAGAAACTCCTCTCCTCACCAGATGACTATCTTCTTTTACTCTGAGAAGTTAACACTATACATGGAAAATCACTAGATGCCATCTGAGATGGAACCCATGTTCAGTGACAGTCTCAGGAACAGAATCACCCACTTCAGAGGAACCTAGAGTTGCAAAGATTTGCTAATGATGTGGTAAGTGTAATGTCACTTGTGTTTGCTTCTGCTGAGCAGTTCTGTGGATGCACAGAACCACCAGCTCTGAGCATCTCCCTAACCGCATTTGAGTCCAAATCAGGAATCTGCTTTGGAGGAGGTTTATCCTGCCCTACCCTATATGCTTTCAGTCACATTATGGAAATGTCTGAACTGAACTGTCTGGAAGATAGTCTCCAAGAGTTGTCTTCAGCAGTCCTCACAGCACCTCACAGGACAGATAGAGCTAGTCTAGTGCAGGCCCCCCTGAAATACACCGCAGATGGATACTGGTCATCAGCACCTAATGCTTCTGACTGCAGATTAACCTCTACGACACTGAACCACTTGATTAGGTAGAGCCCTCTTTCAGGCATGAACTTTTTCTGCAAGATTCACAAATTGAATTAACACTTATTTATAGGTCTAGATAATGTCACTCTTATGTGGCTATTCATTGCATAGTTTGAATTAAAATGGATTCCCAGTGAGAACGCTTTTAAACAATTATAAATGCATTTGGGATAGAAGTGTAAGAATTATAATGGTTCTTCTAATCTAAACAGTATTGATGGAGAATGACAATGAGTGGTCTCCTCCGCCTTTCCACTGCTCTAAGATAATGAAATACATTATTGTAGCAGGATGCTCTGCCTAAGTGGGGATAAAACAGCTCTGACTTGGGCTCACACTCTTTATGGCCTTGAAGAATGCTGAGACCAGCCGAACTCTGCAATCCCAAACTTAAACATTCTAAGGATGTGAAAAATAGTGTTTCCTGACAAACTGACACTGTTGAGGATATGGCAAAGTTCCTGATAAAGGAACCAAGAAGTGATAGCACCGATATCTTATCTAAAACTGCTGAGCTGGCACGGGTAGCCCATAAACATTTGATTGACAGTCAAATCACTTTATATTATAAAAACTCAGTCCCACTGTTTTATGGCACTAACCTAACACATTCCTTCTGGAGGTGTGTGTGGAGATTCCTCCCTTGAGTGGGGACACCTCAAAGTTACTCCTCGAGGCTGAGTGAGAGATTTGCCCACAGTCATTGGTATGGGTAGGTAACATAAATCTCTACTTATTAATTATTAAGCTAGATTTGAAGTTATTGCTGTAACAAATAGGGCATTATACTATTATTTATAACTACCTAGACTGTGTTAATTCTGATTAATGTCTTTTTAGTCTAATTGTTATAATCAATTCAAATAAATTATGTTTATATCAACATATTTATATTTATATAAAATATAAATATAATATCTATATTATACACATATAATATTTATATATGTGTGTTAATATTCATAAAAGATAAAGTCACATAAAGGATTAATTATTCCTATAGTCCTTTAGACATAAATTGTTGACCAAGTTTGGGACTTGGAGTGGATCCAGCCATAGCTAGATTCCTCTCTGGGAAGGAGTTTAGAAAGAGAGCAAGGAGGTGAACTTCATGACTCAGTGGCACTGCTGCCCTGATAAAATGCCTGAAGCTTTTGTTCTGTCTGCTGATGCCATGAGGATTTTTTGCTTTTTCATATACCCCTTTTATATACCCTCTTATATACCCTTTCATACAGCTTTTATATATCTTTAGTGGTTTTAGCCCACATACTTGTAATTCCCCAAGTCTGATAACTAGCTTAGACCCAAAGTTCCGTTAAGCCAAGAGACCAAACATCTTGGAATCCTCGCAGCTGGGGGTCAGAAAGCCCCGACACCAAGGTCCTCTCCAGAACACATTCTGTAAACCAAGATAGGCCCATCCAGGGGGAAGGTTGCTTAGGACGGGGGCTTCTCTCGAGCCTCTCATTGGGGAATCTTTGATAGATATGCTAATGTACAAGGTCTATAACTGTACACGCGAATCATCGTGTGTGTGCATTTTCGGTGTGCTTTCTGGACTGCATTTCAGTGTATTCTACCTGGATGTGGTGCATCTGAAGATCCTTAAATAAATACCAAGGTAAAACCCTTTTTCCCCTCTAACCATGTTTGGCTTTTAATTCTAAGCCCAGGGAAAGGCAACACTGCAACAGTTAAAAAGAGGAAAAGCATGATCATATTTCCATTAGAATGGTGAGGGATTTTGGTACTAGCTACAAGGACTGAAGATCTTCCAAAAGTCCTAACATATGGCCTGCTCAATGGAAATTCCATGTTCAGGGCATCTCAAAATTTCTCTTGAGCCATTAAATATGTTAGCAATCTCCCTAGTGAAGAATAACTGGCAGTGAGGAACTTATAAAACTTAGAAATAATATGAGTTTATGAATTTTCTTAATTTACAGTTTTATGACGCAATTTCTCACTCAAATGGAAGCTCCACTCTTTGAGGTGAAATGTTTAAAGATGTCTGCACAACTGCAATAAAAATATTCAAGGTGATGAAAGACCAAGAATATGATGAGGTTATTGTAATTATGGCAGAGCTTGCAGGTACAAACCATCTGGCAGAACTGCTAATTTCATAGTAGCATATTCTCAGTGTGCTAACTTTGTCAAAAGCTTTGAAAGTCAGTATCCATTTATATTCTGAGCTACTGTTTTCAAAGGTCACTCTCCAAAGTGTTCACACAAAGACAGAGAGAGTAGAAAAAGCTTGTTTATTCGTATTTTACTTGCACATAAAAGGCAATTCTGAATTTAACCAGGAGAAGAAATGTGACATCCATTCAACAGTTAAGAAACACTGAGCTGTAGCACTTGAGGATGCCTTTGAACATACTGACAGTGCAGTACTGTTTTAGTCTGGAATTATTAAGACCATCTTTTCTTTAGTATGTATTACCTTTTAATTTTAAGTATTTAATTTGACTGTCTGATGAAACATACCCTATATATTTGTTTTCTGGCAGTGGATGAAAATTTTTCACAGGACTAATGATCTGTCATAAATTTTTGATTTTAAATACTCTAATAATTCTGAAGAAACACTGTAGTTACCATCAATTAATCCCTAACTCCCCAAAGACTGCTGCCTCTACAGATCACATAGCTCCCCAGAGAGCGCCTGAAGAACAGTGTAGTCAGGGCCAAATTAGAAACTATTAGAAACTATTTTATATAGTTTTCCTTGAAACGAGAGTTCTTTCAATTCATCTGCATGTAAACACATTTCATTTTTTAATTCTTATCTGAGGAATATAAATCAGATAAAAGGTAATAATTAATTTTTGTTAGAAAGGAAATTTTTCTTCTGCAGAAATCTTTGCTGATAGCAATAGATTTTTATACTGTATGGCCAAAGTAGAAGAGATGTTTAAATATATCCATTTGGGAACTTTATATTTGGCATATAGTTTGCACTGGGCAAGCACACAAACGAATCCAGTGACAGTTTTTTGTAGTGATTTTGGGGGATTTATACCCAGTTTACCAAAACCAGAAGGGACTGTATATGTAATGAATTTGTTTGTTTGTTTTTTTCTTCTTGAACTTACCTATTTGTCCACCTCCAGACACTGGTGAAGACAAATTCTTTCATCTCTGACACAATGTGAATATTTCACCCTGAAATGAGTTTCAAATATTCAAAAAAGTTTATTAAAAAAAGCCACAGTAAATACAGATATTTGGTATTTGTAAACAGCATGTTTCAAAGATATGTCAGCTGGTACTCCGAATGCTGAGGAGAAGAAAAAAAATCTTCAATTTTTCTGTGCACAATTACGCCTTCTATCCAGCCAATCTCCATATCTGAAAGGCCCATATATAGTGAAATATATTAAGAAATATCACTCAAAATTTTAGTAGCAGTGGGTTTTTTTAACACAAATGTCATATTCTTCAGTACACACAATAAATTCCACACTTAAAAGCAAAATTTTAAGAGTTAATTTCCAGCTAAATATTTCACTTAA
Source organism: Rhagologus leucostigma (assembly GCA_013397725.1). Lineage (NCBI taxonomy): Eukaryota > Metazoa > Chordata > Aves > Passeriformes > Rhagologus > Rhagologus leucostigma. Next base: position 243,206 of record VZTD01002141.1, read on the forward strand.
CACCAGAATAAGGTTTTGGAAGAAATACATTTAAACATATTTTTCACCTCTGCTATGATGGGTTTGTATTCCTTCTTATTGAGGAAAAATCTGAGATCAAGCTTGGAAGATTCCTGACTGGGAAAGCTTGTAGGAATGAGAAATACAAACAAATAAGATATATAATGAGAAAAGGAAGGGTTGGATATATAAAGAATGAATAGCAAATATCACTTGGATTAATAGTACGTGTTTCCTTGGTGGAGTAAGCCATAAACAAAATGGAAAACAAAATGAAAGTGATGCCTTAGGTTTTAACTTCTAAGAATGGACAGAAGGATAAGAGAAAGAACAATGTGGAACAAAAAATCTGTGGAACAAATTTAAGGAAATAAACTGAAGAATAAAAGATAAAATTATAGCAGGACAAACTGCATTTAGAATTCTGATAATTTTTTAACTAGCCAAAAGCCATGTATTTGATGCCGTTGGTTGTATACCTCTGAGCTAGAATCTTTTTTGCAGATTTTCTCATGTCATCCACCCTTTTGTCTCCACATGCAGTCACAGTCCAGGGCTGTTAGGAGTAAAGTCCAACATTAGTTTTCTCTGTAGTTGTTACTTTATAACATATGGCAATAGAAATTGATTCAAAAATCTTCGACTGGAAAATCTATGGGAGTTATAACAGAAATAATTTAATAGAGTAAAAAAAATAGAAATTTAAAATGCCATAACAAGTGTTTTGGCCATATTCATTTGTAGCAAAACTCTGATTTTTCAACACATATTCAGTTTAACAGAGTATTACTTCAGTATTACTTTTTTGAAAGAGGTAGCTCGAACCATTAGTTTTTTGGCATGATTTATGGGACTTCAGGTCAATTCTACTGGGCCTGCACTGTCTTCTATTGATGCAAAGGATATTCAGAAATAGTATGGGAAGTGTGGAAAAGCAGAAAAACTCTGCCCCTGAGCAGAATGACGGTTACCAAAAAAACAAGTACACAAAAAGCTAGAGTTAAAATAACAGCAATAAGTATTTTTTTAGGCTACTGATTTAAAGGCAACTGTAGTCCTGTATTCAAGGAGGCTGATTGTCTTACTCATTCCCCACAAGTCAAATACAGAATAAAATCCAAAATAAATTTACCAGCACTGCTCGCTAAAAGAGCCGTGAGGTTTATATTCATGCCCTCATCCTGAAAACGTGAGGATGATGAGCAGAGATATGTGAATGTTTATAGGCAGACCTGGCCAACCTAGCTAGCCTTGGCTCAGTGTTGGTAAGGCAGGAGTGGTTGTCACAAAAATAGGCAGTGTTAATGAGTAAAGTGACACTGAATGAGTGAGACTATGATCAGTTTTTCCTCAAGGAAGATTTTCTTTAAAAGAGATTGGAAATCAGTACCTGTACAGACAGCTGGTTATCCAGGTTGGATGAAATTCAAATGTTCTGTCCTTTGGTTATGAGTATTCTTCTCATGTTGTCTAAACCCCTGCAAAATCAGGCTATTACACAAAAGTTATGTCGTTCAGAAGCATCTTAAGAATATCTTGTGCAACATGACTTGAACAAGTCCCCCTTGCATTGGGAAGCTTAGGTATGTCAAAACAAACGGAAAATTTACAATATTGTGATGAAATTCCATACTTTCCCAGACATCAAAGTGAAACACCTGGATAGATTAAAAATCTAATCAACTAAACCAGGACTTTTCAGGGGAAAACGAAACAAAAAAAATCAAAAAAGCAAACCAAAAAACAACCAAAAACCCCCTCTACCTGTGTGATGAAAAGATGGTTCATGTGACTTTATTAGCATCTTCTGCCAGTAATAACCAAATTAAATAATAAGCTGAAAAGAAAGCAACAAATAGCGTGCATTCAGGAAGAGAATAGGAGAAAGCAGTGGACTTCTGTCTTGCGCACTTGCAGCAGAAAATATTTCCATCTGCTTTACAAAGATGACAGATAATCTTCCGGGCATACATTCCAAGCAAGAAAGAGTGACCACAGAGAAGCTGATTGAATTTTGTGACTGACAGAGAAAAGTAAGAGGCCAAGGAAATATGTAGGTGCATATAAGAAGGAGGTATGTATACACAGTGTGAAAAAAGACACAGTAGTAAAGACACTGTAGGCAGGAGAGCATCAATGTACAGCTGATTTGGGGGTTTGGGATATCCTTAGAATTATCAGGTAACCAGCTGCTTCTTAGAGCTTTCGTGAGAATTTTTGGAAGGTTGTTCTAATAGGAATATAAACAAGGCATCATCAGTGCTTTGCAGAAAGTGCTTCTGGGAGTTATAAAACACCAGATAAATTACTTCTCTGCTGGAAACGAAGGATATGAGATGCTACATGCTGTATATGAGAAGCTACATGTGTTAAAAAAAGAACTTCCAGTAGCTGAAGAAAGAGACCATAAGTTATGCAATGGAGACCAAGTAACTTCCTGACATGACTAATATGGAACATCAGCAGAATTAATGAAAAAATATGACAGCACTGGTTTTCCATGCTGTGCTGATTTTGACAGACATAAACTTCATTTTCTCCATAGTAGCTAACAAGGGGCTATGTTTGGGATTCATACTGGAAACAGTGTTGGTAACACAGCGATGGTTTAGTTATTGCTGAGCAGGGCTTGTACAGCATCAAGGCCTTTTCTGCTTCTCACATCATCCCACCAGCAAGCAGGCTGCAGGTGCACAAGGAGATGGGTGGGGACACAGCTGGGACAGCTGATCCCCAACTGACCAAGGGGATATTCCATACCACATGGCTCAACATAGAAAGACGGGGAAGGAGGAGGAAGGGGGGACTTTTGGAGTGATGGCATTTTTCTTCTCCAATCATTGTTGTGTATGATGCAGCCAGGCTTTCCTGGGGATGGCTGAATACCTTCCTGCCAATAAGAAGTAGTGATTGAATTCTTTGTTTTGCTTTTCTTGTATGATTTATTTTGCTTTACCTATTAAACCATTTTTATCTCAATCCATGAGTTATTTTCTTTCTTTTACACTTCTGATTCTCTTACCTATCACCTGGGTGGAGTGAGCAAGCGGCTGTGTGAGGCTTAGTTGATAGCTGGGAAGCAGAACACATGCACACTATATACAAGCATCCTAGCTGTGCAGAAAAAGCCTGAACAGTTGGATGTAGCCCCTTGTTGCCCTTATTTGAAACAAAGGGACCTAGTTACTTTTGGAAATTATTGAAGAAATAATCATCTCTGAAAATTGCTGCAGAAATTCAACATAGATAGAAAAAGAATAATATTGTTAGACCTATACCTTTGTATGAAACCACTGAAGTACAAAGCAAGGAAAGTTATTTTGTCATGGATTGTACTTACACATTTGATATCATATTGCTTTTTCAGAAAACTGCAGCTGGATGGAGTTGGTGAAAATATTCTAAAAATGATACAAAATCTCCATGGAAATTCTCATGAAAAAAACATGAGAAATGTAATTGGTTTAACTTGAGGGTAGGTATAAAACAAGGTTGTCAATTCCACTGACCCTCTTTAACCATTAAAAAGCCCAGAAACAAAAAAAAAAAAAGAAAAAGAAAAAAAAAAGTGTGTTATCATTATTAACTGGAAAGAGTAGCCATCATTTCTTCATAGGTGATATTTCCCTGAGTGGGCATTGCACAAAAATTTCAGCAAAAGAACAGCAAAAATATAATAATTAATTCTAAAGGTATGTGAAAGTACAAAGCAAAAGCAAAACCCTCTCAAAATCATTGCAACTCAGTGCAAAGATGTGATGAATTATGCTGAGCTCTTTGAATCCAGTGCTGAGTGACAAAATCACCAGAGATGCTAATTATTGTGAGAGATGTAACTCTCAACTGTTGCTCTTGGGAAAATCTGCAACACTTGTGACAATCATATGCCACCATAACGTCTTGTGCAGAAGAAAAGAAACCCTTTGTTTCTGCCGTATTTGTACAGGTATAGAGATGAGAATAGTAAGAGACCAAGTGTCCAGCCGTTTCCTGCCCTGGTGTATCATTAATCTCAGACATTATAAAATCTATGCCTTATCTTTACAATTCACCACTCTCTCAAAGTTGTTGTGGAATTGAGTGATGCTTTATGTACAGGTACTAAAAAAAACCCCTGCAGTTAGTCATTTACATCAACTATGCAAATTTTAGTTGAACAATTTAAATTTGAAAAGGAATCGTGACTACAGAGATAATGTATTCAGACTGCTTTTGCCCATGTAGGAATACTATTTATGCTGTACTGTATTTCCATATACTGTTTGATTTGTAAAGTTAAACATTTATGTCCTTTATTGATACAATTATTCCATGTCTTTGGAGAATTAGTGAGCACTGATCAATAGTTTGGAGGTTAATCAGTACTTTACTTCTTGACTCCAGTTAAATTTAGTTCAATTAAACAGAATTGATGCTAATTACTGTCCTGATTGAGCAGTGGTTATTACCATATTACCATTCACTATCAGAAAGCTAAATCAGTTCCCCAAGAGGCAGCTCAATATAGCAGTTATAGTTACATAGCATGCCCCAATTAAACAGTCTATATTGCGATAACATATTTACATAGAAATTTTCATGCTGATGCAAATTAGAAATCTGTATTATTTTCAAGACTAGACAGCATATAGCCAAGACATAGATGAGTACATACCAGTATAAAGATGGAAAAAAATTTATAAATTGATTCTGAAGCAAATTTCCATAGCATCTATGAAAAAAAGACATGGTTATTTCAAGGTTCAGGTCAGTAATAAACAAAGAAACCTCTGCTAACCTTGAGGGGCAAAAATTGAGGAACTGCCTTTTCTGAAGCATTTAAAAATATGATTTTTGCAAAGTGTTTCACATACAGACTATGTTCTAGCTCTTTTTCTCTCTTTCCATATTTCTTCTCTCTGTTTAGGGGCTGAGGGGTAGATGTAGGCGCTGGGATCAAATCTGTGCATGAAGAGTCATTTGTGCTACACTTTTAACTAAATGGGGTAACAGTTCAATACTTCTTAACACTGTAACCATATTTATTTTTTAATTAAAAAAAACCATAAAAATGCACACAGAAGTGCCACAAAAAAGAGAAATATAATTATGTCACAATAGTATTTGCTGAATTATTTATTTCATTTTGTTGCTTTCCTCCCCACACCTGCCTTTTCTGAAGGAAATCTAAGCATCTATAATAGCTAACAGTGATAAAGGAGCAACACTTTATGTTTTCAAGCTTGGTAGAAGCATTAAATAATTAATCCTTGTATGACTGTCTCTTCTCTCTTAAGTTAGAAGAGTACAATTATTAAACGTGTTTGTATTCAATGTGTCAGATCATCTGGTGAATACAGCTCTGCTTATCCAAATGTATGGATAAAGTGAGATTCATTTATCAGTCTAACACAAAGCATATACATAAGAAGATAAAAATATTATTATTCTTCCTATGATAGCTCTCTCAAAAGTTATGCTATCCTAAGAGACCTTATTCTCCACTTTCTTTGAATCAAAACTTTTTATCTTTCAATATTTATGAAATATGTGTTATATAAGAGTATTGCACTGATACGTGTGTGTGGCAGCGGGGGGATGTTTGATTTGGTTGTGGGGTTTTTTTTAACTTAGTTTAAATCTTTCACATACAATACTATCTTTTGCAACAACTATTATTTATGTTTCAGGTTTGACATAACTTGCCAGGCAATAAGTTACAACAGAGTTTATCTGAGTTTGCTAGTTATGATTCTTATGGGCAGACAAAGAGGGTAGCTGTGTGCCCTTCGCCAGCCTTCTTCCCCATACCTTTTCTTCAGAGTTAGAGAAATCATGGAAACCAAATAAATAAGAAATAAACCCAAGCCTTAAAAGCACCTTACCCCCATCTCTCCCTTCTTCCCAGGCTTTTCTCACAGTTTTCTCTATTTTTTACCCCCTAGAGGTGCAGCAGGATGGGGAATAGGAGCTATGGTCAGTTCATCATGTCTTCCATTCCTTCCTCCTCAGGAGAAGGACTCCTCACACTCTTCCCCTGCTCCAGCATGGGATCCCTCCCACAGAAGATGGAAACAAGGATGTTGGTTTTAATTTGCACAGGTGCTGCAGGTAAGTCTTTCAGGCTTTGCAATCACAGAGATGAGCCACAGAGAAGAGCAGGTAATAACTTGTTGCTATTTCACTAAGACTGCAAATGTAGTTTTTAAATTCCTTAAATATTTACATCACAACTAAAATTAATTTTGTACAAATACATCGCAGTGGGACAGAGTATGAAATTTAAGATAAAATTCTAAGAAACTACGAAGGTTGGATATATACAAAAATACTTTCAAATTCTTTCTTAATTTCCATTTTTGTCCATCATGTTTCATACATATTTTTGGTACTTTTCCAGTGTTCTCAAAGTATTTTGCTTTTTATTTTTAATATACTTTGTTTTCAGTGTAGATTATGCTGCTGGTTTATCCAGAGTAAAGAGACAAAAGACACATTATAAATCAACCCAAAAGCAGACAGAATCCTTGCCAAGAGACACCTCTCCTCCTTTTGAAAATTATCATGAAGGTGGCCCAAAAAATGTTGGCCCAAAGCAGATACCAATTTGGATCCCATTTCTGCAGTCTCTCTGTTTAAAATACACACATTTGAAACGCAGATAATGAAGCAGAGGTGAGTCTATTGTAGTGCATATCTCAGCTCCTCCTTCAGAAAACCTGACAACAAAGAAGACAAAATAGACCCATGTCTTCCTCTCTTCTTGTTAACTTCAACTGGAAATCAAATTCAAAATGAAAATTTCATTTCTACTGTTTCCTTTTAGAATTACATAAGAGCAACTATATGACAAATATACTCATCAAGCTCCCCACAGATGAGCCTGACATGGGTTTTTAGTCAAGTAAACCAGACTCTCAATGCAACAAACTCACTTTCTCAAGTGTGAAGAGGTGAGGATTGTTGTTGGGTTGCTGGCCATCACTTTTATTTTGACAGTAATGGCAATATGCAGACTTAGAGCCACCCTAAAATACTAGGTTTAGATAAACTGACTCGGTCTGACCTTGCCTGTCAGGTTTTGTTAGAATTTGCCTTGCATCTGAATAAAAACAGAAGAGCATTGGCTGAGCTTCCCTTTGTAAAAAAAAATTAAATATATATATATAGGAAGTGTTGCAGTTATGAATGGAAAAAGAAAGATGCCAAGTGCTTAATTTAGGGAATGTACTCATGTTGAGAAATGAGCAACACAGGCTTGCTGGATAGGCAGAATAAATACAGGTGCTCTCAAAAGATTTTCATAATTCACGTAATCTTATAATAACCATTAGTTCCTTTAGATGTTTAATTTTACCACAAGCAACTTCTGAACCTTTGGAGGTGCACAGAGCACAAACTGTAGTCAGGCTTCATCTCTGATGTTTAAGTAATTTAATTAATTATTATAAACCTGCAGAAGCTTGATGGATTTATAAGAAAAATATGTGCCTTTAATGTAGTACTTACACCCTTGTGAGATTGTTCTAGTGAATAAGTCTTTTTATTGGCAAGATTTACTTTCTTGAGTAACTGTAATGATTTTCTGGTTTCTGAGATGATTTTTTTCTCCTAGTGCCACCCATTTTGTCTATTTAGAAAATACTCATGGCTGATAAAAGCATGTTAAGATAGTACTTTATCTACTTTTAAAGTATACTGAAAAAAATATATAGATTATGAGCTGGTTAGCATGGAGCTGTGTAATTAAAAGTTATTTTTAATACTTGTGGGTTTGATGCATTATTGTTCTTATCTTGGAATCAATATAAATACATTATTATTGTTCATTATGAGAGCAATTAGTGAAGTGGAGCACACATTTGTATACGCATGTGTCTTGAGCATTTGGCAACTTGAGTTACTGCACAACATTTGCTGGTTATGATGGTTCAAATGCATAATTCTTCACTCTAATCTAATGTAATGAAGTAATAATTCACTTGTTTACAGAGCAAATGTAACAAATAGAGAAAAACTGTCTGATAATGGTGAGCAAGCAGACACAACAGATATTTTTTGCCCCCCAATGGTGTATTGTCTTCCTTTGTTACCCTATAAGGGTTTTAAAATTCTTCAAGGGCTCCTCAATAGTATTCCTCTACAGAAGAGAAATCCATATTGGCAGAAGACTGATTAAGGCATTCTGCAGTCTAGAGGTTATGAATAGGAAGAACTGCTGAGATAAACTGCAAGAGCTGATGGTGATGTTCTGATTTATGTCAGGATTGCAGTATGCTTGAGAGTCTCTAGTATCGGTGTACAAGAATAAGGCAGCTTTGAATCTATTCTGTTTCTGTATTAGTCTTTTTTCCTGTCTTTCTTTTTTTGTTTCCAGGACATTCTAACTCTTTGGGCATAAATAACAAAATTTCAGTAAAAAAATTATGAGTCATTTTGTTTTCTAGAATAATATACATTATCATCATCCTCAAGGCCCTGTTAGCTCCAGAAATAAATAATTTTGCAGTAGGTGCATCAATATTTTGTACAGCAGAGGGTTTAATTTCTGGATAAAGTGATAGTCAACTGTTTTCTCAACTAACATATTGATTATATCATGCCTTTAAATGCATATATAATTTCAAGAACATCCTAAATCTATTAAGCATCTCCTTATCTTTCAATAACTTTAAGCTAAGCTCTTCATGTGGTTATAGTTTATTACAATATTTATAAGGTTTCAGCAAAATCCCAGTGAAGTAAGTGAGCACTTCAAAGAAATATGCCTACAAATGCAAACTTTCAATAAGAAAAATAAATTAAAAAAAAAAACCAGATGATTCAATTTAATTGCTCCATAAATTATGCTGGGCACATGAAGCTTCACACTGGTCAAAAAGCTGTATGTTTTACCATTTTGAATTATGTGTATTTTTCCGAGTCAGTGTACTTTGTCTGCGTCATTAGACCTCTTTGGGTAACAGACGAAAACCATAATTTTTAAAGTTTTTATCATTTCAACTAACATTGCCTAACATAATTTTTTAAACTTGAGGACTTTTCGGAAAAAAGATACTTAAGTGTTTGATTTTGGGAACAACAGCCCTGTTGTGATGCACCGCGACCAGCCCCACAACAAGCCAAATCAATGTGATCACTGTATCCAGTGGTTCAATGCCCACACAGCCCAAGAACCCTAAGGTTAGGGTGAGTACCCAGAGGGCTGTGCAGGGTATGCAGATCATACCCCCATAATTCACCACTGCCATCTCCTCCCCTTTTCCCCTATATTTGGTTTCCCCTCTGGAAAGTTCTCTGTAGCTCTGTCCCCCATTGGCCCATGTTAATCCTCCCCGCCTAGCCCTGTCCCTATTGGTTAAGTACCCTTTTCCCCGCCTTTGTAATGCCCCCTTGCCATTGTATCATTGGTTATTATGTGATTTCCCCCCCCTTTCTTTAGGGGTATAAAACCCCATGTCAGTGCCATTTTTTTTTGCTTCTTCGTGCCCCTCCCTGGATTTATGTTGGACCCTCACCTTCAATAAACCTTCTCCTTTTCCACAAAGAAGCCCCTCCACCTCATCTCTACCTCTTCCGCGCACCCTTTCCGTTGGTGGGCAAGGCGAACCAGGGCTGAAGCTTCGCCTGCTGTCCTGCGCCGCGATCAGCCTCCACCTCCCCCTCCGGTGCGGGTGTGTGTCCAGTGCTGGTGGTCCCCGCTAGCTGGCAGACAGCACCACGGCATAGCCCATCTTTAGTAATTTTGTGCTGTTGTAGTAACACAAGCCTTCTGCTCTCTAGCAGCAGTGGAATGAAGTCTCCTTTTCACATTTCTCCGTTCTTTTGAGAAATCTGGGACAATATTTGAAATCACTGCAGCATGCATTGAGGAATATCTGTCAGCCGAAGCATCAGCACAATCAGTTTAACTATTTACATCGAAATTAAAGGACCAGCAATATAACATCCCTACTTGAAAGTATTAAATGTATTAGTTAATACATTTCCAGGCTATGGTATTTTGAAGCTACATAGACTACTCCTCTGAAATATTTTGGAAAGGAGTCAGAAAAAAAGAAATCATATTTAAAGCAAAGTACCTAGAAAACACATCTTTAAGGTGGGCAAGCTTTTAATTCCTTCTATATTTTGCATTTATTTTCATTTGCATAAAATAAACAGTAGGACCACATGATAATGGTACACTTTTGCAATTTTTTTTTTTCTAAAGTAATTTGTACTCCAAAAATAGTGTAGCAGGAGCCAGGGGCTTCCTGAGGGCTGGGAGCAGTGAGAGAACTTCCAGTGCTGCAGAGGGGGCCCACCTCACTGCCTCGTACCAGGGGCAGTCCCAGCCCTGGCCATTGGGCAGCTCCTTGGGGATGGGGGTAGACTTGTAAAAAGGAGCAAGAATCCCATTTTCTGGTTCTAGGACAGTAAACCTTAATCCAATTTAATGTCGCAGACCACACTAGGAGGTGGAATAGATCCTAAAGCTTAATGCAGGTGGCCAAGGGCTCTAAACCCTAATCAGAGCATAGCTTTCACAAGACAGCTTCTGACAAGCACGTATCCACAAAATATCATAGATCAGAAACTTCCACAGCAACCATTCTGTGAGGGAAGGCTTGCCATCTGCAAATAGACTTCATCCACCATAATTTTGAAAAGATAAAGTACATTCAAGTACACAGAGATTATAAACCTGTGAGAAAAGTGTAACTTTGTATAAGTATAAAGCTATTCCAGTGTCTATGCATTGAGAGTAAGCTTTGACAGGTCAATGTGAACTGCGTTTGTTATAAAAATTATGGTACTTTAAGATTCTCTAAAAATATACACTAGCTGACAATTTGAGACAGGAATTCATTGGTATTGCAGCAATCTTGGAGACTGCTGCAATTCTAATACACTGAGCTGTTACAAGATTTAGACTCAATGGTAAGGAAATGACTAATAGCTTATGAAATTCCTATAAAAAGGAGGGTGACAGAGAACCATAAATGTTCACCCAGATTCATTAAAAGATCTTTGAAAACATAAATTTAGAAGGTTTAATTGTAAAAGCTTTAAAGTTTAAAAATCTCCATCCACTAAGGAGAGTGAAAGAAAGTTATGAGTTTGATAATATTTAATATGCTCAGGGTACCCCAAAAACTTGAGCACCATATACACTGCAACTTAGAGTTTCATTAAAATTGTTGTATTAGAAAAATATCTCCATTGTCGGTTTCAGGGGGTGTTCTGGTGGGGTGCTACGACCTTCCAAACTGACTCCAGCAGAAAGTCACTTGGTAAGCCACTACACTCACACACACTTCTTGGGGTGACTCTATCATGTGTATCCCCTATCATGCTCTATGCCCAAAAAATAATATTGTGCCTTTTCTGTGCCTTTAAACTGAGCTTGAGGAAAAAAAAAAAANGAGAATTTTCTCCCCGAGGCCCGGGGGTGGGCCCACGCCCTCACCGACCAGCTCCGAGAAGGAGAGAGACCACACCTACAGAAGGACTCTGAAATCTTCCCAGGTTTCTCTCTATAGCGAGGGTTTTAATTCATTATTGAGCATCATTATCCTTGTCCTGTGTGTTTGTTAAAATAAATAGTTTTTATCTCTTTCACTTTCCTTGGAGGAAAAATTTCCTTTTTTCCCGAACCCTGTGGGGGGAAGGGTGGTGGTAACCAGGTTTTCTCTCAGGGGCTATATTACTAGATTTTGGCCAAACCGGCACAACATGCACACCAGATAGCTTCTTCAACAAATCAACAGCAAAGAAGCAGGAGGGGCCCTCGTGTAGAATTTCTGTGGCAGAGGTTTATTCAGCCCCGCACGTGAAGGGTACCAGTGACGAAAGACGTAGAACAATGGAGGGGCCAATGTTACATATGGGGGCGGGGAAAGCATCAGGGACCAATGGTCTGAGAGCACGGGGGCAGTACATAGGTGGAACTAGGGTACAGGAGCCAATGGGGAAAATCTGAGGGAGTGCTGAGGAACAAGGTCCAATGGGAGAGCAGGGAAGGGAGAATTTTCTAGGGCAATAGCAGATAAGGTCTAAGGGGGCAGCAAGGCCAACCGGCTAACCAGAGAAGCAGAACTGGGGTACATTTACATACTGGAACAAAGCATCCTGGGAGAGGCCTTTTCAGTCACAATAACCTGGAGAGAATTTCTTATCTCTAGAGACGGTCCCACCAATGGACTGCTTTTGTTCCTTGTGCTTTGGGCTCACCAGCCCCCACACTCAATTGATTTAATGGCTCATTAATCCAGTTTTTGATAATCAGTGGAAGCTACAGTGGTGCAATTGCAACTGAATATACAGGGATGTTGGAAATCAGGGCTGAAGTGTTACTCCATCAAATGCCAAAACACACAAGTACCACCTTACAGTGCTGTAAAAGCTGCACTGATTCTGGATATATTTTAGTGTGTCCTTACTTTTTCTTTTATTACTCTGAAAGCAAAGCAAGTAAAACCAGCATGCAGATTATTTAGCTGAAGTGAGAAGAGTGTATATATGCACATAGTCCTAACATGATCAAAATCTGGATGTGGGATACCTTGTGCCTACTAGTGGCTTATGACAAGTGACTATGGATTTTGGATGTTTCAGTTATTTTTTTATATTATATCTTTTGGAAGAGAGTGATTCTACCCACCTTTGTTCCCATGCTCTTCATTCCTCTTTCTCTTTGTCCCCTTCTATTTGCAAACCTCATGGCTGTGTTTCATGCTATGAAAGAATGCATGTTTCAAATCACAAAACATGTTGATTTGGGATTGGATAGCATTATTGTTGGCAAAGTATGTTACCCCAGCAGAATGGAGCATGTCCAATCACCAAGTGGTTATTAAGTATCTCTGAAAACAAAACACCTGTATATAGATCACTAAGTGTGGAAAGAGATGATTAAAATCAAAGTTATGGTGAAGTATGTTTATTGCAGTTTGACTGCCTCAATAATTGTAGAGATATATATATATATATTTGACTAAAGCCTGGCCTAAGATTTTTCCCTTTGATGTCTACTCAGCCGTGATGAGGCCACATCTGGAGTGCTGTGTCCAGTTCTGGGCTCCTCAGTACAAGAGAGACATCAAGTTTTGGGAGTGGGTCCAGTGGAGGGCAACAAAGATGGTTAAGGGGCTGGAGCATCTCTAATGAGGACAGGCTGAGTGAGCTGGGCCTGTTCAACTTTGAGAAGAGATGACTGAGAGGGGACCTCATCCTTGTACATAAGTATCTGAAGGGAAGGTGTCAAGAGGGTGGAGCCAGGCTGTTCTCTGTGGTGCCAAGCAATAAGGTAAGAGGCAGTGGGTAGAAACCGAAGCACAGGAAGTTCCATCTGAATATGAGGAGTAATTTCTTTGCTGTGCAGTGACCGTGCACTGGAACAGATTGCCCTGAGAGGTTGTGGAGTCTCCCTCACTGGAGATACACAAGAAACACCTGGACACAATCCTGTGCAATGTGCTCTAGGATGACCCTGCTTGAGCAGGTAGGTTGGATGACAAGGCCCACTTTGGTCCCTTCTAACCTTCCGTATTCTGTGATTCTATGTCCATATGTAGCAGTACCAGGGCACAGACACTGCTCCTCTTAAGGGACCCCAGGTGGTCTGTGTCTGCCTCTCTTCTGTGGGATCTCTTCAAGCTACAGAGTTACTTCAGCCTATTAAAATGTCAATTAGGGATAATTTAATCCTAGTCTGGAAGCAGGAAAAACACCAGTAAAACTGTCATCCCAGCCTAGCAGTTGAAGATAAAACAAGACCAAAAAAATGAAAGGGGAAGCTGAATAATATATTCAAATATAAGTTAGTTTCACGCTTTTAAATGAAAGCAATTTGCCAATAATTATGGTAGGTTCTTATTCCTCTGACAATTTAAATGGTGATGGAATGCTTTGTTTATGCTGTCTAGTTTAGATATGAATTACTTTAAGTATTTCCTGTGCCTTTTTTTAGACAGGCAAATAGACAGACCGAGTGGGTCCTCTCCAGCATAACTCTCTTTAGCCTATTTTTCTTCTTGAAAGGAGGAGTGCCCTTGAATAGGCAAGAGGTTCTAGTGGAGAAAATGCTATAGAGGGACAAAGACATTTGAGATAACTTATTCTATCAAGCACAGGCTAATGGAAAGTGTTCCCACCTGTTACTGTAACAAAGATGAACTATGTGCTTGTCTACAGAGGCTGGATACAGATGGAAAAGAGCCTGCTCCTCCTGCAGGAAAGTTGATCACCAAAGTGATATTTACTCTGAAAATTGTGCTTTATCAGTACAGCTGAATTAATAAGCTTCACCTATAGGCAGGATATATGAGTTTTACACCTGGCAGTATTGTATGGGTTCCAGGTAAAATCTGACTCTTAATGTTCATCCTTAAAGTTACATCATACATCTCTGAAAAGATTTATATCCCAAATTAAGAGAAAGATGAAGAGAAAAAAGAAAGGCTTTTCACTGGCTATGTTTCCAGACTGTCCTTATCCATAAAAAGATTCACAAGATCAAATTAACTCTATGAACTAGTGTTATGAATGGATGATGTAGGTTTAAATCAGCTCTTGCATTTTACCCAGGCCTCTGGCAGCAGGCAGTCACATTACTGAGGTGGCCAGCACCTCAAGATCCACTCTTATCCACAAGTTCTTTAAAAATGGCTGATTCGGTGTATTATAAAATGAATTCTTTATTTATAGACACAAAACTAACAGAAGACTTAAAACAGACTATTACTACACAGGGATAAGACAAAAAAGGGATATTAGTATTACATGCAGAGTTAAAGGTACCATTAAATTTACAGCTAGCTAAGAAATAGTATAACTTAGGATTCAGTGTTTCTTACCATTCAATCTTGATGGAGTACACATCAAAAATCCTCTCTCTCAATTCCTGGGGAAAGGGACCTGGAGTTGCCTCCAAGGCTCCAGGAAGAAATCTTCTCACACCTTTCCAGGGAGTGTAAGAGACTTCTGCCTCTGTGATAATTGTGTGGGCTTTTATAGACATGAGAACAGTGTCTTCTGGTCAAGAATATTTCTTTCATCTCTTCCCACATTTGCT
Source organism: Rhagologus leucostigma (assembly GCA_013397725.1). Taxonomy (NCBI): domain Eukaryota; kingdom Metazoa; phylum Chordata; class Aves; order Passeriformes; genus Rhagologus; species Rhagologus leucostigma. The sequence goes on from VZTD01002141.1 coordinate 258,243, forward strand.
TTCCAGACTAAAATGTTGATTCTTAGCTGGGTGTCTGAGCCCTTTTGGCACCAGAGACACCCCATGCCAGGCCTGTGACCTGCCCGAACTATCTCTTGCATATGCACCAAGCATCTGTGGTAGAGAGGGGGTAGATGTATCCTGCCACAGCTAGCTAGCATTTCAGAAATCTGTGCCATTAAAAAAAAACAAACCATCACTTTATATATGATATATAAGCCTCAATTCATCTGCATAGAGAAGGAAAATTCAATTCCCAAGAGGACTTTCCATCCCTCTCCCCACACCAACTTGGAATAAAACACAAATATTTCAGTTACCTGTAGGAAAAGACTTGTACCTCCAGTACCCAAAACCCTAGCAGATCTCATCAAGAAAGTCACATTCTTGGAGCCCATGTTCTGGAGTAGACCCTTGGGTAGTACAACATTAATTCACAAGAGTCTTTGAAACCATGTAGGATTTTCTGTAAAGTTCTGTGAAACTGAACAAGTCTGATTTGTTGAATTGATAAATGACAAAAATAAAAACGATGCTTGCTCCTTTAAATGACAAAAGACAACTACAAAGTTTATTGAAGTCAATGGGAAGACTTGAAAATATTGGCTATAAATGTTTGTAACATGTGGCTTTAGTATTTGTAAATTCCCACTGTGGGTTTTTGTCTTTAACTGTATCCAGCAGGCAAAATATTAACACAGAAATAAATTAGATAAAGATGTTCTTGTGTAATTTCCATTCAAATTACATGGAACTATGATTGCCCCGGAATATGCATCTGATGAGAAAAAAACACCCTCCTATTTATGGTTTTAAGACTGCAAGTCCAACAAATTGCATAGTGGTTCATTACAAAGCTAGATATGGTCTTCAACTGAAAAGTTTCTATAATTTATTAAGGGAATAATTTACTTGATTTTTTTCTGCATATGCCAAGAGAATAAAAAAGTTTTTAATCGTTACTGATGTTTTGGGTACAACAACTACAGCACCTGGACTCAGTGGCTTTGTTCACTCTGGAATTCCTGTAGAACAGTCTTTTGCTGAGAACATTTAATGCCTATTTCTTCTTTGCTATTCTTCTTTTTTTGGATATGAGAGGATGGGGCTTGGATTTGGTGGGAGTGAAGAGGCTTGTTGTTAGGTGGTTATTTTTTTCTCTCTTTCCGCCTGCTTCCATGGAGATCAGTAATTCTATCCAGCATTAAATCACCGAACAGGAGTTGAACCTTAAAGTAGTAAATAAGTAATAAAAAAATTGCACGCAGAGGTAGCAAAAGCCAGTTTCACTATTTTGTGAAGCTTCCTGCTACACCAGGAGCATAAGTAAATATAATTTTGGTGTCCTTATCTCCATATTACACACAAGTTGAGGGTTTGTCAATATTCTTCTAGGCTCTTTTGAACATTTATCAGTCAGCATTGGCAGCTGTGACAGGATGACTACTCACTGAATACCAAATGCAGCAATACAAAGCTCTCATTCTTCAACAAGTTATTACTTTGGAAAGATTATTTTTTAAGATAAATTTTCTACAAGTACTTAAGTCAGACTTTTCACCATCTCTGAGCTCTAGGAGGATGTAAAATACTTTGATGCAAATTGTATCTATAAGCAGCACATGTAATATGAATCTTTCTGTGTAAGTGGATCTTTGTATTGAAAAGGAATTTGGTTCTTCCCTAACATATCAAGGTCTTATATATACTACTGTTTATCCTAATGCTCATAATTAATAAACTTTAAATATTATGGATGGAAACTCATGCATGTATGAGTTGTTGAGAATGTAATGGCGTTCTTGGATTAACACGTGGTTTTTTACATATTTGTAAAAAATCCAATTTTACTTTTCTTAAACAGAAAACCTGCTCCACATTGAATGCATAGAATGTCAAGGTTAGAGGTGAATAATTTCTCCAGGACATGCAAGTGCTTACTTCCAATAACTTAGGAGCTGAATGAGGGTGCAGTGGGAAGAAAAACGCTTACCCTACAGAATTACAGATGTGCATTTGGAATAGAACAGTTTCCATACTATTATACATTTTTGCATCTGAAGTGGTCTTTGTTTCTGTGAATTCTCCACTGCTGAGAGGGTGAATGAAAATAACTCAAGAGCTAGAGATAAACCATGTTCCCATTAAGGAAAACCCTGATCACATTAAAAGGTTTTCTACTCATCCCACAGCTAATAAAATGTGATGATGATATGTATGCAATGAATAAATTATCTGGCTGTTAAAAAAAATTGACTGTTTTTGTTGATTACAAGATGCACTTTTATAGCATATCTTGAAGATGCAATTCCATCAACCAGATGAAAAAAGATTAATTAATTAATTGGTTACATTAATTTGGGAAGATGCTGGAAATGTTTTTTATATAATTTAATTTCCATTTATTCTTGAAATAATGTACTCTAATGGTAATAACTAAGATAATCCAGTTACTTTTCTCTTACAAAAAGAATCTGTTAATATAATAAAAGAAAATGTGGTTTCTGAGTGTCTGAGAACAGAAGTTGCAAAAGGTTCCTAGGCAGTGGGAAAAACTCACCTTTGAAAAGCTATAGAAGCAGTATATGGTATAAAATGTTCCATATAGCTAATGGCATTCTTCTAGGTGTACCTTGCATAATATTTATCTAATTCAGCAAATGATAGTGATAATATTTTTTCCCAGTTAATATTTCAAAATTTTTCTGTTGTCTTATCCATCAGTATTGTTTTTTTCTGCATTCTTTAGTCTTATTACCATTTTCTTTGGTTCCAGTTGGTATTGTTGCTGCTTCTTAGCTGAGTAAAGGCTACCCTGAAACTAATTTTTCATGACCGTTCATGATGTTGGAACTCAAATGAATACAGAAAGAAAGAAAACACAAAGGGATGCATATATCTTTAAAGAAAATTCAGTAATAATGTGAAGTAATACCCCTGCAAGTAACATTTACTCAACTCTAGTCTTAATTACACCTTGAAATCTGCAAGCTTAAGTTTGTTCCTTCACTTAATGAGGCTTTTTCCTTTTAATTTAGCTTGTATTTTACTGGTTGTTTCCAGACCTCTATTGTTTCAATGGCAGAAGTTTAATTATTTCTTGGTTTGCATGTAAAAACAGCATCATTAATGACATTACAAAAAGGAAAACATTCCCTCTTTAAAGTAACAAGGGTTTTGTAGCCCAGTCTCTAAAAAAGTAATCGTGCATCTGCTTTGTTTTATCCTGTTTAGAATCTTTGTGCTTCCTAACTGATGTGCCACAGCACACACTAGCAATTAAGAGGAAAACTGGTGCTGATGGAAACCACTGATTTTGGATTAAAAACAATTAATTCCTCCAACTGTGAGCTGAGTGTTCATATTGTTTGTTGTTGTAGTTATTCAGGAATCAGTTGAGTCATTTATGCAAATATCTGTGTATCTCCAAGAGTTCAGAGGATCTCTGAATGGGTAATTAATTGTGGTAAACTTCTCATTTAAAATGGATCATGCATTTTCCCACTTGGTCTTTTTATCATCATAGGGCACAGGAGCCATAGACATGGACTAGCACTTTCTGTTTGGTAAGCAGACTGTTAGAACTGCACATGCTGAAGCCAGCACAGTCCAAATGTAAGATGAAAGGGCACATGCAAACCTGGGGGTACAAAGAGAACATAAATCTTACCAGGAAATTTCATCAGGGGTGTTATTTTCAAGCTATTTATTAGAATTTGCATTGAGGGAAAGAATTTTGAAAGGTATAAGGGGGTTAGTCCTTCTACTTCTCAAGACATGGTCTCCGAAGTGTGAGAAATAGTGTCTGTAAGTACTTGAAATTTAACACATGAGCAATAGAGGCAGGCATAAGCAGAAGTGGGAGCCAGTAATGAGTGTAAGGTTACAATAAGTAGGGAGGGACATAGCTGTGAAAGGCTTTGAAAGTGAGGAAAGGATCTTATGCTTGGTTCGTTGGAAAAGGACAAGCAACAAAAAGAGTGGGTAGTATCAAAGCTTAGAAAATGTTCTTCAGAGCAGGATGGAGCTGTACTTATCATCAGACAACTGAGGTGACAAAAGCCTGAATATTAGCTGCATCTGAGTTTCCAAGTCCTTAAGGACACCTGATTTTAAGGTGACAAGGGATATCTAAATTATATCTCCTGCAGGGCAGTGAAGGGAGGGATTATAAAGGCTTGGGGGAAAGATCTCTTGGAGGTAGGAGTGAGGTTTTTTCTGGTTCTTTTTTAGTTTAGGTCAACTGATCCGGAGCAATTTTTGGGGGGTCAATTCTGCAATAAAGAGGCTGAAATTGAAGTTTTCTTTACACAAAGTTGTTTTCATGAGCCAAATGACATTTTAATGGACAAAGTCATTAAATTAAATAAATTTTGATTAAATAGAAAGTACATTTTCACCAGGAAATCATTCCAAGGTAAAATCTTTAACTATCTTAAAGTGAATATTTTGTAAGCAATCAAATACCTAGCAGGGATTATACAAAAAAGGTTTTTGAATGATGAGACATTTTGCATGCAAACAAGACTGGGTCATGAATAAATTGATAATCAAAAGATGCTGCATTTGCATATTGTTAGTAATGATTAAGCCATCAACATTTAAGAAAATATTCCTGAATCTAATCTTTTTTCTTTTTGTTTCTGAGTACTGCACAAACTGTCAAAAAATTATACTTTGTAAAATTGTAAATTTTTATCTGTGATGTCCTTATCGGTTTTTTTTTCTTCATCACAACTACTTTTCTTTTTCCTTCCCAATTTATTATAAGAAAGGCACTATAGCAAACACATAATATTAACTGTAACCTAGCTTACAGAGAATAAATGTACAAAAAGAATACTGTAAGTAAAATATCTTTGTATTATTTCTGCCTTTATGCACTGTCAAGGACCACATTTAGGGACAGGATTTGTATATATTCCTTTAAGTGACCTCAGGTTATTTTAGGAAATTTAGCCAAGATTATGCAATAGTAATAAATATGGACTCATAAATTCTATAGATAACATTGAGAGAGCAAAAAAGAACCTGAAGAAACTGGTAACCCTCTTCACTGAAGCTTTGAATCACAAGGTTTTGTTAGTCACTAGAGCTGGCTACTGAAGTATTGGTAACTACCACTTTTACAGTCCTAATCTGTGATGGACTGTACTTGGAAATATTTCTCATTCTGGGGCTTATCTTTCATTGAAACATAGAATCATTTAGGCTGGCAAAGATCCTTAAGATCATCAAGTTCAATTATTAACCCAGTGCTACCAAGTCCACCACTAAACCATGTCCCTGAGCACCACATCTGTATGTCTGAAATACCTCCAGAGGTGGTGACTTGACCACTTCCCTGGGCAGCCTGTTCTCATGCTTGACAACGCTTTCAATGAAGAATTTTTTTCCTAATGCCAATTCTAAACCTCTTCTTGGCATAACTTGAGGTTGCTTCCTCTTGTCCTATCACTTGTTGTCTGGGAAAAGAGAATGATCCCCCATGTCTCTACAACCTCCTTTCAGATAGTTGTAGAGAGCAATAAGGTTTCCCCAAACCTCGATTTCTTCAGACCTCAGAACCTCCAGACCACCCTCAGCTTCCTCAGCTGCTCCTCCTAAGACTTGTGTTCCTTCACCAGCTTTGTTGCCCTTCTCTGGATGTGCTCCAGTACCTCAATGTCCTTCTGACAAACTGAACACAGGATTCAAGGTGCAGCCTCATCTGTGCTGAATACAGAGGGATAATCATTTCCCTGGTTCTGCTGACAGTACTAATATACAGGCCAGGATGCCACTGGCCCTCTTGGCCACCTGGGCACGCTGTTCATGTTCAGCCCAGTGCTGCCCCACCTCCCCAGATCCTTTTCCACCAGGCATCTTTCGAGACACTCTTCCCGAAATCTATAGCACTGTGTGAGTTTATTGTGACCCAAATCAGGACCCAGAACTTACCTGATTGAATCTCATAAAACTGGCCTTGGCCCATCCATTCAGCCTCTCCAGATCTCTCTGCAGAGCCTTCCTGCCCTCCAGCAGATCAACACTCCCATCCAGCATGGTGTTGTCTGTGAATTGAGGGTGCACTCAATCCCATTGCCCGTATTATTGATAAAGTTATTAAACAGAACTAGCACCATACTGAGCCCCAGGGCACACCACTTGTGAATGGAATTCCATTTACCACAACTTTTTTGGACATGGGCATTCAGACAGGTTATTATCCAGAAAAGAGCTCACCCATCCAAGCTATGAGCAGCCATTTTCTCCCCAAGAATGCTGTGGGAACCAGTGTCAAAGGCTTGACTAAAGTCTAGGCGACACCCACAGCCTTTTCCACTTACATCAAACAACCTTGATGCACTATTACAACTTCTCTATAGTTTAATTGACTGCCATATTCACTAGAAATTAACAAAATACTTTTCGGAGTGTTTACACTATTTTGCATTTACTTACTTCCATCTTTATTAGTATCCACTGTTCAGACAGCCTACTTTTCTCTTTATTGAGAAGCATTTTTCAAGTATGGTCATTGTCATGTTCTTTATCTTTTAATGTCTCTGGACACAGTGGAACAGTTCTGCTATAGCAAGTGATAGACTTCACAAAACAATTTCTCTGGTACTATTTTTTCATGGGGATGATTTGAAATATAAGTGTCACTTCAATTGTCAGGTTTTTTGTAGATTTTTAGAGTCAGACCTCGCATGTACCAAAGAGAAAAATATATCATGTCAGCACAGTACCACTGATCAATAAATGTAAAAGATCCTGCTCTGCCCCTTCCATACCCATCTTCTCTTTTTAAAACATGCTCTAAGAGACTCATATCTGAAGCAGGTGGTACAAGTGTAGGTTAGTGGGTTACAGCCTTTAATTACCTGTGATATCCTGGAGGACTAATGGCAATCTACCACACAGATGCCTGCAGAGATCATTACTTCCCCTTTTCAAAGACTAATTATCTCTAGCATGATGAACTATGTCATCTAGCGTATAGAAATTATTACTTCAGTTTAAAAATCAAAAATCGGGAAACAAAGATGTTCTTTTTTTTTTCTCAGACATGGTTTTATTATGTTTCTCTATGATTGATGGTTTTGCATAAGATTCTATTAACATATGTGAAAATGCCAACTGGAATATGTTCATGAAGTGCTTTCACTGGGGCCTGTTCATCTCAGTTATATGAGACACTGGTGCTTGGGATCTTTCATATTATTGGGTGCTAAATGAAGTAGGTGAAGCCTTAGGCAACACAGTACCACAGAATTACCTGATGTGACTACATCCTAAAGCAATGCATGCCCTGCTACGTCTTATGACTAAATTGTCTCATGAATATGCAAAATGTGGTTAAATTGTGGAGAAAGCAAAATTATTTACAATTCAAATACCATCACCCAAATGCATATTAAAATTAATGACTTTTGGATAGATGCTAATGAAAAGGAAATAATTCTGCTTAAAAAAATAATATTGATACATCAATAATTGATGTATTTTTCTTTTGAAACTAAGTAGCTTCATTTCCAGTTAGAATAGAAACCATAATACACTAGTTATTTGTAATAAATGGTCTTTTATCAGAACTTATATTTATGCTTACATATTGCTTTTCTGTTTCTCAGCATGACCTCAGTCAGAATTATTTTATGCATAATTAGTTTTTGCACATACAGGTCAATACCTTGGCACAAACACTATACACGACTAGACTGGGCATGCTAACAAGAATTCGTAATACAGGTATCGACCAAAAAGAGAAAAGTAGACGTGTTTCAGCATGTTTGTGTGTATGTGTACTCTTTGGGGGGTTGGGTGAAGTTCTGAATGATGAAAAAACTCACATGAAGTCAGGAAATTTCTGAAGTTATCACTTTAAAACTCACACTTACACTCAACGCTGGAATAGCACAGGTCAACATCTACGATATGTGATTCTGCTTTTCACATGTCAGTTTCTTCTACATGTGGTTTTGTAATGGATAAAAAGACAAATTCCTGTCTTGCCAGTGTGCAAAATGGTTAATCGCTTTAGTTCAGGTCAGATAATTTAACATGTAATATGGTTGGGTAGCAAATACCCTAAGTAGGAAAGAGATGACTGAAAAAGTCAATCTAGTCATACAGACATGTTCATAAATAATTAGAATCACTGAGAAGCATGAAGAGAGTACCTTTTTAGCAAATATACCATGTTCTTCTTTTAAAATTCCCTGTTAAGAAAGGATTAAACATACTTCTTGAATTGCTTAGGTGAACAAATGCAAGAACAGGAACTAAATGAAATAAGAGTATCCTCCATTTCGCTTTTCATTAAAACTGAACTTTAATTTCAGCTTTAGGGAACACAGGTAAAAAAAGGTCAGATTTTTGTAGGTAGTGTAATCTGCAAAATCTCATTACTTCATGATGGTTTGGGCAGACTTTTCAGAGGGACCAGATATAGCGGAGTCATTTCCAATGAAACACTGATGGAAATCCACCTGTGCTCTTGCTCGATTTTGTCTCCCCTGGGACTCCCTGCCGTGCTAGGCTCTGGTTCCCAGGAGCACTGGCTGCTAGAGGAAGGCAGCTCACGTGCAACCTTCTTTCTGAAACAATTGCATGGAATGAGGCACCTGGGAACAAACTGCAAATTTCTGTTCCTCCTACACCAAATTGTTCAGGAGTCTCCTTTTTTTAAAAATCTCGTGTCTGTGTTGCCTTAGGCTGCACTGCCCATCTGTGGCTATGGATTTTAGCAGACTCTTCCTTACCATGTATATCAATTCTTTTCCTGGCTACATAAAAAAAAAAAAAAAAATCTAGTCTTCCATCATATTAGTGAAAAATAATAAAGTAACACCATTAGCCACACTGACTGTATTTCATCAAAAGTGAATTTCCTCAAGGCACCAGGAAGCAAATGACACTTTACAGCAATTTCCAATTATTGTAAAGTGTTCCACTCCCACTCCCTTATTGATTTTTGATATTCATGCTGCAGCTCTAGTTATAGGAGTTGAATATTCTTGCATCCTAACAAATCTATCTCGGTGATTTTAGTCTGATTGTTAGTGTTGAAGTAAAGACTATTTATCTCACAAGAGAGATTAGAAACATACTTTCTACCAAGTATGTTTCCTAACATGAAAATATTTCTAATTTAAGTTTTTTTAGTTCAGTGAACAAAAACCAAAAAACAGTGAAGAGAAAATGATGGAGAAATACTAGTTTATGAGACCACTATCCCCCATTTCCAGATTTTTTGTTTTGCTGCATTCATCAGAGTGGTTCTGAACTGTGATTACACCCAAGACTTAGAGTCAACACATTGGCATGAAAATTCCTTTAAATTAACTGTAAAGGATTACTAATTCATATTCTGCCATGATATTTTCATAGCCTATTCACATTATCCAGTGGAAAAGGAATATTGGTGCACCTGTATTGTGATGTATTCCTTCTACATGTGTTAACTAATATCTAAGGCTGACCTCCCAGTGCATTTTTCATAAAGTCAAGATCACTTCAACAGATTTGTGATAATCTGAATGCCAAAGGATCTGAAGAATTTCTCAATCCTATAAATCACTTTCAGATTAACATTACAATGCATAGATGAGGCCCAGTGGTGGATACATTCCACACTTTAACTTCGGACGGTCCAAGAGAAGTACACCAAAAAATAAAAACATTTCCCCCAAACAAACCTCTCCCGCTTCCTTTGCAAAAACAAACAAAAACCCAAACAAAAAACAAATAAACAAACAAAAAAACCAAAACAAAAAATCCACAATAAATGAACAAAAATGTTTGAAAGTACACTGTGGGGAGAAAAACCCAAACAACCCACACAAGAAAACAAAGCCAAAACAAAAATAACAAAGTCACAGTTTCCAAATAAGTACCTTCGGTTTTGTTTCTTATTAAAACTTAAGTACTTGAAGCCACTTAAAACGATCAGCACTTTTGCAGTTCATTTATTTTGAGAAGTGAAAATAAAAATACACTCTCTATACAGAATATATAGATCTTTACAGTATATATAATTCTATACACTAATTTTCAATTCTCTTTTGAATGTGTTTGTGGAGTTCTGCAGAATTTTGATCATGAATGAGGCAGGGCAACATTCAAATCCAAAGAATTCTGTCTGTGTTAAAATTAAAGTAGTAAAAAATATTCTGCTTATGACCTTGGCAAGCCTTTTTTGAGCTTTCCGACAAATGTTTGGCTTTCCAACATTTCCTACAAAAAAAAATATGTAGACGATGAAAATATTTTAAAGAAAATAAACTAAGCAAAGTGGTTAAATGATTTCTTTCAAGGCAGAGAGGAACTCTCCCATCTCACTTTTTTACTGAAAGGAAAGGTTTCTGATTAAATTTTGTGTTTCATGCACCAGAAAGGATGCTTTCAGTAATCCAAATCTTTGATCAGCTAGAAGCTGACTGGAGACCATGCTGTCCTTGGAGACAAAAATAAATGAAATATCTCCAAACAGCTGAAAACCAACTTACTCACTTAGGGGAGTGATAAACCAGGTTTTGAATTTGATTTTGCTCATGATAAAAGTGCTCTAGTAATCTTTAAAAAAAATTACAGGACATAGAGAAATCTCATGGACTTGGTAGGTCATATCAAAAATCAACAGGCATAACAGATTGTGAGGCTGAATGATTATGTTACTCAGAAAAAGTGCTGTAGTCAGACTTCTGTGATATAATAAATTGATATGTGAGTGGTTACTTTCTAAAGCTAATTTCTGTGATCTGAAGTCAGTTTTATATACAAAATGTGAACTGTGGGTATTGTACTCCTGTTGTTAGGTTTCTGCTTGCAGTTCATATCTGTATTTTGGTATTTTTAGAGTGGAAATATGTTCAATTTAATACTAAATGAATATAAAGTAGTTCCATCAGTGTCAGAGAGTGTGATTCAGGACACTGCTGAGAATAAATAAGGGAATGAAATAAGGAGGCATTTCGGCTATTTTTTATGGTGTTACGTGAATGCAATGGAATGAAGACTCAGATTCTTTGTGGTGTTTGTTTTGTTTGTTGGGTTTTTCTTCCCTATTCTTGATAGTTCTAACCTAACACAGTGTGTGTTCCTTCAAAACACTGGAACAAAAGAGACTGTGGAAATGGTATCATTACACCTTTCAACAGCATTTTGTCAAAATTTTGTCTGAGGAAATAGTGTATGTAGCAGTAAAATCTGAAGGCACCAATGGGAATTGCAGAGACAACATTGGTTAAGAGTTAAACCCAGAATTGCTCATTTAGTCATCATTACGCTACTCTGAAATTAGCTGAAAACAGTAAAACTGAACGCACTGTTGAGAAGCTGTTCTTGGCCTCCTGACCTTGTAAATAACATTCAGGGATCTGTATCCAGCAGCAGTTTTGTCTTGGTTAGACTGGAAATCAGGTTTGCTATGTCCTGCTCTCAATTTCAGAAATGTGTCCAGAAAGTTTAGGTTGTTGTACTAAGGTAAGTAACTTGATGGAACTTTTGAAATACGCAAGGTAGTTGCTTGCTTGTCCCATTTAAAATTTTACTCCTACTGTGGTACCCTCTTTTCATTCCAGGGTAAATGTTCAATACTCTGAATTGCTTTTTTTGTGTTTATCCTCAAAACTCCAAGGACGAAAGGATGCAGGGGAGTGTGCAGGGATGTAAACCAATAGGGATCAGCATGAAGCCTTAATTCTATGCCTGACCTAAAAAAAACTCCATGAGAGTCAGTGCTAATTAGCATTATGTCATGCCAAATTAAAAAGACTCTGCAGCTTTAAGTCCCACCTTATTCCCTGAGCAAGTTTGCTGAGGCAGCAGCAGGCAGCATGGTGCAAATGCCATCCAAAGACTTAGACAACAGGATGCTTACACTTGCATCCCAGACTGTCTAGAGGGAAGTACAGGAGAGAAATATAATAAAACATGGGCACTGAACAGGTTGGAATAAAGCATTTGCATTTATAAGTGTCAAAACGTAATCATATTCATATTCATGGTAAAAACTTGTTAGCCCTCCTGTTACGACTCTTCTACCATATTCAAAGAAAGTTTGTTTCATAGAATCTTGTCATTTAATAATCTCAAAAAGGAAGACCAGCATATCCTCTTTACAGAGATAGAAGTACCTGAAGCAGAGATGAGCAAAATCTCTAAAGGTTAGATGACTTCTCAACGTCCAGGTTACATAGCAGAGAATGGACTACAGTTCCAGTCTTCTGACTCATAAACCATTATATTCCAGTGTGTTTCTCTTTTCTCTTATTAGTTCTCTGTGATACACTCTCACTGAATGGGAGCTGTAAACTAGCAGAGAGCTTTTCATTTATATAACCTTTCCCCAACTATAGACCAAAGCTTTGTCAAGAATCCTAACATGTCTTCCACTGAAACAGTTCATAACAGCAGTTTTACATACGTAATCTGAAAGTTTAAAAATAATTGTTCATGGTAAGGCAGCAACCAGAGATGATAAATAAAAGAAATTATGAGGTACATGTTCTGTCAGCAATGAAAATAAGCAAGTGAATGGTATGATTTGTCACTATATTGTTGGCACTTGGGTAAACAAGCCCTTTGGGAACAATCCCCTAGGGATCAATTAAAAAATGTGCCCCAAATTATGAAATGAAGCTCTAATAATGAGCTCAAATTTCTTCAGCCGTGGTACACAGCATAATGAAAAGAAAAAATGGAAAATATTGCTGATACAAGAGTTTTTATGCGTAAGTCCTCTACATTCAAGTAAAGAGGCAAAAAGAATACACACTAAGAACTAAATTCTTTAGAAGGATTAAATGCCTCTTTATGCAACTATTTCCAAGAAAGTGTGTTTTGCTGCAGATTCCCTGGAAGAGAAGACTTTTATTTTGGCTAAGAGAGCATTCTGAGTAAAGGGAAAAGAAAACTTACATTAGAGTTAGACACTTCCAGTTTCCTTCTGGCTATGGATGCTTCCCAGATTTCTATCAAGTGTGCTGTGAATCCAGTTCTTTAGCAGCAATCCCTTAAAATGGCCTCATCCTGCACCTAGAAATGTGTTCATTTCTAAATAAAATAGGTTGTCCCAGGGGATATGGAAAACATATATTAAAATGCAAATGTGGAAGAAACAAAGAAAGGTCAAGAGTGGAAAGAACTTTGTGTGCTGTTAGCACAGAAGAGATACCAGGTGCTACCTAAACACGCAGAAAATATAAATTAGAAACGAAGTATGGAGCCCTTCTGTTAAGTAGCTAAAGAAGAAGAAAGAAGGCACTTACCTAATGAGAGGAACTATGAAAGATGCAGGAATAGACTCAGAAAGGGATAAAGTACAATCCAGAGAAAGATAAAACTTAAAAAATACATATGGTATGTAGTATGCAAAAAATAGAGCCATTAGAGTGAGAAATAATAGGATGAAGACAAGATTTAGAGAATGCCTGAAATTCTGCTAGAAAAAGTACAGACTAACAGTGAGAGAAAACCTGAGCTACAGGGAAGACTTGCTATATTGGAAAGGATGAAGAGATTATGAGTTAATGGTATTGGGTACTGGAACAGGCTCCCCAGGGAAGTAGTCACAGCACTAGCCTGACAGAGTTCAGAAACTGTTTGGACAATCCTCTTGCCCATATGGTGTGACTCTTGGGGATGGTATTGTGCAGGGCCAGGAGTTGGACTTGGGGGTCCCTTCCAACTCGGAATATTCTGTGTGAGTCTGTATAACCATGCTGTTTCTGAAGGACTTAGTAATAAAGAGCAATAGTGAGAAAAAGTTACGAGAGAAAGCATGAGATCGAAGGTGGAATTTTTAAGAGGAGAGAGAGAACATTTAGGTGACATGACACTAGGTTATATGTGATATGTGAAACTATATCTACGGTCTCATGACACATATGTAACTATAGCAGACCTAAATCAGCAAAACACCAGCTGATTTCTGTCTGGGATAGTACATGATCAGCTTGGCTTTTGTCTAGAGCGACTGTATTTGAACTGAAAATTACTTTAGTCATTAATGAATTATTTCTCTCTATTCTGATATCTTTGCTGCTATTCTTTTGGATTTTAGTCCATCACGGAGGAAAGGAAGAATACAAACAAAAAAAACCTAGGGAAAATTAGTATCTATGTAACTAACACAGAGGTGTCATGTTGGTAAATATAAACACACAGTCATAACTATGCACAGAATTTCAACATAATGTACATACATCTGGATAAGCACACAAGGTCAGGCATGATTTGTTTTTCAAGAGGTTGAGGACCTCTTGAAGGAATATAGTGCAGCTGAAAATTTGTAGGGACCTGTGCAGCTGCTGAAAGCAAGAAAGTAATCAAGACTGTGGGCATATAGCAAACATTTGTCAAACTGATGGTACTTGAAACTGGCATAACCTCTATACTCAAGAAACAAATATGGTGTGAGGACCAGCAGTATAAACTTCCCTATAATTACATCCCTGAGATGTGGGAAATAATTTGGGTGGAAGAAGAGATTCAGACTATAAACCCTTTTTTCTTCTTCTTTTTTTTTGTAATCGAAGCAAACACTTATCTAAGTAGTAGATCTCACAATTTAGAAATGTGCACCCTGAAAAGTAGACTTACAATATTAATTTTATAGAGGATCTAACAACTACAATGAGTTTAGTGTTTGTTGGTTTCAGCCAGGTTTGGGCTACTGACTCAGACAGGAGAAGATTGATTTACGACCAAACTTTTTCAAGTAGTGTAGAACATAGAGACTTAATTGATTATATTTTTCATAAATTAAACAAGACAACACTGATGACAATTAGCTCAACGAAATTATTTTGTATTTCCTAAACTAACATTTGTTTCCTGTAAGTTTATCCTAGCGGCAAAACCATGCTTCAGATTTAGGCAGTAAGGATTTTTTTGTCCTTAGCTCCCCCTAATACTACAGGGATAAAAATATACAGCAGTAATGGAAAGGAAAGAGCATTCCTATGTAATAATTGAATTATTTACTTAAATATTTATTTTATTATCAATTAATTATAAAATAATAAACATAAAACAGACTTTCCAGAGGAGTTTTTCGAAGAGTTACCATTCAAAAATTAGGAAATACAAAAAATGTTACAACCATGCTACCAATATCATAATCAGCTGAGTATGCTTATTTTTTAACTCTGCTTAAAATCCTGAGTCTCAAGTGATTATCATTTCAGCTCTGTTTTGCCATACTATGTGTTTGCATTTTTGGGTACATCACATATGTACCATATTTTTCTCAGCTGTAAAATAGTAATAACTGTAGTTCTTTACTTCAGAGTCATAGTAATTCTTCATCTTTTAATACTTTATTTAGCATTTCACCTGGAACATGCACATTGGGGCATTTAAAAAAAAAAAATTGTGTCACTATCTTTATGGCAAAGGAAAACTGAGACCTTAGATGACAGACCTACATCAATCTTGTTCTTGTCCATTGTTTTAATTAAATGAATGGGACTTCTGTGTGTATTGTGGACATCAACTGAGGATTACACAAGCATTTTTCCCATGAAAGTCTCCTCCACAACTTCATGCACACCACAGTACACCAGAGACCCTCTTGCATTGTACCATCATCTTGCTTCAGCAATTGGTGCATGTTGACAACTGGGTTCCAACCCCTATTGCCAGTACTGATGATCAGAATAAGGAAGCTCACTTTGTTCTGTGGATCAAATCAGACTAGCTCAACCCAGCTGCTCTTTCCTTTGCAACAGAGTAGATTCTCCATATTTAAATAACACCTTTTACTCTAATATAATCCCCCTAAAGTGAGTCAACTGGTTGGACCACATACATATAGCCCAGAATCAATTGTGAATGTTAGTGGAAGTCATGTAAGCACACGTGGCACAGAGATTTTCAGTCTGGACAAAAGAGTAATCTGGTTCTTCTCCCTCTTTTTCCCATTAGAAGAAAACCACCACCAAGACAAAAAACCAAAACCACCACCACCAACAAAAACCAGCCCCAACACAGCAGGGAGAGATGCATGATTTATCTGCCTCCAAAAATTGGAAGCTGTGATGCCAGCTTAGGTTTTTCCAATGGACCTCTTCCCATTTGAGTTCTAGAAAACTTACAGAAATTTTGCTTCAAAATAGACATTTTAAATATAATTTGTTAAAAAAAAAATCAACACTCACTAGAAATATAGGCAGAAAAAGCAAAATCTTTTTTCTGCACAACCTTCCAGTCCTGCTGAGCTCAACAGGTTTTATTCACCCAGTGAAAGCCAGAGTGTGATCCAGATTTATAACTTTTCTCAAAATTTGCAGATATTTCAGACATTTGCCATGTAAAAGACGTTGTTAAAAAATGTAGAATTTGACTAACTGTTCTGTATGAGAGCAAAGCCTCTGAGTATTAATCCAACAGAGGCTTTAGAGCATTCAGGAAATTTTGGTGGATTTAGGTCTGAATAGTTAAATGAGAAGAGAAGATCACACTCTATGAAACTGCTGCAATAAATGGAGCTCAAGAGAAAAATCCAAACTGTCGAAAGGTTTACCCCAAACAGGCAACAAATGTGGAGTGAGTGTGAACAATGAGAAGAATGGATCAGCCTCATATAAAAAAAAAAGTGAAACAAAGGATGTTCCTGAGAAACAAGAAGTGCACTAAGAAATCTAGGATATAACACAGAAAACAGTTGTGGTGAAAATATAATCAGTTTCCAAAAGAACAATCACAAGAGAGCAATAAATGTCTTTAATCCCCCCCTAATTTTCAAAGATCTATGTTCTCTATGGAAACAGAGATATAAAGCCTGCTAACCTTAAGAATATAAAAAACATCAAAAGCATAAAAGGTCACATAAAGTTCCAGAAGAAGCTTGAAGCTTTACCTTCATGTTAGCAAAAGAAAAAAATCAGCTTAATTCTTTCATGGTAGTGACTTAGAAAGAAGCTTTTTAAACCAGTCTCCAAAATGTAAAAATGATATTCAAAGACAGGATGTCATTTTCAAAATCAGATTAGAACAGGATTACTTAATTAAAAGAGACAAATTAAAAATAGGAAATAGTACAGCTGGTGCCTAGGAAAAATAAAAGGGTGGGATGTGAAGCACATCAGTAAATGTTTAAAAAAAAAGAAAAAAGAGAGAGACGAGAAAGTTCTCAGTAGATGTGGACATCAAAAAAGAATAAATGTGGGGATATGGAAAATAATTTCTTAAAGACATGTGGGCTATAATTTTAACAGCAGAAATTGCATTAAGTACAGACAGAAAAAGAGAAAGAAAGAAAAAGCTTGTTATCAAATATTAGCTTTGAAGTATGGGGCTATGACAAAGGTACTGTAGTCGATGAAAGCCAGCAATATTCAAGGCTTAATAATTCAGCATTTCTCTCCAAGGCACTCTCTAAAGCTGTATCAATCAAAACAAAAATGCATTTAGAAATAGGGTACATATGCAGAAAAAAAGACCATGGAAGCAGTCTGAATATAGAAAAGCTGTAAAACCTCCAGTCCAATTCACTTAAACAGAAGCTCTCATTAAATGTTTGCTGATTGTGTGCAACTAAGCTTATGGGCAGTGTAAGATGACAATATTTAGTCTTTGTTATTTTTTATTTTATTTTTCCTGATGGACTGGGAGATGGGAAAGAAATAACATCTTAACAGTCAAATAAAAGAACTACAGTGTATAATATTGAAGGTTTCACTGGGTTCAGTAGGTCCAGAGGGACTTAATTGCAAAGCAATTAAGGTGTAAAGTGCTCAAAATTCCACTTTTTTTTTTCGTTTTATTGGGAAGAAGTATTTTTATTTCTCAGCTCAGAGCTGCATAGCATGGATGATGATGCCCCATCAGACTGTCCTGAGTCACAAGGCACTAGGAATATTGCAGCTGAACTTCAGGCTGTCTCGCACTAATAATTTTCTTTTTCCAAAACATTTTTAAAAAAAGAACAAAGCACTCCTGCTACACTTTCTAGGCTAATTTCTACAAAGCTACTGAATAGGAACAGACAGACAAGAAGATTTTTTCCAAGCCCCAGTCGATAATTACATTTGTAATGAATGGCTGTGAAAGCTGAAAATTTCTGAAAATCAGGCTCTTTGTCCTAAATAACAAACTGTTCAACCAAGAATTTTCCATACATGAAATCCTTTCCTGTCTGTCCTGCAATCAGAAAGACCATAATTTTCTTCCTCTGCCCCTCTGTGCTTTGTTAATTCTCTACCTACTTCCTGTTTTTACACCTTTTCTGCTCTACTCCCATTTTTAGTTCTCCTTCTATAGTTCCATCCTTGGTGGAAGTCTATTCAGGCATCCTCCAAAGTATACCTGTTCTGTTGAACACAGACACTAATGGTAGCAATTCCTTTTGTTTTCTATCTTCTCTCCAACGGAGTGAGTAAAAAATATGACAAGACAGGTTGTTTTTTCTGCTTCTCAAAGCATTGTGACATACCAGTTTGATTACAGCAGCACATGAAATGAACACACAAATTTAGGAAAATCTACATTGAACCCCTATCCCAAAAGAAAAGAGTGAAGAGATAAAACTTCTTTCGTTTGACAGCATGTTGACATGGTCCAGATTCCTATTTGCCAGCTGGATGGAAAATAGAACTATACAGGGAAAGATTTGAACAAAGGAAGCTGAGGTCAAACCTTATACTTTGTCAAGGACCTCAAATATAAAAAGAGATGTAGCTCCATGCAGCCCAAATAGAAAGAGAATGAGGTAAAAAAGCTGTACTTTAAAAAAAAACCCAAATCCAATTTAATAATAGATACTTTCTTTAATGGACTCTCTTCCAGTTCACTTTTATTTTTAGGAAGTTGGTGTCTTACCAGTCCCTGGAGCTGGACGTGCACACAGTTAGTTACTTCATACCTAATGCAAGTAATTTTAAGGAGATTTTGGTGAGACACGTTCCAAGTTTGCAGAGATTATTGTTTCAAAAATAATTTAAAATTATGCAAGAAGTAGCTCATCTGTACGAATTGAAAGTTTCCACCAAATACCTTGTTATTAGTTTCCTTATGTTCATTTCAGCTCTTTAATTAGGCGTTTAGCTCCCTTCTCTTTTCTCACTTTCAGTAATTATCTGAACACTTAGGGAAGATTACAAAGATGTCTATACACCATGAAGCCCTGTGAGCTGCCTCTTCAAGCCTCGCAATCAGAGATCTATTACACTCATTTAATTAGAGCTGGAAGGTAGAAGCTAGACCCTATCTAGAAATCTGGACCTGAGCTCTACAGCTAAGGTACCTACAGCTGCAGGTACAAGGCAGAGGTAATTGCAGAGCCACTGATGGTCAGACTGTCTGCATACACTGCAACAGGCTGGTGGAGTTTACTTGTTGCTTACATGAAAGGATGCTCCCTGTTCACTCTGGTCAGTAACATCTTGTCTCTGAGAACAACCAGCACATCTGCCTTACAGCTTCTGATGAAATGGTAACGGGGCAGTAATACCTCATTCTGGGAAGTTACCCACCTTTCTAGCTCTGAACGATTTGTTCTTTGATTTCTGGTTTATGGTGGACATCTGATTCCATCAGATGTAAAAAAAAAGTCCACACAGCTGATTCAGCAAAGGCCAATACTTCTACAGAATCAAACTGAAGTTAACATAAAGATAGTGCATCCTTTTTGCATGTAAAGAGAAAAAAGGTGAAAAAAATCTGCTGGATCAGGGAGAAACAACCTAAGGACAATCCACCTAAGGAAGCCCAATTCTGTTCAGCTAGGTTTGCTGAAACAGAGTTTTACAGGTTGGAAGAAGGATGGCTCAGCAGTAGTGTGATAAGATGCCTTGCCAGGCCACTGCTGTCAGTTATGAGGAACAAACAATGCCGCCTCAAGTTCAAAACACAGAGATGTTGAGGAGTGCTCCAGGTAATTAACCTGGAGCAGCTCAGCCTGTCATAGTCTTCAACTACTGCAAGTCTTCCCTCTATCTAAATAATTTTTTTTTTCTAAAGTACATCTGATCATTACTTTTAAAGTTAATGCAGAGGAAAATGGCGGGGGGGAGGGTTTTGCATCTAATTGGTAACTTCCATAAATATTGTTCTGTTACATTTTAATACAGGAGTTTAGAAGGTTTTTTGAATACATAATTTATGTTCAGATGGCCATGATTAAATAATACTTTAAATTCTTATTAAAAGATATTCTCAAGACAATCAGCTGTCTTATATTTTAGAGAAATTGTTGATTCTGTTGGAATGTTTGACTATCTAATACATGCAACATGCAAATTTGCTTTGATAGCTTAGCCTTTTCGGGGAAATACGTAGTGCAATCCCTGTATGCAAATCCACTTGCAGAAGCAGTATTAGCTGTCACACTTCCTGAAGCTGTTGTGATGACTGGTGATGGAAGACAATGGGTAAAAGTCAGAGCCACTTTTCTCACCCTCGTTAAACATTCTCTTCAGCAGCATGTGGCACTGCAGGTAATGAGTTCCATCTGTGTGTCACCAGCCTCACCTAGAGAAAAAGTAGTCAGATGTTGGAGGTAAAAATTTACTTCAGAGAAGCCAAAGTTTGCAGCTAAAAATAAGCCTTTACATCCAGAGTTCTGCAGAAAACCCAGATATTCCAATTACTTTTCCATGTTTGGTACTCAGAAAAAGCTTTTAGCAGTAATGTTATTAAATGATCTAATTAACTGGTGAAACAGAATACTGGTAATTAAAAATCAGCAATAGTTTATTCAGCTGTCGAATTCTTGAATTCATGAGTACAAAGAGTAGGAAATTACTTTAAGCAGGTAACATTTTTCTATGACTAATATATAGTATTAAAATTAAGAAAGAAGGTAATAGTCAACTTCAGGTAATGATGAACTTTAGACACTATTTTGGAGATAAAATCCTACAGCAACCCAGCCCCTGAAACGGCTAAAACGAACCGGTCAGCAAAATTAATGCATCCAAATATTGGGAACTGCAATTGCTAACAACTCTGTGCGTAAATGCACATCTTCTGAATTAATGCAGTGAGCCATCTGAAAATGAAAGGATGATCACCTTTCATATGTCAGCATTTCTGCAATTCCTATTGCATCCTTTCATAAGAGGTGAAGACGATTGTAATGCTGGTCAAAGCAAACTTTCCTGTCATATGCTGTAAGACACAAATCATCATAACAGGGTAGTATATCTATGCAACACCTGTAGCAGTGTCTTTTCACTGTATTTTTTTATCCTTTTTCCTAATTTTTCAAACTAGGAGAGATTTTGATCTCACACTTAGGCTTGCAATGAAATGTGCTAAAATCTAGTAAACTATGAATTGAAACAGGTTTTTTATTTGCACAATTCCATGTTATTGTCTCCTGTTAATAAAAAGTTTATTTAAGTCTACTTTTGTAGACTTTTATTTTTTACCCAGTGTGCAGCTGAAAAAGAGTAGGCTAAATAAGCCAGTCTTCAGACACATAGAAGTACATGCCAGGAGCTGCCTTGTTTCAGTCACATTTCACTCCCTTTGTTCCAGCAGAACTCTTATTCACTTGAAACTGAAATTTTTACCAAGGACTAGAATATTTAATCTGTATGCCAAATGGCAGAATAAAGTATGCTGTTTTCCTTGAGATTTCAACAGCTTTAGCTGTATCTATGTTGACAGCCTCCAGTATCACCAAGCTATATTTTTGCCTCATAATTGTTTTCTTACCAGGATTTTCTCACTGTAATTTTTTGATCAGGCTTGCATAATAGAATTTTCATTCATTATCAACTGTGTTGAATATTCTGATAACTTTCAGAAGCCTAATTTTTCATGTCCAGAAGATTTGAGGTCTTTCTGAGACAACCAAGGAGTCATTGAAACTTTTCACATTGTACCTACTGCTGCAAGGAGAGTCCGTAAATTCAGTTCTCTGATCAATAATAACAGGATACAAAATTCCTACAGCTTATTTCAGCAATGTGCTTATTTAGATAGCTTTGGAAGAACCTGGTAAGTCACTGGATACAGGAGTAGCTTTCCAATTATTTAAAAATATAATAATAGCAACTCTAGATATAAATTTTAATAACATCTTCTTTAGGGGTATAATATCTCACAGCAGACTTTGGTACATATAACGTTTAGATGCTGCTACTGAGGACTTCCAAAATACTCATTTTCACAGCCTGAGTAACCTCAGAAATTGTGGGGTTTGCTATTTCTTAGCGAGATAATAATACTTACAAAATAGCCAATCTTGTCTTGCCTGTAAAAATAAACACCTGCTGTGTGGGCATATATCTAACTGCTAACAAATTAGTTAAACCTAAGGTGTATAAATTGTGTCTCACTAGCTACAAATACCATCTATAGGCACAGTAAATTTATTCAACCTGATGTAATTGACTGCACATGTTTCTAAGAAAGATATAATTTCAATTTCTTCAGTTACTATGAAATATTATCTTTGAATATCTTACCCTGAAAGCTGGGATTTTTTTCAGAAACGTTTGAGCAAGCAACATCTTTTCTAGTATTTCTTCTTTTATCGTAGTCAACACATCTCTTCTTATCAGCACTGAAACACATAGCTTAAAAACACATACATGCAGATAACACTTTGCTCACTATTTTTCCTGTGTTGATAAGAAAAGAAAGCAATTTTAGCAGGATTTAGATACATATTGGAAAGGCCATAAAGCACTGATGAAAAAAAACCATGTTAGTATGTAATAAGGCTGTGAAAATAGCTCTGCCAAGTTGACTTCATGAATATGGACAGCCACACCAGGGGCTAAGACTGTCTTCTTTTGTCTTTTTCAGTTTGAAGCTTCTTTTTTAAAAAAAGACATTCCATTGTTAAAATCATATGGGTCAAATCAGACAGTTACAGGCTTTACAGCCTCACCTTTTGCATATGTTAAGTAGGCACCCCATAGGAGACTTAGAAAGTCTCATTCTATTACAGCATCTGAACAATTTTTGAAGCCTTTAGTGTTCAGCCATACCTTGTTGATGTCTGATCAAGACCCTCATTTTAGCAGGTTTACTTTTTATTTGATTTTTACTTTGTGGGTGGAAATTGGTTCCCATCCATGTTCGTCTCAGATGTGAATTTTCGAAACACTTCAGACAAAGTACCTTATCCTTCTCTGAGAGTGAAGATAAGGAAAACCAGGAGTCTTCATAGCCTAAATTATTTCTAATAATTTTTCCACAGAGGAGGTTGAGTGGATCAAAAGAAGCTGAAAATTTTCTGTCTTCCACTACAATGTGCTATATTCTGATGTAACAAAAAGGCTTGGTCAAAGCATAAATTTACAGTTTGCTTGGAGTCACTATAAGAATTGTAGCTAAAACCTCCAAATGCTCCACAGTGAGACAGCGTTATTTTACTACTGATTGGACTTGGTCTGATGCCACAGTTACAGTATTCATTTTACCAATATTGTCTCTCCCTTTATTTTGGTATATTTTTGCAACGTTTATGTCAAAACAGTCCATACAAATATGAGTGGTCCTGTTTTTATTACTATCTCTCTCCACTGAAAAAGAAATATTAATTTAAATATACATGTCTCAAAAATACTTCTGTGTCTGCATGTGTGTATATCTCTTGAGACCAGGCCACTTGTGATTTTTCTGTATTTCAAGTTGACCATGAATGAGCCCTGTAGGTACTAGAGCAAATGCAACATGAAATTTATGTATCAACAACTATTTTTTAAAACCCATATTGGTTATTCCAAATTAATTTTCATCAACAGTGTATTAGGGAATGGTTTTTGCTGAATAATATCATGAACAAAAAAGTATTCTGTTGCGGCTTTTTACCTTTGTGGTCTGCTTCACTGGTCTTTATATTTCACACCAGTCTTTCTGGACTTTCAGGAAGTTATCGTATGAAAACCCATACGCTTTTGTTCAAAAAGCTTTGAAACCACTTCATTTATATTTTTGAGTCTGATAACATACCTATGTCTTATTGCCTAAAACTCTTCTTAGTAAAGAGTAGGAATAATTAAATATTTATTTATTTTCAAATAACAACTCTCATTGTGCTCAACTCATCCCCCATTAAAAAGACAGTAAATATGGCTATGTTCTAAAAATAGCAACAAAACTTCAGAGACTCTGAATAATACTTTTTTTTCCATAGAGAAAAATCTGTCGTCAATAGAAAAGAATGTAGAAAGTTGAATATTTTTCAATTAATTATTGTTTAGATGACTCATAGTTTTTTGTGTGTGAATCAAATTACTTGTAAGTATCTTGAAAAGATGAGTTTAGAATAAAATTTGATATTAAAATAAGAGAATGCAATGTCAGAATAACACATTCATCAATGTTGACTCATGTTCATTTTTTTGACTTGGTTAAATTATACTAGGATCTTTTAAATTGGGTGATTTTTCTAAATTCCTGTGTAATTTATTCTCAATCTTCTTTGATAATGATCTGTAAAAATAGTAAGATATCTAATATACTTAAGAGTGAAGACAAATAGATGGATTAGTGACTGGGCTGTCATCCGTAGCCCAGTGACTGTGGATCATGGAATAAATATGAAATAGATATGTTTAAGATTTTTGCTTTATGCTAGACATATAGTATAAATGCAATATATTTATAAATATATACATATTCTTATATAAATGTATAAATACTATAAAAATATACTTTCTTTGAAGTGAACATCCAAATCACAGAGCTAGTGCTATTCTGTATCATGTGTCTATCATATCATAAAATGAGACACAAGAGAAAATGTAAATCTTTATCCATGTGGTTCAAGTTTCACAACTATTTCTAGCTCAAATTAAAAAAGATAAAAACTGACAGAAAGCTGGAAAATGTGAGGAAAAATATATTTTTAAAAAATATAAGTATGCTTTATGTCAATATATCTGCACTTAAGAAATATAGTAGAGTTTCATACATTTACACTGAAATGAGAATTGATACAAAACTGTTCTCTTGGTTAGGATAGAAATAAACCTTTGAAGACTGAGGCAAAAAAATGTTGTTGAGTATTTCAGTCTTCCTCTCATTCGCTGCTACCAGTTTTCCAGCCTTGTTTATTGGAGGAGGAGGAGGGTACACCTTCTTTAACCTTTCTTTTCTGGTTGATATACCTATTGAAGTTATTTTTGTCAAAACCCTTCTTGTTATTTGTTGCATCCCTTACCAGGTTTAGTTCCAGCTTCACCTTGGTCTTCCTCACACCATCCCTACACAAGTGAACTTCATCCCATACTCTTCCCAGGTTACCTTGTCCTTGTTTCCACTGCCTATGCATTTGCATCTTTCTCTTTAGTTTGACCAGCAGGTTCCTACTCAGCCATGTGTACCTCTTGCCTTCCTTGCCCCATTTCTTGCTCCCTGGGGATTGCTAACTCTTGCACTCTATGACGACTTCCTTAAAGATCTGCCAGCTCTGTTCTTCTTGCTTGTCCCTGATGGCAATCTCCCAGGGAACCCCTCTGACTACCTCCCTGAAGAGGTGGAAGTTTGCTTTCCTAAAGTTGAGGGGCCTGACTTTACTCCTTACCTGAGCCCATATCCATCAGGACTGCAAACTCTACCAGTATGTGATCACTGCATCACAGGCTGATGCCAATCTTGGTGACCTCAATTAGTTTGATGACACTGGTGACCATCAGATCCAGTATTGCATTCTCACCTGTAGCATTGTCTATTACATGACTTAGGAAGTCATCCTCTCTGCATTCCAGGAGTTTCCTGGGTTGCCTATGGCTTGCTGTGCCTCTTTCCCAGCAGATTCTGGGGGGGTTGAAGTCCCCCAGCAGGACAATAGGTTTCCTTTGATCAGGGGCCTGTAGTAGACACCAACAGTGGGGTTCCCTTTGTTGCCTCAGTCTCTGATTCTTACCCACAAGCTATCAACCTGCTTGTGGTTGTTCTTCAGAGACAACTCTTCACATTCAATCCACCTCCTGAGGTATAGGGCAACGTCTCTGTCCCTCCTTCTTCCCCTGTCTCGTCTGAACAGCCTGTAGCCATCAATAGTTGCCCTCCAGTCACGGGATTTATCCGACCAAGTTTCACTTGGACATGTCCACAGCTTAATTCTTCCTCCTAATGTGTACTGCATAGATCCGTGTCTCTGATGTGAGACACATTCATACATATTTATTGCTGAAAAGAAAATCTGATTATTTATTAAACCCATTAACCAACAGTCCATCATAAATCAAATACATGAAATTAAATTATCAAGTCTTAAGACCAGGTGTTCTAGAAATACATATTGCTGATTTGTTAATCACTGATTTTAGGTTTAACTATTGAGTTTTTTTTTCAAAATTAACATATACCAATTCTTAAGATAACACAGCTGTAACTGTTATGAGTAGAAGCTAAGGAAATAAATAAGCATTTGTGTTCTATAAGTTTCTTTAGTTTCCAAAAATGTGTGTTATGTCCTGTTAGCTGAATATAAGAATATAAATACTGAGGCAGTATTTGTCAGTAGCTTCTTATAATTCACCCCTCCTCCCCACATTACCTAGCTTCCAGGTTCATACCACAGCTGTCTTTCTTGAGGGTTGTACAAGCAATTGATTTTTCAGTTCACGGAAGAAGTGGCATTTGTCCCAACAAGAATGGCAATAATAGTTTGGAAATATGCATTCAGTTTTGCTCCCGCTGAGAGAGGAGCACACCAAAACATTATACATTCTTTCTGTACTTGAGAGGGCAGAATCTAGACAATTTCTTCATGGATACAGAAAACGGGGAACAAACACAGATCATAATCATTTTATTGATTTACCAGTAAGCAGAAAAAAAATAATTTCTACTCCCTTGTCTATCCTCGAACTTCTCTCATCTTTGTCTATTTGGCTCTTTTGTATGTAGAACTTCTGGATGTGTCAGATCATGAACAGTTAAGTTGTCTCACAGTACAGTACCCACACTGCATTTTAAATCTTAATAGGTGCATTGGTTTAAAAGTCTAAATTCTTAAAAGAATTTTTCCCATTACTATAATGGGAATGTTCCGAAATTCTAAACATTGTTTTGTTTCAGATTTGAGTCTCCACCTTATAAAACTTCACAGGAGCACTAGCACAAATACCACCAAGTTTTGGGAAGCTGGGTCTAGAATACTGATTCAGGCCAAGTGTGGTGGCCTTGGTTTAATTATTTTAGATTTAAAATGCATCTGACCTCAGAGCATGACTCAAAAGCATTTATAAATAGATATTACAATAAAGTTTAGCCACCCCCATCTTGCTGGTATGATAGAACACGGAAATAGTATAAAAGAAATAAAGCAGAACATTTATGGCATCAACTTCAATTTTATTCTGAAAGATTTCTGGATTTTACATTGCATAAATTCACAGCTTCTGTGTAGAGGTTTTTGGGGTTTTTTTCTTTGTGTGTGTGTGTATTGGTTTGGCACGGCCTGGTTTTGGGTAGCAGGGGGGCCGCAAAAATGGCTCCTGTGAGAAGCTGCTGGAGGCTTCTCACCATGTCCAGGGGGACCAATGGCTGACGGCTCTGAAGATGGACATGCTGCTGGCCAGAACTGGGCTAATGAGAGAGGCTAGTAACGCGTCTGTGATGACATATTTAAGAAAAAATCAAAACAAAATCAGGGGTTTTTGCTTCTAGTCAGAGGAGAGGAGGAGGTGAGAATATGTGAAGGAAAAAAACAACATGGAGACACAAAGGTCAGCGGAGAAGGAGGGGGAGGAGGTGCTCCAGGCGCCAGAGCCGAGGTTCCTCTGCAGGCCGTGGTGAAGACCATGGTGAAGCCGGTTGTCCCCCTGCAGCCTATGGGTCCACGGGAGATGCAGAGATCCACCCGCAGCCCGTGGGGCAGGTGCCCACACCAGAGCAGTGGATGCCTGGAGGAGGCTGTGTTCCAGTGGAAGACCCGGTGGAGAGAGAGGGCACTTTCTTTCAGGCTGGGACAGCCTGTCCTTGGAGGACTGCACCCCGTGGGAAGAGACCCACGGTGCAGCAGTTTTGGCAGGACTCTCTGCCCGTGGGAGGGACTCACGCTGCAGCAGGTGCAGTTTGGCTGCTGCTCGTGAGAGTGGACCCACGCCAGGAAGTTCATGGAGAACTGTCTCCCCTGGGAGGGACCCCACGGCCTCACAGGGAAGGACTCTTCTCCTGGAGCAGCAGAAGAAAATCCTGGTGATGGACTGACCAAAACCCCCTGTGCCTCCCTGTGTTGTTGGTGGGAAGGAGGGAGGGCCTGGGTGGGGAGGTGTTTTAAGGGCTTATTTTACTTCTCATTACCCTCTTCTGATTCTGTTAGTAATAAATTTCACTTAGCAACTAAGGTTGAGCCTGTTTCGCCCTTGAAATATTTCTCCCGCTCTCCTTATCTCACCCATGAAGTCTCCGTTAACTCTTTCCTCTTTTCCCTCCTTTTGCCCAGCTGTGGCAGGGGAGGGTGAGCAAGCAACTCTCGTGGGTGCCTGGCGTTGGGCCAGTGTCAAACTACGACAATGTGATATGTCCTTATGATAAAAATAGGCTTATGGTTTCCCTTTAAGCTATGAATAGCATCTGGGATGACTAATTCCAAACCCATTTGTTCTCCCTTGCAATATGGAGAGACGTTGAAGTTCAGAAAGAAATAGGGAACATTTTAAGGTGTTTGGCATTCTTTACTGCAAGAATAGTTTATTGAGAGTCTATGTCTCTTATCTGTAAGGCATGCTTAGATTTCGTGTCTGTCAACTTCAAGAGGTAAAAGGGATGTGGAAGAGGATCATATGGTCCCTGTGCTTTCTTGGGAATTTTGAGCATACAGATTAACTAGGTGTGCCATATATCTGCTATTGACTCTGGTCTACCAAATGAAAGAGTTCTGCCAATTCCTCCTCTCCTCTCCTCTCCTCTCCTCTCCTCTCCTCTCTTCTCTTCTCTTCTTCTCTTCTTCTCTTCTTCTCTTCTTCTCTTCTTCTCCTCTTCTCCTCTTCTTCTCTTCTTCTCCTCTTCTCTGTTTCTTTTCTCACTCTCATGTTCTATGAAATGAGGCACCTAGAGAACAAACCTGACTTTCTCCAAAACCTAGATAAAAGGACAGTTCTAATGTAAACATATATGTACATGTATGTATGTATGTAAATCACTAAGGAACACTTGCACATTTTTATTAGCTCTAGAGATTAACCATCTGGTCCATTTCTTGGCCATGAGTAGTATGAAATTCTGCAGTATTCAGTGTTATACAATACTCTTATTCGTTTAAGTGCCATTAAGTTCTCAGTAAATCAATGGGCATGTTCTCCCCTAGTTCACAAACTGCAAAGACAATTCCTCAGTTCATCCTCTGAACCTCCTTTTTGGCGTTGAAATGAGGGGGACTGAAGACAATGTCAGTTAAGATTCAGTCTGCTTTCTTTGAGCTAAAAAAATACAGCCTTTGCATTGCAGAACTCTTTGACAAGGTTTAAAAATATACTTCTGAACAGAAGTTGTGCTATCCCCCTGCTTATATGCCCAGTTGTGCTGTAATATAATGCACTTTAACAAAATTTGCAGAAATGTTCTACAAGTGCATGCTGGAAAATTCAAACAGACTGGCTCTGCCATCTGCTACTTCTGATAAGAGACTCATTTGTCTGTTGAGCAGGTAGTGGAGAGACTCACTGAAAAAAAGAGAAGATAATGAAACACTGAAAACATGCGGTATTTCACATTTACTTGTGGACACGCATCACCTAACTGGGGGTCAAACCAATGTTATTAAGTATTTAGAATGCATTGTGGATTCAATATGAATTAACTGTGAATATATGCAGAACACTACAAAGTAAACCTATTGATGTAATTTGGCCGCTGAACTCAACTCTATCTCTGTTTCAGTGACAAGACTAACAAGAGTAGGTATAACCATGAAGGGACGTTTATCTCTACTGTGACACTCATAGCACAATACCAAATTTCTCAGCCTGCTGGGGGCACACAATTAAAACAGCGTAAGGGTTAGCTCCATAATGACAGTAAGTCTGAGTAAAGACAGTGTGCAGTTGCAGTGTTCTAGATGCAAACAGAAGTGACTAGTTCCCTTTTTTTTTTCCCAGTACCGACAGCAAAGTACTACAGTTCTGAGCTATTTTAGAACACAATTATTTTATTTTCCATTCAAAGCAGATACTCATGCCAAGGCATTAAAAGCTTGACTTTTACTCAAGCCTATTTTGATGGTTGCATCCTTTGTAGGCATAGTTTCCATCCCATGCATTCTGAAACGCAGTTAGCTTAATAAGCCCTTAATGCTCTTGCACCCTTTATTTTCTTCTATTTTGCCAGACAGACAGTCCTTCCAACAGCTAATGACATTAATGACATCTGTTGGCTGCTATGGGATAGCAGCTCACCATTAGCATCTGTTACTCTGTGACAAGGTTAATTTTGAAAAAAGCCTTAAAAAATAGCTTAAATGTACCCTTGTTGGTGACACCTGAAGAGGCCATGTTCATGATGAAGAAATGAGATTTTAAAAAAGACTCTAAAGCAGATTATGAAGATGTTTAGGATGGTGATGTTTTCTGTACCATCCTAAGAGAGGACAGGAAGAAAGATGGCCTCACAAGGATCATGAGAAGCTGAAAAAGGATATATCATTGGGGAAAATAAGAAGAATCAAAAGATAGGAACTGTGATTAGCTCCAGATGTGGATCCTGAAGGGGAAAGATGAACTGCTTCAGAGGAACAACTCTGAGTGGGATAGAACTAACCTTCTAAGTGACTGGAACAGAGAGAAAGCCCACATACAAGGCAATGTGTTCTTCAGTGGTATAGGACTCTATTCAGGATGAAAGGCAGAAGGCCTGGGAAAGAGTAGACTTGAGGGAGATTTGATTGAATGTTAGATACTCCCCTGCATGAGGTAAGTAATGCCAAAGGGACTACTCTGAAATGGCAAATAGTAGAAGTATAACAAGGAAGAACTCTGGGGTAGTGAGACTCATCAAAAGACTAGTCAGGAAAGCTTGTTTTTGACAGTTCTCAATAAAACCCATCCATCTGCTTTTCATTCTTGTTGGGGCACTACTGCCTCATTTTCTCTGTTTCTGCTTCTTTTCGGTCGGACTTTCCACTAAAGAGATGGGACTATCACGGTTATACACGATTTATTACTTAAAATAACAAACAAGGCATCAGTCTCAGAGTTCGTGGAGCTTAGTAACAAATCGCCATAATGGCAGATAGTCACGAGTTTCAGGGTTACACAGCAATTTATAACTTTCTGGTCCAATAAGCCATTAACACGAAACTTTGTTTTGACTTGATAACCTATCACCTCTGGTCACTTTTACTGCAGTGCGTCAATTTTCTACCAATTACCTGCTAAGTCACGTACACCCATATACTTCTATTGTAACATCTAAATTCTTAGCTTAAACTACAAAAGCACACCACTATACTTTAAAACCCTCCACCAATTCATTCAACACACTTTCTTATTTATAGCTACAAAAACATAGGTTTGTAATTCTTTTGCTTAGAATCCCTGTCCTGTCATCACATCAGTCCGAGCTCTCTAAGGGTTAAGGTCAAATCCGTCACTGCCTGTGGAAGTTTTAACCCCTCGGTTTCCTACAATTCTCTCTTGTCCTCTCAGTAAAGTAAATCAAGAAGTAGCTCTCTCCAGACTGGGTGAAATATTTATATAGATCTTCTTCCTTTTTGCATGACATATTCTATCACCAACATCCACAAGAGGATTTCTAGTGTTCATCTCTTCCACTGACCTGGCTGTGCCCTTTTTCTGGATGTTCCTAGGTTTCATAGGCTTATCTGAACATGTCATGTAGTTTTGTGAAGTTTACAGACCCCTTAGACCTCACCCCTAACTATATAAATGTGAAGAGATTTTTCAAATCTGTCATAATTATTTGAGCATAGGGGTTTTAACCCAGCAAATATTACTGACAAAATTTAATTTGAAAGATAGATAATCCAAATATTGGGGAGACAAGCCATTCTTGATTAAAACAAAATGACATTTCCTGGACTACACAGTAGTTTGGAATGTTAGTCGCTGTAGCCTTATCTGCCTGATTTCCTTTCAGTGTGTGTTAAAAATATAGGAACACAGATATTAAATAAGTGTCTATCCTAATACTTTGGCAGAATAATACTAAATCGATGGAGCAAAGTGATCTTAAAATACAGATAAACACAGTAGAAAACTTGCTGTAGGAGCAAATAAAGTTGTAAGACATTTATGTTGCTTTTCTGTATCCTATTGAATCTTTCATTAATTTCATTAAGAAGAATCTGATCTATTTATATTTGTTGAACTAGTTAGTTCACTTAAGAGCAATATAGTTTGGTTACTCAAGAAAAAGTATTTTGCAGGGTGGGTAAAGACCTGTACCTGTTCAATCCAGTCAAAGTTGGTGATGTGTTTTCTAGTCTACACTATATTCCTATGTTCAACGACTGCAACAATTTGCACAGGAATACCCCATGATCAGCTTGGTACCAACTGAAAGCTCCTTACAATGTGAGAAATTATTACAGCTCTTAGTGAATTTCTTAGTTTTATCACTGCATAAAATTCCATCCATGAGTCACCATTGATCTTTCATGAACACTACTGAAGGCAAAACCTTAATAATTATGGGAAACGAAATGTCTGTTAAGTTTCTGTAAAACTCTAATCCATGTTAAGGCAAGGCACAAGGGAGAAAGAAGCTCACAGGTATAGTACATATTTTTTAGTAGACTGAAATAATAATGGCAAAATATAATTTAATGGAATCATAGAATGGTTTGTATTGGAAGAGAACCTTGAAAATCATGTCATTCCAAACCCCCTGCCATGGGCAGGGACACCTTTCAGTAGGCCAGATTGCTCAGAGCCCCATCCACCCTGGCCTTGAACACCTCCAGGAATGGGGCATTCACAATTTCCCTGGACACCCTCACAGTAAAGACTTTTTTCCTAGTATCTAATCCAAACCTATTATCTTTAAATTTGAATCCATTCCTCCGTGTCCTGTCACTACATGCTCTTGTAGATGGTCTTGCCCCACCTTTCCTGTAGGTTTCCTTGAATTTCTTGTAGAAGTATTTCTGCTGCATTAGAACTTTGAATGTCTATTTGCTATCAGTACAGTATACCATTCCCATCTTATTTTCTTTGACAGTGAAGCTTGGTAAAGTAGTTTTACACAGAACTGGAATGAAAGTGAGTAATGTTAATTGTCCTTTGTAGTAGAAGTTATATATTTTAAGCAACTAGATTAAGTTTGACATTTTATGAATATTTTGTGTTACTGCTATGCTCAGGCAATCTGTTCTATGCACTCTGCTACAAGAAATCTCTCAGCTTCACTCTTTTTGACTCTGTTTATATATCTGCTCCAAAGAGAGCAGATACTTTGCAACTTGCAGTCTTCCTCTTCATAGTTGATCCCTTAAGTGGAAGCATAAAAGCAGTATTTACCATGCTGGATGTGACTGAGCCTGCCATAGTCTCCATTTTTTTCTACAAATGGATTGTCCTTGAATTACTATTGGGAATGACCCAAACCGGTGAGTCTTTCCAGTTGCATTCTTTTGAGATACTTGGTACAATTTATATCCTGTAGATAATTGTGTCAGGCTTTCTGCTGGCACAGAAACCATGGACATAATAATTTTTCTTGGCTTTTATCTCCAAACTCTTTGTAAAAATTTTAAGGACTTAGATAAGCACTTCAGTACGAGTGTATTCAGAAGCTATGGACACATCTGTAATAACAAATACTGCCCCTGGTTATCACCCTTGGATATCGGCAGTGACCTTTCTTATTAGCACTACCCTCCAATATAATGAATAGAGGCTTATAACCACCTGAAAAGAACTCATTAATTATCCCTATCACCTTTTTATTCTGCAAGTTGTCCTTATCTTACAAGATCACATACGTGGCTTTGGAGAATGTTACAAACGCTAATCCTGATGTTGTACACACACAGTCAATGAACAGTAAACTACATTTTCTATAGCTATAGTAAATGGTCATTATGAGTAGATATATTAGAATAGTGGTTTCTTGTTTAAATGCATTTAATTATTCACAAGCATATGCAGAATATTTGTTTACACAGTTCCTTTGTGTATATGGGAAGCCCTCCTGACAAAGTCAAACACCTTTTCATGCATACAAAATTTCCTATTTCAATTGACAGAGCTTCATTAAATTATTTATAATTACCTTGTTCATTTCTTTTTGTTAGGAATGGTTTGAAATAGACATGCACAAAGGCATTTCTAATCGTGCACTGCATTAATATTAATAAATATTCCAGAAGGCCAAGATTCTGCACCTTTCATATATTTTTCCCCTGTGGAGTTGACTTAGCAGAAAATCATGAATCACACAATTTTTCTGATAACACAGTAAGCAGTTCAGAACATTTCCTTTTAATAATCTCATGCTATTTTTTTCTATTGCAACCTGAAAAGTATGGAACATAAAGAAGATAGGGATGTATTGGGAATAAAATATATAAATAAATGGTACAAAGAAAAAATTAGGTTTTTATTCCGAAAGTATTCTGTTGGGGTTTCTGGAGTTTTGCGAAATTAATGTATCTATTAATTAAAAGACAGTTTTTACTGTATTGCAAACTACCTATAGTACCATTGATAGTTTGTGATATTTAAAATCTATTACCTTCTGTTAAGAATTTCATTCAGTTCTTTTTTTTTTTTAAAAATGGTGTGAGATAATGGAATTCAAGACACATGCTGAACTTCGCATTTTTGCTCTATAGCTGTTAATTTGAAATCTGAAAACTTGTGATTTGGGTCTTACTTTTAGTATCTGTAGCATTCTGAACTGAGTATTCCAAAAGTAACATATATCTGATATACCATACTTTTACAGTTTGCAGATTCTGAAACTGAAGCAATACAGATACAAATTTGAATACAGCTTTGCACATTTGGAATCACCAAAGGTGCTGAAGTATGACTGAACAAGAGTTCTCTCTCAACACCACGTTTGAGTATCAAGGCTGAGTACTTGGATAACATAAGGGAGGAAAGCGGACAAAGATGCAGTACTGCGTAAAACAGAACTTTGCACCAACCTATCCCTGGTGTGTACATATGTGTATGTGTGCATGCTCTACCTATGTAGCAAACACAAGGTAATCAGTGTTAGTTCAGAGTGTAGTGAAAAGAGCGCTAAACTAATTAAAATTGCCTTGCACTTACTTGGATAAACCAGTTTACCTGGACTATTATTGTGGATCAGCTGTATCTAAAACCTTAGTTTTTCCTTCAGTTGATTTTCTGTTGTGTGTCTCAATTAAATATTAATTGTCCCAGAGAGAAGGAAAGGGTTGTTCTGATCCAGTTGTTAAACACTGATATGAGAGGGGTTATCTTAGTTGAAATTGATATATGATGGAACAACTTCATGAGAATTTTACC
Source organism: Rhagologus leucostigma (assembly GCA_013397725.1). Classification (NCBI taxonomy): domain Eukaryota; kingdom Metazoa; phylum Chordata; class Aves; order Passeriformes; genus Rhagologus; species Rhagologus leucostigma. The sequence continues at coordinate 293,606 of VZTD01002141.1, forward strand.
TATTACCAACTTTATCTCTTAGACTGATGGCTAAGCTACGTGTCAAGGACTGAGAGCTCAAATATTCTCATTTTAAGTGTTTGTCTAACCATTAAGAAAAAAAAAGTAGCGACATCCTCAGCATTCTTTTGCTTGTTCACTTTTCATTGCACGTGCCACAAATTAACTTTTGATACATCTTGCATGAGCAGAATTTAGTGTTATGTTTGGGTGACAGTTACACGTTTTAATTTGGGATTTATCTAGCTGGATGCTTTTTATTAATTTTGCTCTTAATTTCTGTCACTGAATTAAAAAATTAAACACTTATAAAAGAATTCAATGAGATCTTGTAACTAACATGCAAGTGCTTGTGGGACATCATCTCTGTTTTAATGCCCAGAGGCTGGAAAAGCTCTCTTCCAAACGAAGGTAAAATCTTAGTCCCACTGGTAAAATCCCAGTCCCACTAATTCCCTGAGACTGACTATTGGATTCCAGGATTAATACCCCTCACCTTCCTAAAATTCACTCACATCAGACTGTCAGATGGGTAGTAGCTATATACTATATGTAGTATATTCATTTTTATATTTTATGTGGTTTTATATGTATGTACACTCCAGAGGGTAGATGTAACAGGAAAGAAATTTAATTCAGGCACATGCCACCAAAAATTGCCTAGAATATTAATAAAAATCAAAGGTCCCAAGAGCACAATTACAGTTGCTGTACAAATTTCGGTTTTTTCATAATGCAGTTTTTATGGCTACTGAATGAATATCTTTGTACTGTAGCAGAACAAAATAGACATAATTTTTTTTCCAATCATTGTGAAATACAATGTGGTTATTTGCACAATCTTCTCTAGAAAACAATTTTGGTACCTGTTTGTAGATGATAGTTAAAAATCTGTGATCCTGTACAGTCAGTCAATGGAGAGAGGTATAATCTGCTGAGGGGGTAATTCAAAGCTCAGAAGGGAAATATCTGAGGTATGAATAACCCACAAAGCAAGCAAGCAACATACTTACACCTTCGACAGATGGCAGACACATTAAGATTGGATGTGAATATATAAAAGAGAGCCTGCATTTCTTTATGGTCCCAGAACACCAGTAAATATACATAAGTTATGAATCCAAATCTCTCATGACAATGGTTGCATACTGGAGTAACCACTGATAAATAAAACAAAAGTCAGATAATATTTGTAACAGCACAGACAAAGCCACACAATCTCAACTCATCACTTGACTAGTGATCATTTCACATAAAATAAGCAAAGGTGAAAATTAAACACTGACATTGTGAACGCTTGATTAAATCTGGAGCCAATTAGGCTGGCACAGTTTAAGTTAAGAGTACAGGTGGTAAATCATCTCACTCTTAGGTCAAATCAAAGAAGAGATACAATTAGAAAGACAAGCATACTGCAGCCAAGATGATTCAGAGAATGGAAAATTACATGGTTATTAGCAAAACCCTGACAAGCATTAAGAATATCATATTAAATAACTGCTGATTTGGATTAAAAGTGTTCTGTGCAAATCTGTTAAAAGGGAAGTTGTAGTTGTTTCCCTATACTTCTATATTTAGAATTTTTGTCTATAAATAAGTGATTTCATTCACAGGGACCAATTCTTGTAACTTTTCTAATACTCAGGTTCTCCCTCCATACTGATATATCCAGACTGTGCTACTGCTTTTTCCTTCACGGCATTTCAGTGTGCTTTACTATCTCTGTATATTCTACATAATTGTTTTAGGTTAAGATGTAATTGTCTTGAGGTAAGGTGTAATCAAAAGTATGTATTCTATCACCATTTGTTAAAACCAGGTGGGGCAGTGTTCTTTGTCTCTTCCATGACACATCCCTAATAACTCCCTTCGGAGAGTTATATTCTGTTAATGGGCCACCAAGCCTCACTGCATGACTCATAAAATTACATCACCCCTTTGTAAGATGTTCCCCCCAGGGGGAGGAACCAAGCATTCCTACCTGGATATTATCTGAGGTTTGCAACACCACAGTCAGCCCTTACCTACTGGATTCCCAAAGGAGAAGAGCTACATAACCACGACTGGATCTTTTGAGGAACACCAGACCCTTCTACAGGATCACAGCTCAACAGAACCACATCTATCACTTCAGCAGGATTACAGCCACCATTTAATCGGACTGCTACCACCACCCTGACCGACAGGGTGTCAGGTTGTGTCCTGACTCTGTCAGTGTTTCTCTAGTGTTGCATTTATTTTAATTTTCCTATTAAATTGTAGTTCTGACTTGGAGTCTCTCATTGGTTTGCTTTCAAACTAGTACAATAATCTTCATTGCTATAGGATCTGGTTTCTTTCCACTATTGCATTATGTATTATGCATATGCTTTAGCACAGCACAAAAGAAACTTTAGTCAAGTGCAAATTATTGGGACTGGTGCAAAAGTAACTCTGTTGTACAGGAGATTGAATTGTCTATATATCTGTTTTGTCTAAAGATTTGTGGTTATATCTGAAGCAGCAGATGAAAGGACATGGGGATGCTCAAAGATTGTACATGAACTGGGTCCTCCTTATCCCGAGTTAACATCCAAGGTTTTCCTCTCATAAGACATGGACAATCATAGAATCACAGACTCATTTATATTGGAAAATAGCTCCATGATCGAGTCCAATCTTTGACCAAACACCACCTTGTCAATTAAACCACAGCACCAAGTGACACGTCCAGTTGTTTCTTGAACCCCTTCAGGGATGGTGACTCCACCACTTCCCCGGGCAGTCCATTCCAATGCTGAACCACTCCTTCAATGAAAAAATTCTTCCTGATGTCCAGCCTGAACATCCCCTGGTGCAGCTTAAGGCCATGTCTTCTTGTTCTGTAACAAGTCTCTTGGGAGAAGAGGCTAACACACACTTTGTTACTGCCTCCTTTCAGACAGTTGTACAGAGCAATAAGGTCTCCCCTGAGCTTCTTTTTCTCCAGGCTAAACAAGCCCTCTTTAGAGGACTTGGTCTTTACATCCTTCACCAACTTCATCCTTGTCTGGACACACTCCAACACTTCAAATGTCTTTCAGGAAGTGAGGGGCCCAGAACTGGGACAATACCCAAGTACAATATCATAAGGACTTTAATCACATTCCTTTTTGAAATAATCAGGGAATGAGGATTCTGACACTTTAACGTCTATAACATGTCATATTCAATCTGTGAAACTATGATGGCATTGTGGCTACTCCTGATTGACTGTGTCTCAAAAAGGCATTGAGAAAACTTGTCCTTCTGCAAAAGGGTCTGACCATGCTTAAAAGTAAGAACTATATCTTTTGTTTTGTTCTGGAGCAATATTTTTTTCAGATCTCTTTAGATCTGACAATTGATAACTTAAATAGGGCCAAAATCAATAGGTGTGACATTTTTAACTTTCATAGGGACATCTTGTGTTGACAGAGAATGGATGAGTTTGTTTATGGGATCCTTGCTGTTGATGGCACAAGTTTCAGTGTTGCTATTAGTAAAGCTTTCCAGAGAGTGATAGTTTTGGTTTTTTATTTATACTGCATGCCACTTTTTTCTATTCTTATCATTTATCATGTGTTTTGTTTTCTGACTAGTCTTGGTTTGCAACAAATTATCTTTCATTACACTTCTACTTTTGCAAGTCAAATGGTGTGTTCAGGTTTAATTAGAGGCCATAACATACTCTAGTAAAATTCTGTTCAGTTGGAAGTAACTTTGAGATATCCGAATTCACAGTTCACTGCACTGAATTTGGGAAAAAGTGCTGTTTTCACAGATGAACTGGAAATATGATTTACCATTAACTGTAGAACTACTGGCCAGATGCTTCTGTTTAGAATTAAGTTAGGTTTGTGTGCTATTCTCAGTGTAGTATGATGCAAATGCTTATATAATTCAGATGGGCCTGTTTAAAAATCCCAGTCTGTATATTTAGCTTCTCAACTTTCTTTGCTTTTCTGAAAGACATACGCTAAGCTTTAACAGCTTTTCCAACGTAAAGCAATTGCTTTCCATGTCAAACAAAAGCCCTTATTAGTGTGAGGTAATGTGTTAGCTACTAAGAAGATTCTGGTATGCTAGCAAACTAATAAATATTCATAAATAAACTTGAACTAGACAATGCACAGATTCTCCGAAGAATGTGCTATAGTCTTAATCCAGAGAGTATTGTAGTAATTAACAGATAAAAGGGGAGGTTCATTAAATGAATATGCAGTGTCATGAAATCAGAGCTGTGCATTGATCAATGCTAACTTAAAGATTCTTCTTTAGCTAGAATATTTGACACCCCATTTATCACTAGTACTATTTTTAGATTTTTAATTAACAGATCACCAGCCCTTATCTCATTAACTTAGCTTCTGCAAAAACATTATTTCTACAGATAATAGTTAGATTAGAATAATCACCACTCCCAATTTCTTGGGCTGTAAGGAAGCACAGGACTTCAGCTTCTGTGACATGAAAATATATTTCATACCAGGCAAATGTGACCTTGACTCAAGAGCATGTGTCTTACTTTCCGAACAATTTCTCTTCACTTTATTTTCCTAAATGCATTAACCTCAAAACATGCACCTTTTCAAAGACAACTGAAACATTTTCCTAATTTATCTTCAATGCTTATTTCTAGCCTTCTGTTTGCAAAAATGTTTTGGGATATATTTCAGCAGAAAATTGTACCTTGATGTGTGTTTAACACAGCTTGCTGTATATTTGTATAGATAGGTTTTTAAACGCTTGGCCTTTATAGTCTTTTTATGAGAGAAAACATAATTTCCAGAAGCTAAAAGGAACCAAATAAAGACATATTTGCACTTATGTTTTCTAAGTATAAAGGTTTAAGAAACTAATAAGAAGCAGACAATTGACAAATCAATTAAGTATGTCTTGTGCAGATGTTTGCTTCAATGTGAAGTGCCTATTTTATTGCTTATACTTTTGGAAGGTATTTTCCACTACTAGTGATGGATAGGAACATACATCATGCCATACGGTTTCAAGACTATACAATTATCTCTGCAACATGCATGTTATATTTTCAACATGCTGCGTAAGGCTTCAGGTTTTCCTGTTGCAAGACAATTAAATCATCTTAATGTCTTTTTGCTCTAATATATGTAGCAACAATGAAAACATTAGGCTAGCCTCAATTAAATAGCCAATGAATTAGGTAGCTGAACAATATCTGCACCCCTAGCTGTTCTATCTAATTAAAATTCCTATCAAATGGAAGAATTGATTAGTCTCTTCAAGCAAAGAGGTTTGCATCATGCAAGCAGTCTAAATAATTTACATTAGACCTTTCAACACATTTCAAATGCTGCCATCTCTGCCTTGTGAAACAGTTTATGGCGTCCTAAGACTTACTTTCATTACATTCACTGATTTTGCAATCAATAGTAAGCCAGAAGTTCAGAACACAGTCTGAGAAAGTCATAGTGCCGACACTGAAGATAGTCTGGGTAAAAGTCACATAATTATTTTGTGTTTTATGATGTTTACAGCTATGGTCTGATATATAGTCATGTGTATGCAAGCTCATTAAGCACTAATGCTAGCTTTGTAATGAAAACAATCCATTTTCAAATTTAAGATTTCATTTTCTCATTCGCAACATTTTTGATGTAAAAAATTAAGAGCATGAGACTTTGTCAAGATGAGTACACAAAATCTAAAGCTTATCATTACATTATTAAATTAATGCAATAGATGAAAAAATGAATTTGTGGGAAAAAAATTCTATTTGCTCTAATTATAATGGAATGTTTCAATTCAGACAATCACACACATATTGGGAAAGACTCATTTAGGCTCTTTTTCAATGAATGATACAAAACTGGAGGATGTGATAGGCTTCTGCAAAAAGTTTGCAACAAGCAGAAAGAAAGTGGTGTCAGGAGAGGTTTAGGTTGGATATTAGAAAAATATTCTTCACCCAGAGGGTGGTTGGAGGCTGAAACAGGCTCCACAGGGAAGTGGTCACAGTACCAAGCCTAACAGAGTTCAAGAAGTGTTTGGACAATACTCTTGGCCACATGGTATGACTCTTGGGGATGGTGTTGTGCAGGGCCAGGAGTTGGACTAGATGATCCTTGCGGGTCCCTTCCAACTTGGCTTATTCTGTGATTCTGTGAAATCCTGACAAAATTTTTCAAGAACACTGGTATTTTCATGAAGAATTAAGGGGCCTAATTCCACTGGGAGATCCCAGAAATTACAGCAGTTTTTAATGTATCTGGAGTATCTGAAGTATTGAGATGGAATCTGAGATGAGCAGAGAGGCTTTCACAAAGTGTATAATCTTAGCTCTCTGTTCCCCTGGACCTACCCCTGGATGTTGTGAGAGACTCAAATATTAATGGCTAATGACTCAAACAACTGGCCATTTGAAAAGGCAAGGTTTGCACACCTAACTGAAATGGAGAAGGAGAGTTTTTTGTGTGTAATGGCAAAACCTCCGAACCTCATAAGACAAAAGGGGTGCACAACCACCACTGGATGCTACAAGCTGGTGTTTGAGCCAAATAATAACGTGCCAGTTCAGGGTAGTGCTTTCTATAATGCCAATGTCCTCCCTTACAAAACCGGCTTCATTTTAAAAGTCTCCCCTCCTCTCCGGTAGGCCTAAAGGTATTCATTCCTTCTGATGGGGCATAACTAACTCAATTACACTGTCATCAGAGGCAGCTGTCACATCTTACAAGGTGTTACAAACCATTAAAGACCTCCAAAGTGTCCCAGACTAATTTCTGGGGCCTTCCACCCGAGGAAAGATTATGCATGATCCACCCTGTTGCAACAGAACCACAGTGTTGCATCAGACACTGTAAAACTCCCCTGCCGAGGGGAGGTACCTGGGCATTCCACCCAAACCTGAACATATATTAACCTGTTGAACACTTAGTTTCATGGGCTTCCCCAACCCTCAACAGATCAAGACTGGTCTCATCACTGGATCCATGAGTGGTGGTATCTTTCTACTCTTACCCTTTCTTTCTTTTCTTTATACATTTTCTTAAACATTTTTTTATGCTTTTATATCACTATATTTCTACAGATGAAAATCAAATTGGCGCCATACCTCCTTTCCATTACAACCAAATTGTTCTAAAATGAACCCTACATATATACACACTGGTCATTCAGTGTCATTTCACTCTAATCTGCCCCAAGGGATCTATTAACAAAAACCTCAGTTCTTGCCTTCAGGGGCAGGTTTTAACAGATGTACCAATGAGAAATTACTGCCCTTATATGAGAGTAGCTTTTCATAAGTCATTAAATTTTCAGGCTCCATAAAAAAAATACTGCAGTTCAGAAAACAAAATAAATCAAAATTTATCAGAATTTCACCATATTTGCATTTATGCAGATGTTAGCTCTTACCCAACTTCCTTTGGATCCAAAAATGTGGAGGTAGGGTGTTGCCAAAACCCTTTTTTCATCCCGAGCACATCAGCTATTCAATACTAATGGTAGGGTATTTCAAAGACGAATTTCCTTTAAAATGTTACCAATATATACTAACTGAATTTACACATACATGAAGAATTTGCCCAAAACTTGGCAATTCAGATTAATCTCCTGAGAAAATATCTGAGATTCTTGAGCCTTGCCCTATCTTCTGATTAAATTTTTTTTTTTAAATTTATTTTTTCTTTTCATCCCTGCCTTGGCACATGGTCGTAGGTAGAAAAGGAAAAGGATGTCAGCTTGCTCCAGTCTGAAAAGAGTGAAATAAACTGGTGTAATTGTCCAGTATGTGTGCCAGAGTGCCCTTGTATACTAAAAACAATGAGTCCTGCTTCATCCACTAATCCAATGATACTTTTGTGATTACCCCGTAACTGTTGGTCTGTATCCCAGGTGGGTGGAGGCATCATGACTCCTCCACAAGGCAGATGCCTTTTACCAGGAGAAAAGCAGGCACAGGTGAACTACCAGAAAGAGAACAGAGGGCCTCTGTTCCCCACATCAAGATCAGCTAACTTGGCACATACATTCACACACGCTGTGACAACACATTTGTGCAGTGGTCCTGAAAGGACAACGTCATAGCAAATGCATTTCAATGCAAATACATAAAGAAAATGTGCACTTCAAATAAAGAATTCTTACATCTTACAATATCTGTAGCAGTGCAGTAATCCCAGCATCTATAGAGCAACATCTAACACCGACAGCACAGCACCTAACATCTATGGCAACACAGCAAAGGGACCTCAGACGAACAGCAGAGCTGAGAGTGCCACCGCCGGTGCCACTCAGCAGCTGTTCAGAAACCCTAATGAGACACTACATTAGAGAAGGCATAAGAGGCTGAATATATAAATAACATTATATTGCCTTTCTATAAATCAGGAGGTGCTGTAGTCTCATCCTGGCTACAGTACTGGTCACCTTGTCTTAGAAAACATATTGTGAAGGCAGAGGCAGAGACAGCTTGCAGAGGAGTGATAAATCATCAAGGGCATCTCAGAGATTAAGAGAGATTGAGAAGATTAGGACTGTTTACTTTGGAAATAAGAAGAGAGGCCATGATCAAAGTATCTGAAGTACTTCAAGAAGTGTCTAAAAGACAGAGTGGTGTGATTGAAAATTACTCTTTTCTATGTCTCAGAGCACAAGAGAAGAGTTGACTCAATTAAATTAAAATGAGGAGGAATTAAAACTGACTCTTAAGAACCTGAAGGTACTAACAGGCCCTTGTGGCCCTGCCTAGTCTCCCAGATGCCTCCCACACCCTCTCCCTTTCCAAATGGCCAAGGACCCCATTTCAGCTGAGCCCAGCACCATCAGCCCTTGCCCCAGAGATATCTCCAGCACCCGTGTCACTGTATCATTGCTTCTATCTCCTTGGCTGACCCAGATCTATTGCCTCCATCTCCCTGTTGCTCATGGGGCCAGCAGAGCCCATAGCTATTATGACCCTGCTCTGTCCTGCCATGTTCTGTGGAGTGGCACCCCTCAGCTCCTGGTCCTGTTCCTGGGGGAGCTGTCTGCCTGCAGCAGTCTCAGGCCACCTGGAGCTGGAGGCCAAGTTCATGGTGCCCCATGAAACCCTTCATGGCCATCGAGCTCTGAGGATTGGTCAGCATGTAAAGGCAGAGCACAGCCCTGCTGGCTGCCAGTCCCTGATGGAACTAAATCTCCTTAGGATTCCTCTCTCCGCTAGTCCTTACCTAGACTATGCTGTAAATCTAGGTCCAGAAATCATCAAGTTTCTAAATCTGATGTTAAACTATTAAATGCATGACTAGTAGACTAAAGATACTGGAAATTCTTTAGCAAAACCAAAGCTTTTACTTGAAAAATCCATCTTAGTCACCAGAAATCACACAAGACCCCATGTCACACTTGATCTATGAATTCACATGGCTGTACTTGACTCTGGATATCCATGTTACCTTGGTTAGAGTGATCAGCTATCCCTGCACCCTACTGCTTATCCAGATGTTCTCCAGGGTCTTTCAAACATTCTGTGATTCCGTGATATATTAAAAAATAGTAGTTTAAAAATTGAATCCTTTACAGATCAGTGACTTATTAAAAGCCATCAATCTCTTCCTTTGAAGAATAAAGAGTGGGCATTATTTTTACTCCATCTCTGTCTAAGGCACTACTCTCGTGAGACTTCTCTGCTCTTAAAAAACAGGCCTAGAGGACAGTGTTTTCCGACAGTAGAAAGTTTAAAAAGCTAGCAAAAGTTTGTGTTTCCTTTATTAAAATGCATTGCTTCTGCCCTGTAGGACCTGAAAACCCCTGAAGGACCTTCATAAATTGTTGGAGTACTTTATATTTGCACTTCTAGTTTCCAGTTAATTGATATGCTCTGCTCAGTTAAGACTAAGCTCCAAGTTTCACTTCCCAGCCTTTGGCTTTCTTTCATGTACATAACTTCAGTGCTTAAAGTGAAATTAATAGTATAAGTTATTCCAATTGTGAATTACACTGTTTCCCTTCTTATAAAGATGGGCTAATTATTAGATTAAAAGAAAGTGCATCATTTTTGCTGTATACCTGCAAAAGAGGTTTGGATATTTGTTCCTGTAATTATGGTTGTCATAAACATAGCTGATTATTTTGTCAGATATTAATTGAGGTTCATTTTTATGGCTTCTTCAGGTACATTTCCTTTTAACTTGAAGTTATAAAATATGAAGATAGCATTAATTAATACTACAGGTCTAAGGGGAGGTGAGAATCACGGTGGGGATCTGTGAGTGGTCCAAGAAATATTTGTCTTCATAGCTTAGCATGCTTTACCAGGAAGAGGATGTATGCCTCGAACTTAGCATGTGGAAATTAAAATAAAATAAAGCCTTTTCTTGAGTAGGAGCTGTATAACTAATACAGCTTATCTGATATTCAGTGTCCTCCAGATCAGAATGCTAACATACAGGCTTTGGGAACTCAGCTGGGCTTCTGCTGATAGATAATAAAATTCTACTCTATTTATCATTAAAATCTACATAAATGCCTATTAAATGACAATAAGAAAATCAGGAAAAAATGTTGATTATTTTGTTGCAGTGTTTTTGTCCAAGTAACTCTCTTACTTTGAAAGTTTCACTTAAAATAGTCACAAGAAGTGCAAGAGTCAAACTGGTGCTCTAAAAGATCAAATACCAACAGTCACTTAGCAGTTTTCATCAAAGGATTAGTGCAAGCAAGACTTGATTTTTCTTTCCATGACCATGATGAAAAATCTTATCATTTTAAACCTCAATAAATATACGCAGGAAGACAGTTATATTTTGTAAAAACTTGTCAAAGCTGGAGCAGGACCTGGTGACCCTGGACAATGGAATCTTGAAAAATCTCTCCAAAAAGGTGCTTGAAAGGACTCTACTAGGGTATATTCGGATCATGGTTTAGGTGTTACCAGGTCTGAACTGAATTAAATTGCATTAATGTCATCCTTAACTTGCTTCACTCTAGCTCTTATTCTCAGTATGCCATACTACCAAGGATCAAAGCATAACAAGAATACCTAATTCTCTGTAGCATAAAGATTTTTCCAGTAAAATGGAACTTGTGAGATACAAGGACATGACTCAGGCAAGCTATGCAGGGTATTCCATAAGAAGACTTTTTGTATATGGTCCAATAATAGAGACCTTAAATTTAAGTGACAAGAAGCCCTTTTATAAACAGTGTCTATTGATTGAAGCTCTCTTTTTGTTTGCATTCATTTTTATCTGAGTACAAGGCACACAGAAGAAAAAATTAAAAAGGGAAGGCAAATATAAACAAACAAACAAAAAAAAGAGAGGGGGGAAATGGTGGAGATGGGGTGAAAGGTTTTTGTGAGATTGTTCTGCTTCCAAGTTGTATTTCAGTTGCACTCAAATAGCCTGCCTGCAAGCTGCTTCAGAGAGCAGGAATGCTTTTCCCATAGTCATGTTTCATTTCTTATGCTGGCTGTACTGCGAAAATGTTACATATATGGGGAGAGGCCAAGAAAAAGTGTGATGAAGAATATTATCATGGCAAGAGAAATGGCAGTTAACTTCCAAGAATAACATGATCTGCAACGTTTGTTTTACACAGTATGTAGAAATCACGAACAGATTCTTCAAATAAACGAATTTTTAATTTGGATCACTTATTTGGAGTATTTTGATTGCCTCCATTTCACATGCAGACCATGGGTAGGTATTCAAGACCTTTAATTTCACAGAACACATAATGGAGCAAATGGATTTTTTCTTCATTGCCTTCTTACACCTTATAACTATCTAATGGACCCAATATAAACCTGCAACTTCTCAAGTAAAAAATGAGACCATAGCTCTTATATTTAGTCTCACTGCACTCCACAGCCTTATTAAAGAGAATAGTTTCTTGTGGTGTTAAAAGTTATTCAGCAGGCATCAGTTCGTATTAAATATAGTACCCCTAAAAATCTCATTTGGTAAGGTACTGAGTATGGTTTTAAAGATGTTACCTCAAGGAAAGTTCAGCATTTCAAATTAACGATTTAATCTTTGAAATATCACAGCTATAAATATTAAATTGTTAAAGAGTAGTAATTATAAAGTGGATATTATAAATAAAAACATATGGCATCACTGTAAGTATGAGGCTGAATTAATTCCTGAGGCTCTGATGCCATTTATAAACCTCTCACAATTTATGACTGCAGCTGAGTTCTTGAGTGAAATACAACCTTGTGTTTACTCCAGGGATATGTATTATGCTCCATGTTATTCAAACGGATTCTTATGTTGATCCTCATGCTTTGCCTCTGAATTGTTTTCCCCCAATCATTAACAGAAGCTTGTAACTTTTTCCCTTAATGCAAGTCCTCATTTTTTTTCAACAGAAAGAACACATCTGAACAGAGACATTGCCTTATTGATGCAACAAATCACATAGTCTACCAATTCTCAGCCTTTCAACATTCATGGCTAGAGTAAAGGGAGCAATTTTAAATGGAAAGGAAGATTTAGAGGCATTTAATACAGTTTTTCATCTGGATAAGAGAAAGCAATTCTGGGGAGCCAGCTGGCTTTCCACAGATCAACCTTGATTCATGAAATCTAAATAATGTTATTATACCACAATAACTTTCTTGAAATTAATCTAAACATAAACCTCCTGGAAACAAGGCTCATCAGCCCAGCAGAGGCAGCACAAAAAGTTCCTGATATGGAGGCCTCCTACAGACACTCAAGAATTCATACTGCCTTGACAGAGTTGTATACAAATCAGAAGAATAACTGCATAGTAGGTAAAGATAAGAGATTATAATGGGTTACATTGAAGTACTATAAAGCTGATAAGAACTAGAATGCCATATTGGAAAGTTTTTGAGTGTCTTCTGAGAACTATGTTAAGGACGAATGTGGCTTTACTAAGGCAGTGTCTGTCCTGCTTCACATCTCTTTCAGAAACGTAACAGGAGGCCTACTGCAAACCTACCAGGAGGAATATGAATTCTTTCCACTAAGCTGAAGGATTTTTGCTCAAGAAGTGCATATTGATCACAGAAGCAATAAGCATTCAGTTTCTATCCCATGAAAATGTAATTATTTATCCTGAAGCACCAAAAGTTTGCTGAGATCAATAAAAAAAATAAATGCAAGAGTAATGTCCCTGGTTTAAATAACTTAAAAACAAGGGAATGTGAACAGTGAAAAACAGTTTTTTGAGTGACTTTGGAAAGATAATTTAACACCCTGTGATCAACCAAAAAATTTCAGTAGGACTTGCATTAATATGTAGACTTTTGATTAACGCATCCTCTTACTGTCATTTTCCAGTTTTGGCACTCCAGTTTGAGTACACGCTCACTATTTTAGTGAGAGTATTTGTTCATTATTTTAGCTTCTGTTTATTTTGACAAATTAAACATTCCTGACAACACTCACAGAAATTAAAGTCAGCTGGTCTGGAATGGCCCACATCTAGGCTGACTCTTCAGACTCCAAAATTTGGGACCTGAGGCAAACAACCTGTGGGAAAGGATAAATTATTTGATTGTTTTATCTCCCAAAGTATGACAGAATTACCAGGGACACTGCCAGCTGGCATGAACCAACTAATCTCTATTATGGTATCAACACACTATGTCCAGAACAAAGTATTTACAAGTTTGGGGTGGGAATGAGTTTGCTGGAGGTAAGTTGTCTGCATCTGCAGAGGTAATTATTCTCCTTTCCCACTATGTTCCTTACAGTAGGACTTCGTTTCTCCACTGTAAGAGAGCAATCCCAAAGCACACTCATGCTTACCATTTCAGGTTGTAGTCCTTCTGATTCTTCCAGAATGCCAGACTAAGCTCTTGGTGTACTTCCCAAATGTATGCTCTAATTTATTAAAATGAAGCCTAAAACTGTGGAACCTTCTCTGGCTTCTGGTTGTGCCCATGCTGGTTACCTTAAGTGAAGGTGAAATTGAATAGCAGAGACATCCCTGTGGCTGTGGAACTGTTTTCAAACCATTATCTACATGAGAATCCAATTCTTTTCAATCCTATATGATTCTGGATCTACCAGCTGCTGTAAGCCTTAGTAGTATCTGTTGGGTTTGGGACACTTCTGAAGAGTGTCAGTGGAGATCATTCCCTTCATATTGTCTGGTTACGATACCTCTAATGAATAAATATGGCACACATGTATGGTCATTTGGTAGTCCATCTACTCAAATGGACGCCTAATTAGTCTTTTCTCACTTAATACAGAGTTTCTGCTGTAGTCTTGTAGCTTTCCTTGGTCATTCATCCCAGATTCTCAGGCTTCATTACTGTAAAAATCTCAAGACTGCAATATTTGGTTTAATTGATTAGCTTGCACATTGCTGCATTCCACAACCTGTCCATTAAATAATTTGCATTTTATAAATAGCATTTTAACATCTAAAACTATGCTGTCTTACAAATCAAGTAAGCTATGTTGCTAGAGAGCTCACAATGTAAGGATTTTTTTTCTGTTCCTCAGGAAAACTTGGCAGAGCATTCAGCCTTAGAAACAAAATATAGCAGCTGTAATTAGTCATTACACTGTTCAGAATAATAGCCTGTATTAGGTGATCATCACTTAAAATCCAAAAAGTTGTTTCTCTATATTTTAAATCAATTCCTAATCAGTTTCATATACCCCAGCACAAAAGGAGAGTCTGTGCTTATTAACCTGGATTTATGCAATAAATTCTAATAAACAGAAGATGTATCCTGTTAGGAAAGATTAAAATTTTCACAAACATTCCAAGATTAAAGGAGGCATATATTTTTCACATCCCTGCCTATAATGCTATACTGTCGGAAGATTACTCTGGAATGCTAGTAGACTACAAGTAGTCTGCAAACGTCAATAATATTAATGGGGTGATTAAGACTTGTTAAGACTTTTAACTAAAAAAGACTTTTAACTAAACTAGCAGTTTTTCCAAGAACAAGGGTCAGAAATTTTATGGAATTGCTTTTTTCTTTTGCTAACTTACAGTGAATGGTAAAATTGCTTCCTGTGTATTGTCCTATTTCTATGTCTGGTTGTGAATTGTTGCCCTAAATAATGAACTAAAAATATGAGTTCATTTCTGTACTGTATTATGAATGTGTTATTGTCACAGCAGGTAATTACAATCATTCACAGTGTGAATATGAGGTCTGAATAGTAAATTGTCCTGAAAACAGTCTTCTCCTGTGAATTTATGAATTTTCAATCTTACTTCTCGATACTGATTAATACTGTGTCACCATTTAACACTCAGGTCATTCAGCAGAACAGGCATCATACCTCAGAAGTCATGGAAGTGCAAAAACACTTACTGGACAATAAAAATAAGGTCTTATGACAATAAAATTAATGGATACTATACCTTTATAGACTGAAGATGCAGGCAGTAAATATAAGAAATCATCAAAAAATCTTCTACTACTTCTGCTAAGAGGAAAATTTAAAAAAGTTGGTTTGTCAGGGTAAGAAAAAAATCTCTTTATAGTGTCAATTGGTATCATTTATACAGGGAGGTAGGAACAGTTTTCTGTAGACAGGGAGAAAACATCTACAGAGCAAAAAAAGAATAAACACTGCATTAGCAAGACATTTTTGTACCAGTGGTTGGAAGAATTGTACTTTGCAGTACTGTGCGCTCGTTTTAAAGAACAATCTGTTTCTGTTAATCTGTAATGACAATGTCTACCTTATAGTGAAAGATGTCTTCAGTGAAATTTGAGGCATGAACTTTTCTGATTTTCTACTTGAGCTACATTGCTGCAGTAGTGCAAAAAACATTCAGTAAAATGACTTACCTGAATTCAAAAGTACATCCTTGATGTTTAAAACGGAAACATGAAGTTGGGTATTGCTACAATTTATCCCATTTCCAGTGCTGAATTTTTTTTTTCTGAGAAAAATATAGATTTTTTAAAAGGTTCTTTTGCAGTTTTTGAGCCCTCTTGTAAAATACATCTTCTTTTTGGTTTTTCAGTAACCTACAGAGAATCAAACATGATCACATGGTGTGAAAAAAAAAAATTGTATGAAAGCAATTAACAGATTATTTTTTAATGGCTTCATTGAAACAGAAAATTTTCAACTGTCATTCTTTCAAAATTCAAAATTTAGTTTCCAGAGGTTAATGATTGCATACACATTTCTTTCACTTTCAATTTTTTAATTATTTTCACCTGGATTTTTTTTACTTCTATAAGAAAAAAATGTGGTTTCAAATTCTGCTATCAATATGTTGGTTTTAGCCTAAGATTTGTTACTATGTGTTGGCTTATCTATAGATTTAACTAGAATGGCCTTGTAGAATGCTAAGATTACTAAATATAATTGACCTTTTAAAAATTACTCTTATGGTATGTGTATATGACTAAGCCTTAGCCCTTGTTTGTCATGAAATAATTAATGAGATTGTTTAAAGCCATGAAATAATATAGGTCCAGAAATGTCATGGAATGTTACAGTTGATGTGATCAGTAATCTACACGCTATGTAAATAAAGTCATATGGCTTCTTCTGTAGCTATTACAATCACTAAGCAAGAAAAGAATATGCATAGGTTTCTCTTCCATTTATGCCAGCATCAAGGGAACAAACAATACTGCTGAAATTATTAAATAAAATAAAAATAAGGCACACGAAACTACTTGACTATGTCAGCGTCAGTCATTTCAGTGGAGGCTAGCACCTAACTCACTTGTGGGATTACCCTTGCACTACATAGGAAAGGCACATTGATTTGGGAACCAATTTACTCCACTGGGACCTCTGCTTTTGACATACGACTTTACCTCATCCTAGGGAAAAAAAAAAAAAAGAAAATAAAATCTTGTTCAATACAAAAGTTTTGAAGCCGCTTTTCTGTCCTTGAGACAAGGTTCTTGGATGCTTAATTGATGTGAGGAAAGTAATACATCTAAGAAATACTTATCTGACCCATTTGCAAGAGCCACTGGAATAGGTGAGATTTTAGAGCATATTCACTTAACTGTTTCAAGATTTGGAAATCTTTGGTTCAAATTTAAGAGAAGACTTGTCTTCTTTTTTTTGTCTTATGCTAGATTATTTTCCCCACCAACATTATTTGGTCCATTATTCTTGTCTATTTGCATGTTGTGCTAATTTAAGCTTTTCCTAGTGTACGTCTACACTGAAAAGAACCTTCTTAATTTAGAGTTCAAACAGCACAAATCCAAAAAATACTACAGTAACTTTATGTACAGTATCTATGATTAATTATAGCCTATATTCTTCACAATCTCATGCTTTGAAGAATGAGATTTTTTCTCACAAAGAGGTTGTTACAGAGGTATTAGTTTTGTTTTGTTTTGTTTTTTCTTTCCTTGCTTTCTTGATTGATTTGAACAGAGATGGAGGTTGCAGCAAGTAATACCATTGCAAATCACAGGTAAATTCAATAGCAGGTGCTACTCAGGAGATTCTCCAGAGTACTTGAAGTCTTAGTGTAAGTAAAATAAATACTGTGACTAGGATATAAAGATCAAACAACAGAGATGTCACATTTTGACACAAGCCATAAGAAGGAATGCATAAATACTCGAACCCTATCTCTGCCATGGCACAATCTCACTCGGACCATGAAGGAAGAAATCTCCATAATGCCCATGGCACTTTCCTGGTGCTTCTTCTCAGCACTAGATTGAAATGATGTGCAGATACTGCCTCAGTTTGCAACCCATCCGTTTTTAATTTCTGTTAGTTCCTAAGTGCAGAGGTTCAGACAGTAACACATGCTGCCACCTCCTTCTGGAACATCAGAACTACAAGAAGATGCATCACCTGGCAGGTTAGCTTAGGATAATGTGATGAGAGAGTCCATTTATTTATAAAACATTATAAAAGAAAGAGTGAAGTGATAAAGCATCCCTGATTTGTTCTCTTCCTTTAATGAACCTCTAGATCAAAAGCAGTGTCAATGTACTTCAAGTTCATAGGCTATATAGACAGTAAGTGACAGATTCTGCTGCCAGTTGCTATTCACTTTGAGCAGTGACTTTTATCTTAGAGGAAGCTATTGATGCTGAAATAGTATTTGAGATACTTAAGGATAACAGAATCCTGTATTAATGCAACACTGTTCCAGATTCAATCTGATTGCTTCTGTTAGTCACTGTGCATGTAATATTTATGTATCTTGTGTAAGAGATAGTAAGCAACTCTAAGGCATGAAAATCTGATTTCTGTTACACCATATCTGCAGGATAATCTGCAAAGTTTGCAACAGAACCACTTGTTTCCCTTAGGACCTGACCAAGCCTATACAGTCTTATCCAAAAACGGCCTCCTTTATATTCTGAAGTGGGGAAGTCTGACATCTGCAAGTCCCTGAGCATGTTGGGCAGGCAAAGCATCATCAGAGAGGAATGAACAAGGCCAGAGTGTTTTGGGTAGCTGAGACCAGGAAGATCTACCTTAAAGAGGTCTTTAGAGAGAAAGGAGGGCCATAGGCAAAAACTGGCACCTTTGTTATCAATATTAAACCTGTGAAATTCCCAACACCTTGATATTGTCTGTCTACTTTAAAATTACTAATATAGACAAGGAAACTGTATGTGAGAAAAAAAAAGACAATTAAAATAAACCTCTAATAATCCTACTTAACTGCTTAGTTGTGGGGTTTTTATTTATATTTGATGCTACTTGTAATAGAAGGAAACTTGCTTAGCCTTTTGAGGAGAGACTTAAGAAACAGTGTTCAATAGTTACTTAGATCTTCCTAAGCAATAATCAATAAAGATTTGCAGCTTATGGAGCTGCAACCTGTCTAAAGTGTCTTTGTATCTACTGGAAACCTTTTAAGTCCTGCTGCCTAAGCATAGATACCTTCATGTAGCTATAAGGTAGAGGAAGGAATGATTATCAAATACGAAAGTGCGATTATTTCCTTTCCCATAAAGATCTTGACACAAAGTATGTCACAATAAATTTTATCATTTGCATAGTGTTTGCCATTTTGACATACGAGAAAATATACATTATATAAGATATGGCAAGGTAACTTCCAAATCTGCTTTACTCCATTTGGGAATGAAGCACAAAATCTTTGATAGAGAGACATAGAGATATTTTAGACAATGTGAAAGTTCACACCACACCTTTTTTAAATCAGTGGCCAAACTTCAAATTGCATTTGAAGTTTTAAAATAAAAATGAAGTTGTAGGAGGTACTCTCTAGTGCTAGAAAAAAGAAATTATTATAACAGCAATAATTTGGGTACACAAGCAGGCATGTAGAAAGCACAGAGAGCATCACCTGAACAAGATGAGCAAACTCTTGTTACTCTTTTTTTTCAGTTTATCACCGGGGAAAGGGGTGGGCTGGGGAGGAGGGCTAGGGTTTTTTAAAATTATTTTTTAGTTATTTTTTCTCTGTTATTGATGGTATTGGTGACCCCTCATTCAAAATCTCAAAGCATCATCTACTCTTACCTCAAAAGTTGACATTAATATACTTCGGATGCAACATTGTTTGAATTCAGGTTTTAATAGTAATTTGTATTCAATACTTTTTTTTACAATTTTTCCTTTTCTTTTTTGCCTAGAAGTAACTGTTTCTATATTTCCATCTCTAAATGGTAGATTGTAGTATACATGTTTTGGAGAGATGTTTAGTTTTGCCTATTTCATTGATTATGTGAAAGTTTATTATTACGTTTTACCCAGTGTAGTTTTGTGTATAGATGTATAGAGGAAGCTTAAAAATATCTAGGAAATTAGAAGTAGAGTTATTATTTAGCTTTCTGCTTTACACATCTTGTGCTGAATGTAATCTTAAAAAACATCCCAGGAGGTATGGAATAGATGTAGTTGTGGTGGATTTTAATAGGAAACACAAGAGGTCTGTCTTTTCCAAATTTTCTGGGGATTTATGTGAAGAAAAAACCTTAGACAGTTCTAAAAATCTGGAAAATAGGTTCAAAAGAATAATTCAAAACTCTTCATTCAATTCCAAACCATTTTGTGTGAATAAGCTTTTTGTTTACAGGATTTCACCACACCAAACATAACAAAGAGTGAGAAATATTCCATTTCTGGTTAACCTGGTAAAACTTGAGGATCTAGGAGATGACTGTACTTCAGATGCTGGCAGGGGGTTCTTTCAAAACAACATATGAAAGTTAAAAGGATACTCCTACTGTTGACTGGCATATATTTATCACTATTATTTAATATTAATATTAAAGACATATTCACTGTAATAACAACTTAGAGGTCAGCAGGTGTCAGATGGTTATATAAAAAATATGTGTTTAAAAATTTTAAAAGTTAGTTTGATTGGACCTGACACTTGAATATAGTATTTGGGGTGATGTTTCTAAATTTTTTCACTTGTGTTTGTTGTTTTTCTTGGTCATAACTATTTATCACCAAAGAAAAAGAAAAACAAACCAAGCCATGCCCTAAAAAAGCAAACAAAATCTGCTGTTATGTGAGAAAACACAAAAGAATTCATTGTGAAAGAAAGAAATTCCACAGATAAGGTTTATATTACCCAGTTCTGATTGTTAAAAGCTGTTTTGTTTGACCTGTTTATCTAGGCTTTCTCTGCAGTGGATGCAGCATCTTCCTGGACATTCCCAATAATACTCATCTACTTCCTTCAGAAAACTCATTCAGATGGGATGAATTGCCTTCTGAAGGGTCCTGGCTCTCTCCATCAACTATAGAAGGAATCTAAACAATTAAAAAGCTATTAAAAAGCACCAAATTTATATAAAATGCACTTCTCCTATGCAAGTTTCATGTTCTTTAGGTAATTAGATCAGTGATCCACAATGCACACATAGTATTGTTGTGTACGGATATTTGAAAATATGAACTACATTCTGTCATATCAATGTTTTAAACACTGTTGTAATTGCTGCATGTTGTTGGCATAAAGAGAAATCATATGGCCAAAAGAAAACCATGGTAGCATTACTTTTACTTTTTAGAGTCAACTTGTGTATCTGCACAGAACTGTCAAACTGTATTTAAGGCAGCATCGTAGAAAACTATACGCTACTATTCCACCTCCCCCCACAAAACACGCAGGCAGAAAGAAGCAGACAGGCTCAGAAAGACTATAGCACATCAATTAATTTATAAGGATAGAATATTGGGGGAAATAAAAAAAGGTCTGTTTAGTTTCGAAGCCTAAGAAATGAGAAAAACTAAGTTAAGGAAAATTTCTATGTCACTTCTCTATAGCCTGACTACCTTGGTTTTTTTGGTTATAATATAAAATCAGGCAACTGTTAAAACACAGCTCACAAGATTCAAACAGATGAACAGACATGATTTAGACACATCCGTTTTATTCATTTTAATGGATTTTTTTTTACTGCTCAGCAATTTGCTTTTGATGCTTATTGAAATAATGTATTTAATGAGCAATGAGAGCAGACAAAATGTACTCAAATTTAAAGAATATAAATAAGATAGGGAATTGTGGTAATTTAGAAACAGTTTTAATAAAGGTTTTATTATTATGCAAATACTTAATTAGAAAAATAAATTCAGATTGGCTTGTAAACAAACTAAACATGATTAAAAAATTATTAGAAAAACAGAACATCTGCAAAAATAATCTGAAAAATACACTGTTACTATTCTGAAATCTACTGTGAAACAGTACTCTGAAATCAGAAACTGTAACAGAAGCTTTGAGATTAAGCTGGACAGTAAACTATATGGTAACATAATGCCTACTTTCGATTCAGTTTTAAAAAAATCTTCTCCAATATGCTACTTGAAAGTTGCTAAAGCATTCTTTTTTTTTTTTATTTTGCTAACTATAATCCAGAGGGAATAACTTCAGGAAATAATTAATAAAAATTTCACCTGGATGGTTTGTCTGAAGAAGGGTAAAGAAAGGTGTGATGACTGTTTAAAACCGTCAAAAGTGCTAGTTAACATCAAATGAAGATACATCATGTAGGAAGCAATGAAGTTAGGAAGTCTAAGTCAAAGATCCTGAAAACCTTGGCTCGAAGAGAATTAATAAGCTACGGAATTTCCTCTTGAAAAACTATTTAGATCTCATCACTTCAGTCTACAAAATTAAGACAAGGGCTGTGTAAAACTTTCTAATGTAATGAAACTAGTGTCTTCATAATAGACTTTTAAGCATTATCTATCATGATTTATTTTTAAGTGTTTTCAAAGACATGTATGTAGAATCCAAAGACAGAGAATTTTATGTCTCTATGTACAGAATTTTGTGTCTGTACAACGTATAAATGCCTTCCCCTACTTTAGATCATCAGTGAAAAAAACCTATATTTTTAATCCAATTTTCATATTATTTGAATGGATACCATAGCAGTACTAGAAAAAGAAGAAACTACATCTGAGAATGTGACAGCTAGAAACCTTCTATACTATAATCACAAATTTAATAAAATCCATATATACATAGCCATTTATCTTGCAGGGGTTTTGCTGTTTTTCTCATTTCTGTTCCTTTCTTTGAAATAAAGAAATATTGTTTCACTCACTTGAGTGAAATCCTATAGGAATTTAGTGGAATAAGTATGACTTCAATAACTGGTGTTGTATAATACTAGTAGAGTATAATAATATTCTCAAGCCAGTAGAAGACACTTTCTTTTTCCCTTTTCTCAACAAATACTAGAAGGTAACTACTGCAATAAATCACCTTTTCTCAGTATAGCAAAGCCAAGATGTATGAGTCAAATGTATCACAGCAAATGCCATAAAAAATGGTAGCTTACTCATGAGACATAATGATTGTATATCTTACCAGGTTCAGTCTGACTTCTCTCACTCTGTCTTTATACTGAAATAAGCATTTGATTAAGATCTCAAGAGGTTTTTTTATAGAAATTTTCTTTTTGTTCACTTTCTGGTAAATATTCCCCAACACTTACTATCATTGCATTGGAATTATTTTAAACTAGCAATAAGGCTCGTATTGGGACACATCCAAAGGTAAAAGGCAAATAACTTTTCTGTTTGACATAGAAGAAGACACACAATATCCACAGCCAGTGTTCATTGGGCATAAAATCACCCTGGTGGCCTCAGCTGCAGTGAGGGATATCAGTTAGACAGAAAGTACAACACATTTCTGACTCAAGAGTCTTTTCATTTCAGCTGTTTTTTCTCTATGACTTCAGAACATCTTCACAAGACCTAAGTGGTTCTCACTGGCAATTATGAGGACTGAAATATAAGAGAGAATTCCAGTCATCTAACTCAAGACATTTAGATGTAGGCCAAGCTGGTTAGGCTAGTTAAGACTACTGCTCTATGGTTCCTGTCTCTTTAGAGATACTTGTGGAATCTCTACACATTACTGAGGGTACCTACCCATCTTCTTTATATGAGTTTAGCCCAATTTTTGCATCCAAATGTAGACAAATGTCATCTAACTTGAGGTATTTTATTTAAACAAAAGATGACAATTTTCTCTGTTTTTATGAAGTTGGGAACTGGGGATTCAAGGATATCTTTACGTATAAAATATTCTGCTATGAGTATATAGAATCATAAAATTATTAACGTTGGCGAAGACCTCTGAGATCATCGAGTCCAACCTTTGACTGAACACCACCATGACGACTAAACCAAGACTAAATACAACATCCAGTTGTTTCTTGAACTCCTCCAGGTACAGTGCCTCCACCACCTCCCCTGGCAGTCCATTCCAATGCCTGACCACTCTTTCAGTGAAGAAATTTTTCCTGATGTCCAACCTGAACCTCTCCCGGCAGAGCTTGATGCCATGTCCTCTTGTCCTGTTGCTGGTAAGAGGCCGACCCCCATCTGGCTACAGCCGCCTTTCAAGTAGTTGTACAGAGTGATAAGGTCTCCTCTGAGACCCCTTTTCTTGAGGCTAAACACCCCCAGCTCCCTAAGCCACTCTTCATATGACTTACATATTTTATTATGTGATTATTTATACAAGTAGAAAAACATTTCCATTTTATTTTTGTGCTTGATTCCATTCAAGTTAGAATAGCTATTTTTTTACAGAAGAGCTTTCAAAAGGCTTAATAATTTTGTATGGATTTTTCAAACATGGCCCTAGCCTTTGCATAACTGAAAACAGTTTGATCTCTACAGACTTTTTCTACAGATTGTATCCTCCTTTTATATTTTCAGTTCACACACAACAGAAATGTGAATATTTCAAGCAAATCTTGTTAAAACACACTAATTTTGCTTATGATACAGTACCTTGGAGCAGGGGAAAACAAACTTGAAGAGACAATGATAAATATAATTTCTAGCAATGAGAGTAAAGTAAACAGGGTCTGCAAGGTTAATGGCACTTAAACATGGTAATTTTCTAACAGTTCCTTTTGCAGCAAATAAGTGTGCAAGTGTATTACATGAAACGTCAAGTTACATGGTTATAAGGGCCAGCATTCAATTATTTTAAAAATAGAAAAACATGAAAACATGCATACACAATAATAATCCACTATGCACACTAAAAAATACTGCCCCTTCCTGCAAAGAAAGCCCTCTCTGTTTCATTTCACTGTGACAGATGCAATGACCGCTATGAGCCAGGTTAATTTGATGCAAACAGATTGATAGCCATCACAGAGCCATCAGCATCAAATATGCAATTGATGGTTAGTAACTTAATGTACCTCTCAGAAAACTGAATCTAAAATAGGAATGCAAACCTTACAAAACTGTCATTTCTAAAACAAATAATAGCTCATATCTAAGATCTCCTTAACAAAGAAATAAATCTTGGTTTCTGCCTGAGAACATTAGAATGCTTTTAAATTAAAAAAAAAGTGACCACAGAGTACAATATGTTATCAAAGTAGACCTCCCCACCATTATCCCAGATTCTATACATATTATTTTTATTTAACAAGATTTCTGCATTTGTGCATGTCCTGTATCACTGTTGAAGAATTTACCCCTAAGAAATTTTGTCCTCCGGCCTATAATCCTAATTGATAATAACACAATCATATTATCTATATCTAAATCACATGCTGAGTATCTACCAGTGTTTGAAGACTGTGCTTTGCAGTAGAGAATACAAAATATTCATGGGGTTTAGAAATATTGTATTATTCATATATTATTTTGAAATAATATATAAAACATGTGATTAGAAAGTGTACATGTATAGCATGCAGTATCTAACGACAATAATTATTCCTGAATTTTTTGAGACCTTTTAAGACTTTTACTCTTATTTTTCACAGGTATTTTATAGAACAAAGCTTTTTCTTAAGTGTATGAATAAATGCAGAAAACCAGTTTTGGTCTGACAGACAAGAATTTGACTGATGAGACAATTAAATTGTCACTAAACTAATTTTTTTTCATTACTTACTAGTTAAGTAATAACAAAGCCAGAACTTCACTTGGGCACTGTAGCATGGATGGGAATGAGGGCAAAAGAAGCCATAAGTAGGTAGCATCCTTGGGGCGGAGGCACGTTGCTGGGTAATGATCTCATTTGTGTGGTCTGCCATTAAATACCCCTCAGAAAGTGAACCCAAATGCAACCTAATGGACTCCAAATGGTTTCTATTCTTGCAAACTACAAAGATTAGTAACTCATTTTTCAAGACAGTCCCATATGAAGTCATGGTCTTAGTTTGCCTCCAAAGAGAGAGAGAGTAGTTACATGATGTCTCAAACTAAAAAGTCAGCAACACTGAGTGCAGTTTACTACTCTACATGACATTAATATTGTGCATTCATGGCATCTGCATGCCATTCTAGAGCTAGAACATCATTAAACAAGGGGTAAAAAGAAATCTACACAGTATTCAGGTTGTGTTGGTTGAAAAAGAAAACATCTTGAAGTTGGTAATAGTATTTTTCAAATTTAGTTTGTTAGTTTAACAAGTTTTCATGTGAATCATAACTTCGAGAACTCAGAATTACGAATTATTTCTACATATTTCGGTCCTGAGTCCAACTTCCATATGTTTTAGTTATCATAGCAAGCATTTTGCTTCTATGGCTGTAATGGATCATGTACTTACAGTAGACTAGTACCTGGCTATTCTTGCCCTGTCGAATTATTTTTCTTAGCAGTTCACGTGAACATTGCACTGATAACAGGAAGCTATAACAACTGAATACTGCTATTTTATTGATTTTTATATGATTGGGGAAGAGGAATGATTTCGTATTTTATATAGAAATAATTTTATAGATAGAAGATATATTTTATAGAAAGAGTGAAATGGCATATGATTAAAAGCATTTAAGTATAATGCAAAATGCTAGGGGAAAACACTGGGTATTTAGATCCTTCAAATTAAAAATATATGATACAATTAAAATATCAAAAATAATATAACCCACAGAATTAGGGAGGGGATCATCCTCTTGTACCCAGAACTGGTGAGGCCACACAGTACTGTGTTCAGTTTTGGGCTCCTCCTTACAAGAAAGACATTGAGGTGCTGGAGTGTATCTAAAGAAGAGCAACAGAGGGTTGCAGAATCCCAGCAGAAGGGTCTGGAGCACAAATCTGATGAAGTGCAGCTGAGGGAGCTGGGGATGTTTAGCCTGAAGAAAAGGAGGCTCAGGGGTGACCTTATCGCTCTCTACAACCACCTGAAAAGAGGGTGTAGCCCAGTGGGGGTCAGCCCCTTTCACACGGTAACAAGTGACAGCACAAGAGAAAATGGCCTCAAGTTTTGCCACGGGAGGTTTAGATTGAATATTAAGAAAAATTTCTTCACCGTCAGAATTAAGCATAGGAACATTCTTCCCAGGGAAGTCATCATCCCTGGAGGTAACTAAAGGATGTGTAGATGAGGCACTTAGGGATGCAGTTTAGTGATGGGCTTGGTAGTGCTGGGTCAATGATTGGTCTTGTAGACATTAAGGGTCTTTTCCAAAGTAAATAAATATATGATTCAATATTTGAAATGTAACACTTTAATAGATTCCTGTGAAAAATTCCTTATTTTCCTGTTGTGCCAGTTTGGGCCAAATTCCGGGAAAACGTCCAGAAGGAACGTCTCCTCAAAGGAAAGCAGGTTACAGCCACCCCTCCCCCGCCAGATCCGGGGAAAAAAGAAAGATTTTCCTCCAAGGAAAGTGAAGGAAAGAAACCTATTTATTTAACAAACACACAGGAAAAGAATCATAAAGCTAAACAATAAAACCTCTCGCTGTGGAGAGAAACCTGGGAAGATTTTAAAGTCCTTTTGTGGGTGTGGTCTCCTCCTCCTTGGAGCTGGGTCGGCGTGGGCCCTCTCTGGGCCTAAGGTGGAAATTTTCCCAGTGAGTTCTGGTGTTCTGATGTTGAAACAGTCCAGAAGAGAAGAAGGGAAAAGCCAAGGTCCCAGAAAGAATCTTAACTCTCAGTCTCTCTCCGGAGAAACAGAGCCAAAAAGCCGAGAGAAGCAGAAAGGGTGCTTCCTTTGCTCCTCAGCAGCAGCAGCTAATCTCTGCGTCCTTGAAGCACAAAATGTTTTGAAAAGTTCGCTCAGGTTTTTTTTTCTTGCTCTTGCTCCCAGTTTTAAAGGCATAGAAAGGCTCAGGATCATATCTGGGCATAGAGCGATGATAGGGGATAAAACATCATAAAGTCACCCCAAGACATCTATGATTTGCAAATCTGAGTGGCTTAGCACAAATTGTTTGAGCTTAGTTACTGCTAAGGAAAATGTCAAACAGTATGACATATTCATTCTTCACACTTTAAAATTTTATTCAGAAGGTTGAAATTCTGATCATTCGTAAGATTCAGATCATTGGTAAGAGTCAATACAATATGTTTATATTAAACATTAAAGTTTTTATAATTTTAAGGGTTTTTTTCATTGAAAATCCTTAAATGGTATTTGTTTTATTTGCCTAAAATATCAGATTGAAAAAGACGAAAACAAGAGTTGTCTGGTAGTTCTCTTTCAATTTATATTTATTATTATTTTGTACTCAAAATCCATTAATATAATATATAAAAGCAAGAAAAAATAGTTATTTTATCTTTAAACAAGACATACGGCAGGATGTTTTGTAAGTAATCTGAATCACTGTAAGCATTTTCATAGCTTTTTCTTTCACATACTGAAATAATTTAATTTATTTTTTGAGAGGTATCTTTAGCATAGCATGAGTAATTGTACCAAGATCACTTGAAAAAATTAATTTACACCCTTAGTCTTGGAACTTTGTGCGTGTGTGACAGATAGATAGCAAACTGAACTGAGGTAGCAAACTGAACTGTTAAAAAATATAATGTTTTATAAATTACAAAAATTTTGTAGATTATGCAGACGATCTTTCTCATATCATTTATTCAAATGCCTGGCAGACTGGAGCTGGAAATTTATTTCCATTTTCTAAGTATTTAAGACCATTTCCCTATTTAAATGCAGATCATAAAAATTCTTCTGTGGTTCTCAGTGTGGTGCAGTTTATAAGACTGAATTAGTATCATCAAAATAAGAAAATTGGAAGGAAGTTACCCGTGGTTTCCATTTGTTCACTGAATGATCAATATACTCTTCAGTGGTCTTTTATGTCTTTTGAGAAGAACATCTTGTGAAAAAATCTGTTCAGCTGAGACAAAGAGAAACAAAGTTTCCATTCAGTTCCTTGCAAGTTCCATCTTGTAGAGTTTCTTTTGTTTGCATATTTTGTTTGACTGAATGATATCTGAATAGCTTACCTTGCAAATCAGTGGCTTCATTAATCACTCACTGGTATTCCCTGATGCTTTGAGATTTAAATAGTTTTCAGGAAAAAAAATCATTAAATCTTCATGTTAAACTGCTTTAGCTCATTTCTCACTGAGAAGTATGGGAAATTTTGGCATCTTACACAGAGTTCCTCAGGGTGCTGTTGCAGGTTAGTCTGGTAAATTAATCTCTGAAAGAAGTTTGCATTTTGCAAATTCAAGTGACGTTATTTAATTCACTATACAAATAGTTTGCAAAAACTTGAAGTGGCAATAGTGTAATAAAATTTCAGCTCTCTTTGAGTACCTAAGATGATGTATCTGTATTAAAAAAAATTAAACAGTGCGTTGCAATGAATCTATATGGTTAATTTGATTGGATGGTCTTTGGCATGTTTTTTGGCATCTGGACCAGTTAGCAGTCTTCTAAACAACTCATTTGCTTTGGGATTTAGCACAAGCCAGACAGTGTTCCAAAGTCAGCCTGAATATAAGATTCTAATCTGGAGAATAAGAAAAGTCAACATTAAATATATGAGTCTCCTGTGCTGGCTCCTCCTAAGTGCCAGAGAGTGGTCCTTAGCACATTTAGTTTACTAGTACAGCTGTAGTTCTAGTGCGATCTAGAAATGTAGATTTCCACCTTGGTCAGGAGGGCCAAGAGGATGATGAAGAATCTGGAGGAGAAGCCTTATGAGGAATGGCTGAGATCACTTGGTCTGTTCAGCCTGGAGAAGAGCAGACTGAGGGGAAACCTCATTGCAGTCTACAGCTTCCTCATGAGGAGAAGTGGAGGGGTAGGTACCAATTTTTTCACTCTCATAACCAGTGACAGAACTCAGGGCAACAGCATGAAGCTGAATCAGGGGAGGTTTAGGTTGGATATCAGGAAGTTTTTTTCACCCAGAGAGTGGTTGAGCACTGAAACAGTCTCCCTAGGGAAGTGGTCACAGCATTAAGCCTAAAAGAGTTCGAGACACATTTGGACAATGCTCTTGAGCATGTGGTGTGACTCTTGGGTCATCCTTCTAAAGGCCAAGAGATGGATTTGATGATCCTGCTGGGTCCCTTACAACTCAGCTTATTTTATGACTCTAGGATTCCGCGACAACTAGATTAGTTATAGGAAGAGCTATGTCTGTGTCTACACAGAAGAGAACATTAAAGACCTTTCTTGATTCGATTACCATATTGCTTCTGATTGAAAATATCACTACCTCATATTTCAGTTTACCCATCTTCAAAATGGATCCAATACTCACCAAATTATTGTACATCAACACTGTGAATGACTGGTAGGTCTGAGGCACTACCACTGTTTTAAAACAAAAATTGTATTTTTTCTAAAATCTGTTGCACTATTAAAATGTGAAACCTGAGCTATAACAAAACCTTCAAAATTAAGTGATGCAATTGATGTAAAATTACCATAGCTTTTTTTCTATATTAACTGAGTCTCTATCAGTTCAACAAAGGAAAGGTCTTTTAGTGGTTTACTTGCACTAAATAGGAATGTTGGCTGAAAAAATAATATCTCTTTAGACCATCAGCAGAATACTCTGTGTACACATTTTAAATACTAATGTAGAACTGAAAATGGCCAGTGCAGGCTGTAGTTAATGTTCTGTGTGTACACAACAGGAATGAGCTTTTCAACCCAGTTAGTGTCTGAGTATGCTGTCCAATGCACATGTAATTAAGGAGAATTTTTCAGGGAGAAGAATGAGGGTGAAATCATTGTGCTGGGGAAGTTTGAAATGGTGATTTAGGGAAGTTTAAAACAGTGATTCTCAAAAGTCCCAGAGAGGTCTGATGACTTGTATACATCACTGTGGCAGATCAGCAGCAGCATAGAGAGAAGGAACTATTTAGAAGTTGCGGAAAGTCTTAACTAAAGAAAATTTGAAAAAAGAAATATGATGACAGAACAACTGAGGCATTATTCCTATTTTTAGCATTAAAACTAACACAAACCTAAAGAAATGAGGGACAAAAACACTGAACACTTCTGTTTATTGTTTTCTCAGAGCATTCCCAGACATTCTCTGATACCCTGGGCCTCTTACCAAGAAGGCCCAGAAGTTCCCAAAGCACAATCCAGAGACCACGGCACAACTCAGGAAGCTCTGCTCTAATCCTGGCTCTTGCAAAGGTCTCTCCTCAGCACTGGCTAAAAGAGTGTTTGACTTTCCCTAATCAGGGGGCATCGGCAACAAATACTACAGATACCTGGGTCAAGAACATCAAGTCCTGCTGCTTAGAAGCTGCTAGAGCCACCTCAGGCCCAAATATTTGTGCATCCCTCATGAAGTTCCAGAAGGAGAAGAGTAAAGTCCTGCGCCTGGGGAGGAAGAACCCCATGCAACAATACGTGCTGGCAGCTACACAGCTAGAACACAGCTTTCAGAAAAGGTCCTGGTGAACACTAGTTTGCACATGAGCTGGCAGTGCGCCCTTTTGGCAAAGACAGTGAAAAGTATCCTGGGCTGCATTACACAAAGTATAGCCAGCAGGTTGAGGAACATCACCCTTCCCCTCTCTTAGCGCTGCTAAGGCCACATCTGGAGTTCTGTGTCCATTTCTGAGCTCCTTAGTACAAGGCAGGCATGGAGAGGGGCCAATGAAGGTCCTCTAAGTTGACTATGGACCATCTCACCTATGAGGAAAGATTGAGAGTACTGGGACTATTAAGCCTAGAGAAGAGAAGGCTCAGGAGAGATCTTGTTAATGTATATCAATATCAGAAGGGAGAGCGCAAAGAAGATGCAGCCAGACTTTTTTCACTGGTGTTCAGTGACAGGACAGGAAGCAATGGACAAAACCTGAGGAACTGCATGTTCCATCAGAAAATCAGTTAACACTTGCTTAATGTGAGGGTAACTAAGTGCTGGAACATGCTGCCCAGAGATGTTGTGTATTTAAACAATGGATTTTACCATTTCTCCTAATTCTAACCACGTCAACCAGTTTAGAACCTCTCAGTAGTCAATATAAAGAAATAAACATGTCGGGAGAATAACTGATTCAGTTCTAAGATGTATATAATAAATTGTTCTCTAGAGATACATCTGTTATTTTGTCAGTTACAGCAGAATGGACACGGTTGGGTGTCTCACAGTTCTTAGATTTTATATGAATGCAGAGATGAATTCTAGCTCAGCTATTCACGTATAGATGACTGAGGTGCTGAAAATTAAAGAAAAGCTGAAATAGTACTTCGAACAGTGTATTAGGAAAATTCATTTTGTTAAGGTATTTTATTTCACAAGTATTGTCCTTGTCAGTCAGGAGGTGCATTGGTCTTCTGATCAATTTAATAAAAAAATTCTGAAGTGTCAAATATTGTTCTCTTTGAAGTAATAGAAATAATGGCTAGGCTGCAAATTCTATATGGCTTTGGAATACCGTTTAGGACAATCCATTTGAAATACTAACTGTACAGTTTTCACTTTCTAAACAAGACAAGATATGTGGTTTTTGGCTTCTACACTTTTCTAAGGCATTTTTACTCGTCTCCTGGACTGAAACTTGACACAGAAAACTCTAAATAAAAATATTATAATCTTACATTTATGATTTATTTTTCTCGTAGAATAAGGTTGTCGTAGCAGCACCAAAAAAGGCATGAATATTATTTTTGCAATTTAAAAGTAGGTGGTCTTTGGAATATTTGAGTTAAAATGTGGCACTGTATTTCTCCACTCCTGTCTGCCCTTCCCACACATGGTCCCCCCCTTCTCTGCCCCTAGTCCTAACCACTCCCTTGGGTTCCTCCTATTGGTTCTGTTACCCCAACTCCACCCGTGTGCCACCCCTATGCTCGGAGACCATTGGTCTGTGTGCTCTCTCCAACCCCCTCTTCCCCAGATAAACCCGAGGCCCCATGGCATGTAATCTGTTTCTTTGCCTTTGGGCACCAGCCTCTCTCTCTGCCTTGGGGGACCCAGCCATGTGCTGGCTCTCTGCCTCTGAGGATGAGCCTGTCAGCATGGAATAAAGATCCTCTGCAGTCCCCATGCAGGGAGCCTTCTCACCTCCTTTATCATCACCATGTTGTGCAGCCTACAGCTAGTCAGAGCAAGCGAGGGGAGCCTGGAAGAGGCTACGGGATGCGGCATAGCTGCTTCTCCCCAAGAGACCCCCACAGCACTCGCTGGGAAGGCTGTGGTGTGCCGTACCACTGCAGGAAACCACACACCGCAACATTAAAACATTTAGTTTGTCTGGGTTTTTTCTTCTAATCTATTGTTTCCTTCATGTTTCACGTAAATATGGTTTCTAATTTCAACGAAAAAGTTAGGCTATGTACAACATCCATGACACTATACCTTCTTTTTTCATTTCACATCCTTTGTAGTATTTTTGCACTCAAATCATAGTGGTGGACATGGACTAGAGAAAAAGAGAAAAATATTACAGGTTTTACTGGTTTTGCACAAGACATGCAAAACCAGAATATGGGCCCCAGAGGTTTTAAGATTATTCAAATTCGTTGGCTATAATCTCAGCATACCAGCAGTACGATCCTTCAGAAGTATTCTGCAGAGTCACATATTGATAGAACCACATATACTTAAGATGAGAAAAAAAGGCAACTGTAATAAGCATGGAGTAAAATGGTAGCAACTGGTTCAGAGTTTCAGCTGTATGTATAAATAAGGAAGTTTATGTCTTACAGACATTTTTCAGAAGCTTAGACATAGCGTTGACATCAAACATCAATTCTGCAGCCTTCCACTATAATTGCTATCCATATTGGCAAATTAGGAATAGGCATGATAGTAAAATATGGGATTCTTCACTTTGAAAAATAAAAAAATCAGGTGCTAGATAAAGGGATCTAGACAGTCACTAAAAGAAACTTTGTCTTTTTCAAAAGTAAAATCTGCTTGCGGGAAAAACTGGTGATACTCTCTAGCCTTTAGTTAATCTCCCTTTATGAATACAGAGCAATTATTTGAAGACATGATATTTTTTCTGTGTTTTTTACCAACCTATATTCATATGGATTAAGTACCCATACAGTTTTTAAATTGACAGTAAAAGCAACTTGGTTCCAAGGATCATTTCAAAACTTGTCTTCCAAGAATTAGCTCTTCCTGGCACTTTTTCATGCTATCATATTGCTTATATCTTCCTGATTTTTTCAGGCTTTCTTTCATGTTTTTTCCTATACTTTTCCAGCCTGTTCTCCTTCTCAATGCTGTTTTGTTTTTGTAGAGTTCTCATACAGTCATACTGAAATAATCTGTAATGCTTATATTGCCAGAATCACTATTCAAATATCAGTCTGTTTGCTTAACTGACTTTTTTTTCAATCCTTGCACATCCAGATTTAGTTTACTTATTCCTCTTTGTATATGAATTTTATCCTTTTGTGCCTTATAAGCAACAGATACTGTTAAGTATCTATGTAAACATCTATGAAAAAATAAGTATTTTGCTGCAATTCTAAGCGTAAAGTCATCTTGCTGGGCTTTAAAGTAATGCTGCAGAACGAAGCTGACAATCAACTTTATTCCAAGTGAATCAGAGACTTGTATCTCTCTGCACCCTTTCCTGTGTATTTAAAATATATCTCCATTTTTCTTTGGTGTGTGCTGGGAAGAAGAACTGAGATAAATCAACATCTTTCTATGAAATTGTTGTACATGGACCTTTGTTTTTGGATACATCAAAGACTTATGACACTTACTTCTCCAGCAAAATAAGTAAAATACATTTGTTACACATTTAATTTGTAGAAATTAATAAATTTTATTATCCGATACTAAAAATGGCTCCAGTATATAAATAAATATTGTAGTCTTGATAAAAGAAATTGGTTTTTAGAAGAAGGAGACAAGGCTTTTATGAACAAGGAATGAGAAATGTTTCTAAACATAGGAAGAGACATGGAAAAAATAGCAATGTGAGAAGCTCAAAAGGCAGAAGATCAGAGAGACCTAAGAAAAGAGCAAGTGAATGAGGGGAAAAAAGAGAGGGGGAAAGATCAGAAGCAGGAAAAGTGAACGGCAATTTGTGGTAAAAGAAAATCAAGTAAATCCTAGTTAATGAATGTAAGACAGCAAAGAAATCATGGTACAGTGGTTTTTGGCAGTGCAGTGACACAGTTGCTAGCATATAGACAAAAATGGTGTAGTCAACTTAGTAATATATAGGCAGAAAAGGACACACTTAAATTTCCTTAGTCGTCACTAAGAGACTTTCCCCATATTTTTATCGATTCTGCAAGTCTGTGAGACCAGCTGTGGAGCTTGTTCCATCAGTATTTCAAGTCTTGTCATATTATTTCTAGATATGTCATATCTTCTCTAGATACATCAGTACACATAACTACACATTCACAGTTTATAGCAAAACATTTTAATTGCCTCTAATAATAATGAACACTTCTACTGGTAATGCAGAACATTTACAGCAGCAAAAGTCTTAATGTATGTCACACAGACATGCTGTCACACCCTGAAGATCGAGTGCTGGCTTTCAGAGTTAAAAATTCAAGTCAAAGCTAGTGTGAAATGACATACCTGAGGTATTCCAAAATGGATATGCAATGAAATTCCCTAATGTGTGTACATGTAGATAACCTTATGCAAAAATTGGAAAGCACAAATGGATTCTGGATTCACTTTTTTGAGATTTGGCTATAAATCTGACATAATGGAATGGAATTAACTTAATTTCATTTGATTTTCATGCCTTGGTGAAAATGTAACAAAACATGAGTGTTCACAAACCAGACTTTTACTCTTGTGCTCGTACTCTCCTGACACTTTTCTGCAATGTTTTTGTTGTTTATGGAGTATGAGATTTATGCTTATCTCAGCAATTTTATTTCTTTTTTCAAGTACAGATGATTCATTTCCAAACTGCAAAAACTGAAGGTTCTGACAGACCTGAAATATATCTTCATCCCTCATGGTCTGTAACTGCTTCTCTTTGCACTGGTTGTAATTCCCAGAAGTGTCAAAAATCCTTTTGAAGGATAGCAAAATGTCAGAAAAACTGCTGCTAGAAAAATGCTTCTCTTATTTTGGGTGAGACAGTGTAAAGTGGCTGTAATCAGTGAAAGCAGGAATAAACAACTATTGAAGAAAGCAATTATGATCAGTTCTTATGCTCTTTCCCAGAAGAAAATCTGCAGATGGCGGGTACCATGGAGAAATATGTATTAAAAAAAAATGTAAAAAGGTGGAAAAAATCCAGATCTACGTATCATTGTATGACAGAATTGTCAGTATGATACTCCATATTCAGTATCAGGCATCTGATTATCTGTGGGCTATGCTCAACTGTACTCAATTACAAGTTATGACACTCATCCCACAGAAATTTTATGCCCTCACTATTTATTACTGAAAGGATCTTTCTATACTCTTTCTACTATCCCAGAGGTACATGAACAGAAGAAATGTTGTACATAATATTAAACTTGAAACATGCATTTACTGTTATTTAGAAAGATGGACCAGCACTGCTACTTTCAAAGTGTAATTTTTATAAGATGTGTTCCTAGAGAAGGCACTCCTGTGTGCCAAACTTGTGCCCTGATGGAAAGATGAATGTGGTGGCTTCATTGGGGAAATCCCTGTGGCAATATGAGAATTGTCAGATTTCTGAGGAACAGATAACCAGGTGGGCACAGTGGCTCATTGGCAAACTGTTACCCTTCTGATTACAGAGTGCTTACGAGACACTTGTCTTCCTCTGTGGAGCAATCTCAGGACTGGAATAGTTCTTTTGACCTAGACTGGTGTTTGTGTAAGGGGTCACAAACCTGTCTGTCCTTCTCAAGATGTGACTGCTGCATGTAGGGTTAGATGGAGATGAGAAGGGTGGTTGAGCCTCAGCATCTGCGGCTGGTCAAGATTGCAGGGCTGCTGCCACTGGAACTGCCACTTCGTTACTTGCTGTCTAAACAGAGGGGAGATGGGAGCCTACACTGGAGTCAGAGCAACATCACACAGTGAAATCTGCAAGATAAAATAGCAGGTTCCCTGTGTGAAGGCCTGTGCTTATCGCTGATTAACAAGCCTAACAAAACTGGGCTTCTGTTTGCTATTGGAAACATGAGTAAAAGCTACTGCCTCATTGAGCTTTCTTTGCCTGCAGAGAAATGAGAATTTATTGCTTCTAAATTCAGATCCAGCTACTGCCACTCATGCCTCCATCATTCTGACACTGCCTTTCTACAGGGCATTTCATCTGGGGCAACATTTCTTTATTTAATCAGGAGATTCAGTGAACTGCAGTGAAGGCACTTAACAGTCGCTTAAAATACTGAATCTTTCACTGTTAATTTTAGGCTCACTTTCCTTATAATCCATGTCCTAGGAATATTCGAAAGGTTTAAAAGCTCAGATGTTAATACTAGGAGTTTGAACCATTAATTTCAGATCATATTTTAACATAAGAATTACAGATATGCTCACTTGAGTTTCAAAGATATTAAGTAAAAAGTTTGTAGTCACAAACCATATATGATTAAATATTGTCAGTAAATAATTTTGAGCCACTAATCAACACTTAATATATGTGTGAAATCTAACACAGAGATTTACAGTGCTTATTGTGCTTCTGTGTAACTGCTTTCTTTCTTACTGATGGATGGAGGTAGAGTAAACAATGTCACCTTCATATTTCCTTGTGGATGTGCTGTATAAAGAGCTTGGCTTTTTCTTTAAATTTATATGGAATTCCTAAACAGAATTTCATCAGCTTTTCACTACTGAGAATTGTATTTTTAAAAATAGGTAATTCAATGCACTGCTTATTTCATAAGATTTTGGGAGTACCTTTAAGTGTTGGCTTCCCTCAAAATGTTTTAATGCCCAAATTTAGATTTCATGATTTCTACAGGAAAAAACCCCACAGCACTGGGGTTTACTAACTCCATAAATAGAAAATTTTACAATCAGTTTAGGAAAGGACAACAGAATCATCTTATCAGGATAGAAATGGCATTTCTTTCCTACTGTAGACAGAAGGTTTTGGCCAACTTCTAAAGCTACAAACAATTCTATTTAAGGGATGGTACTTTTAGTATGAAAGTATTCTGATATTAGTAGTCAACTCTTCCAGGAATAAACTATGCCCAGAAAAGATGAACACCTTTCATATTAACATAAACACACCTCCATTAAGATTTAGCTCTGGTTCATAGAGGCTCATTCATTCATTTTGCTTTTCTAAAATTATAGTTTAACAGTTAGCATGCTTATTTCTGTAATGTGAAATTTTGATGTTCCTATGGAACTTGAAATTCCATGTATTCCATGTTGGCTGATAATTCTTATCCTGAATCTCATTAGTCACTGAACTAACCATTCCTGATCATTTTTCCGCTGATCTTGAATGTGACCTGTGTTATATGACTGGCAGAGGACAAAAAAAATTCCAAAACATTCTTTTTGGTAAAGAGGAGGGTTGTGTGTTTGCTTTTTAGTAGTCATACTCTGTAGCTTTCCATAAGGTCTAGTCTCCTTGGGTACAAAACAGATGGTTCAAACTTAATAAAAGGGATACTATGGGGAATGCAAGAATTACTTGTACCAAAACTACCTTTATGCTCTCTTATAGGGCCCAGACGAGCTATGATGTGAATGTGAACTCTCAGACTACAGCCAGATTGGTCTCTAATCCCTGTAAAGTGATAATGCCATTAAACTGGATTTTTTTTTCTCTTCCACATCTGCCGACTTGAAAGTCTCCATTACTTCCTCTCACATATTCTCCAGATTAACACAATTTTTTCATCACTCGGTGCTGTTAATGTCTGTGTTTCAGGACTCTTGGGCAAGGCATAAGGAGATTCATCTCTTTGGAGTGTATAGTCACAAAAAAAAAATACATCACATGAATTGTCTAGATTTTTCCAGGTCAGTCATTAGTTTTTAGCTTTTGCCTAGTATTTTCACTGAGCAGTCACGAATCCCTAGTGTTTGGGGACCAGAGCACTTCAACTCTTGCACCATTTAGGAACATAACTACTTCTGGACAAGTGGGTTTTGATATGAAAACCCAGTCTTTTAAAGGTCAGTTCTGAACATGGACATGAATAATCTCTACCTTTTAGTCTCCATGCGGTTGTCTTGTTTACTGTCTGCAGGGCTTTGGGCCAGAACTGATGTGCTAACACAGAGATGCCAAAGACGAGCTTTGGCAGGCAGGATCCCATGCATTCTAGTAGGCAGCTCAGGCAGCACCTGAGAGCACATTTCCAGATTCATTATCTGCATGGAGAGCAAACAGCTTTGTATTAATAAGGGTTACATCCCAGAATACAGCAGAGACATCAGCAGAGGCCATGCTGACATCCCGAGAGGCAGGCCATCATTGCAATTAATTAGCAGAATTGCATCACTTCAACTACTAGTAGGGAATGGTAAAGACACCAGGTTGAAGCCTAATCAGAAACTAAAGATAGAACAGAAAACTAAAAGTCAGATTGTCAAACTAAAGGAAAATAAGAGATTTGGCTTAGTTCTGAGACTTCTGGGTCTTTATGGTGTATCAACATGCTGGTTCCCTGGCTGTTAGCATTTTATAAAATACATTATAAAATAAAATACAGTTGTTAAAAAATTTTTTCTAGTCACCTAAGCTCTTTGTTTCTCTTGGATTTGTCTTTCAGTTGATACTTATTTAATAAAAGTGCACTTTTTTTTTTAATATCCTCTTTTTTTTTCTGCTGTCATTTGGCAACTCATTGTTCTGAAATGCTCCTTTGGTAGACTTTGCTGTCAAATGGATTTCAGCTGAACGGCTCATAGTTGTTAGCAGTAGAAACTCTATTGCACACAAACCAGCAAGACATGATTAGCAAGTGTCTGCCACAACAGGAAACACTGTCCAAACTATGCTTTTCACTTCCCAGGCAATTTTGTGTGGTAATATTTTTAGTGAGATGGTGTAATTAGAATGGGTGTATTTTGAATCCTCCAAAAATAACTCAGAATTTTCATGTGAGGGAAACTACACGAAGGAAATGTGAAATATTGCTATATCTTTAATACCACAGACAAAAACTTGTATCATGAGTGGTATAATAAAGTCAGTCCTAAAAACCTTTTTTGAACACTCTCTTTGGTGAATGCCATCTTTGGCCATGAGGTTGAGCAATGCTATTACTGTTGAGATTGCACTAGTTTTGTTTATTATTTTCTCTAAGTTATAGTATTAATGAAAAAACAAGACAATTCTTTTTTTGAATTATCGTTTTTTCTCCTTATCTGAGGTAGATGTATACCTTAAAAATAAGCAATATTTTCCTGAAATGCCTGAAAACTATAATCTGTGAAGTACATAAGTATCATTTTAAGAAAGAGACTTTTCTATTGTTAATTCCAGTTCAGCAAAAAGTCTTTCAAGTATTCTATGCTGCATAGTAACACAGAAAGTTTCTGTGGTAAAAACAAGCTAGCTTTTTATTAAGTGGATTGCTGAAAAATAAATTCTCTCTCCATGCCATAAGTACACACTGTCACCTCTAAATTGTCCTCTGCATGTGGGCATTTCCTCCAAATTCCATATCTGTGTATCTATGCACAGCCTTTGATGAGGTCTTTTTTAGAAATGCTACATTACAAACATCCATTTTTAAGACCATGTAAACTTATATACAGATAAGACTGGTTCCAAATGGCAATTTAGAAGGGAAAATATTGCCTTGTGCTGATGATTTTTCATAAAATTTTTTTCAAACATGTAATTTCAAAATAAGCATTGAATGTAAACTCTTCCTAGACACAAATATGTATTCTGAATGGTAAAAATAATTTTATTAGAAGTGAGAAATAAACTTGGCTCAAGGAACACGTGTAATTAGTAATGTCATTTGTGGGTTTCTTTTTTATTGTCATTAAGAGACCTTGTTTTATCATATGACAGAACTTGATAATCTCACCTATTATGGGTCTTCAACATTTTTTTATTTTATGTGATTGAATTTACCTTTAATATACACCTAACATTTTATTAAACATTTAAATCACTGACTTTTATAAAGTGTAATGCAATAAAATAGACTAAGTAGGAAATTAAAATTATACTGAATACAATTTGTTCTATTCACAGTTTTGCTTAGTTCATGCTAGCTTCACAGATACAAAGAAAAATGAACCGTAAAAAACAGTGTAAAGATTTTAAACATATGGGAATTAAAATAAAATTACTCTGTAAGCTCTTTTTTCCATGTAAATAATGGGTTATTTCTACTCTTCGTTATTTCATTAAAGAACAAAATATCTGTATCCAGGCAGCAACAAATTTTAGCAAATTTCTGACTTCCTTCTTGCGACTCAGGCCTGCCTGTAGTTAATTTAAAGCTTAGTTCACTGTACACTCTGTGATAAGAATAATAACAAAAAGTTGTCAACTCTAGGAATATCCTGGAACAAGATTAATGTTGCATTTAGAAATTGTGAAAAGTGTTTATTTCACTGAAAAGTTATACAAAAGCCTTTTTGGTGCCATTGTTTTGTATGTGAGATTAGAACAAAACAAATTGAAATTGTTTAAATCAATAACAGCTATTAGATATAGATCTGCAATGATGTTCCTAAGCAGTCACTTTAGTTCCTGGGTTCACAGTTTGGGTTATCAAGAGATGGAAAATGATAGATGGGTATAAATTATGCACAGCTTCTAAGCTTTCTTCTTTCCTTTTAAAGATTTTAAAAATGTACTCAGCTCTGACTCCTGGCTGCCTACAGCCTATTATTTCCTAATCCAAACTGTGACTATGCAGCAGGAGAGTGGAACATGTTTAAAGCAGTTTCCTTTGATGCACAAACAGTTTCTTCTTCTCCTGTCCTTGTTGGCTGGGATTAAGACTTCTGTAGGAACAAAAACAGCAGCACGTGACTCCACTGCAGAGCAGGGTCCCCTGCAAAATCAGGGAGAGCTGAACTTCTGTACACCCTAGGTATTATTTGGCAGAAGAGTAGGTCGTCATACACAAAGCTGGAGTGGTGGTTATACAATACTTTGAAGTTTCAAACTTCTGGATGCCTAGACCTGTAAATCCTGCTTAGCTCTATTATGTGAATTGGTAAGCTTGCTTGGTGCAATAGCCCAATTTCTCAGTATATAAATATATATATATATATATACATACATACACACAGACACAGGGACAGTTTACATATGTGCACAACCTATATAGTGTATATTGATTATATTTATCTATATGTATGACATATATACACTGCTAAGTGATTTATGTGTGTATATATCTTGATGTAGAGAGATATATAGATATATGTATAGATAATTTATTTTCAATTGCCAATGTGTTTTTCTGATTTTCTTTATGATTTGGGTACTGTAGGGTTTTGCCTCCTTTGTTTTCTTTTCCCGTGGCCTCCACATTTGTGTAATCTTCTACCATCTATTTTATCACAACTGCTCTTCTCTTGGCTCAGCTGCTTGGTAGTTGGCACGTACACCACTGGAACTGTCTTAGGCCTGGGTTGAAATGGTACTGTTGGCCTCAGTGTAACATAAACTGCAGCCAAGATAAAGTGTACAGATATGGTTAAATGATGGTATCCAGAAAAGCACTTAAATTATAATAGTTCTTTGCTATTTATGTAAGTTGCTCACTAAGCAGTATCTCTTGGCCGTAAACAGAGCTTTTGGGGAACTGGCCAGGTAAAAGCAAATGCCTATCTGAGTGATTTAAGTAATTTTATGGTTCATATAAATAGAGGAGACACTTTATAAAATGGACTAATAATGTGGGAAGGGAAACAAGAAATGAATTTTCTGTTTGGAGCATTCTGGATACTATGACCTAGAACTCCTTTGCTTCAAGTCTGCTATCCAGAGTCTGTTGCTGAGAACTTCTCTGTGAGTTTTTAAAAGTCTGATGTTTTTATTGTCTTTATTGTTTTTATGTCTGTAAGTATTTCCCTTTTAATTGATCTAATAGTCTTGAAATCTTGTGTAGAACTAAGGTATCACATCATAGGCACAATGATTTTTACAGCCTCTACAATTCCACTGCCTATTCCTATCTGGGAAGACATGATTACTTCACAATTTCCCAATATTGCTTTCATTCCACTTTCACACAAAGTGGAATCCACTTTCTAAAGGGTTACTGATTTTTGTGAACAGGAGCCTTAATTAACCACACAAAAGCTATTAGTAAATCAAGATTGTTTTTTTTTCTTTTTAAAGAATTATTAACCACTTATGCCTTGTTTTCCCCTCTGACTGAAAAAGTCCATTTTAATTATTTCAGAGAATGAGTTCTTATAAATTAAGCCAGTGCATGTCTATGGCTGTGCCTCAGATGATTTCTTTGATTTTTGGTAGTGACAGGAAAAAAAAGCCCAAAAAGTAAAACTCATCTCCTTTAAGTTTTCTCTGTTGGCAAGCTGTTAGCTTCAGTTGGTTGGTGGAGCCTGCCATGGGAAAATACTACATCAGTAAAGTGTTATATACTCCATGGGTTATGGCTAAAAACTAAATAGCTTCATATCTGCCACTTATCCTTCATGAACTCCCTGTCTCAGAGTATCTGTCTTTGGAGTACGGCCAGAAAAAAAAAAAATTGAGCTTAGAAAATCACATAGATAGATAGATCTAGCTGGAGTTAGGGTGAAAAAAAATTAGTTTTTCTCTTCTTTTTGGCTTTGTGGAATGCAACTGTTTGAGAAGTTAAATGAATTTATAGACAAGAAATCTTCCTTCACTATAGTAAAATAATGTAAGAGAGGATTAGCTGAACTACTAAAACAACACACTGGTATTTTCTCACAAGTCAATTATTTTCTTCAAAAGACATACCAAGTAACACATACATTCTTTGTAACATGGAATATTTTATTATCTGTCCAATGAGCAAAGTTTGAGCACCAGCAAACAACATAATATTTTATGGTGTTTCAGG
The DNA here is from genome assembly GCA_013397725.1 of Rhagologus leucostigma. Classification (NCBI taxonomy): domain Eukaryota; kingdom Metazoa; phylum Chordata; class Aves; order Passeriformes; genus Rhagologus; species Rhagologus leucostigma. The sequence goes on from VZTD01002141.1 coordinate 337,125, forward strand.
ATGCAAAGGGGATTTGGAGGCATGATTCATGATTAATTTGGCCACCTGTAGCTCTCCACATATGATCTACCCAAATGCCATGAACTGTTACCAGTGGAGAGAGACTTGTACTTCTAGAGGATGATTTATTCATAATACTCATGATCTGAGTAAACCACAACAGTCCTTACAAAAATGTTATACTTCTTTTTTCTAACTATAAAGGGAGCCCAAGGTGACTAATTTGAACAATGTGCACATTGTAGCTTTTTAAAATTACAGAATATCTAAAAGTAGATTATATGAACCCCAGCTGTGAAGCTCAAAGAAAGTAGAAGTGTTTTAGACATAGGTTTACACATCTCATAAGTATTCTTCCAGAAAATCTCCCCATTGATGGGTCTTAAGTCTATTGGTAGCTGGTATTTTTTCTTCCCTGACTGTTTTCTCCTGTATGTTAATGGAAGTTCATATTTGCTTTTTGAAACCTAAGACCTGCCAACTCTTAACTAAAAATGATCAGGTAATAGGTATGTAAACAGTTACCAAGACCGGACAACTGCCTTCTACTTTCAGGACAGCTTCTCCAGAACAGATAGAAATTTCTCAGCAAATGAGTCCTTCAGAAGCTGGGGACAGGTGGCAGCATAGATGACCATCTCATTTATCAGGTCTTCTGTCCGCTGATACTAGCATAATGCCATTGAGGGGTTTTTTGAAATTATTGTATAGGATTCTTTGGAAACACTAACAGAACAGAATAATTTTTCCTGCCTTCATCTACCCCTTCGCTATTCCTACACAGTTTCTCTTTCCTTGTTGCAGAGGTCCTGATGGAACTGAACAACAGCCTTTGCTCAGCTGCTGTCTTACTGCCCTGTGTTCTTCTGGAAAAAATCTAGCTAGCTTCCCACCGATATCTTAGCCGTTGCACTATCTGATCTATTCTCATATTGTTGTGAAATAACATGAACTTAACAACTGAAGCCTTTCCTTTTTCTTTGTTCATAGAGGGCACAAAAGAAAAGACCATGAAAAGTGACAGGGGAAAAGGGCTGTGGTTTGATTTCAGTTTGGGAGTGCCAATAGAGATGCACACAGGAGGGTATATATAGAGAACAAACTTAACCAGAGATAACAGTGTTTTACAAAAAGTTCGAAAGTAAAAAATCCCAAAGAAAATTAATTGGAACACGATTTAGTGGAGGTTAGCGAGTTCATTGGTGAAGGGTTAGATTCTGTGCATACATGAAGTATTTCTCCTTCTGTAATTCTAATTGCCTAAAAACTAGGGACCTTGTGTGCCCTGTTTGTTTCAGGCTCCTTCTAACACCAAGGAAAAGAAGCAGAGGTGTCCACATAGTAGTTCATTCTGTTCAGAGATATGCAAGAATAGTCATCAGGGTATTGCAGGAAACTAAGCAATGCAGTAGCACAACTTAAAATTCAAAAGCAGAATATCATGTGTATGACATATCCACAGACAACAAAGTAACCATTTTCTTCTGGAATAAAAGCACACTCACATATATAAAGTTCACACACTTATATGAGGTATTAGTTTTAAAAAACTGAGTTGTAAACTACAACCCAGTCCTAAAGTTTTATCAACTTAAATGGAAAGCAAGTTGAAGTCCCTATTTCAAAACCAGTCTCTCACATAATGGATTTACAAGGTTTTTATTAGTTTAAAGAATCCCTCACATCTACTATTATTCTAACTCACTGTTCAGTATCAAGTAATCTACCACATTTTCACAGAGATGGAAAAAGTGTTGTAATTTTTTAGCATTTGCACGACCTTTAAAGTTGTGTCTTAATTTCTGATTCTGCTGTTGATTGCTGTGTACAGCACTATCACAATACATAGAAGCAGCTCTGCAAGCATGTAAATGAAGTAATTTCTCATTTCAGTGCTCTTCTTTCCTTCCGAGTGAGTGGTTCAGAGGAAGAACTTTAAAAAGAAAATTATTACCTAGCACTATGTAAAGCAGACATGTACTTAATTCTGTTATTTATGCCACACTATCAATCACTGATTCCTCTCCAAAATTTAATTTTAAGACTGTCCCTTATCTTTATATATTACCCATTTATCTTAAATATTGAGTCATTATTTCCTGTGAATCCTCCTATACAGTCTACACATGCAAGTGTTTGCAGGGTTCTGTTTGACTATCTCAGTGCAGAGATCTATTTTCAGTTCAGATCATTAAATGTTTGTGTTTTCTTGTCTCTTAGAGTCTCTCAAAATTCCAGAGAGATTACTGAAGAATACCTGGGGGTTTAACTTTGTTATAGAAAAATCTCAATGAAATGGTTTGAAGTTGCATTTAAGCCATCTTTGTGCAATAGAGTCAACAGGGGACCAGTAATAATAATTTGGTGTCAGAAAATCTATAAAACACATTAAGCCAGTTTCAGTTTCACTTTTTTTTTTCTTAGGTCTTGTTACATTCAAAATTGAAGTCACATAGACAAGATCAAAACTCCAGGAACAAAGCTTACCTTGAAGGCTTTACTGATAAGAACTTACAAACAAAAGTTTTAAGATTCAGAATCCAAACTAAGCTTTACTAGTTCTGTAAACACTATTGATTTCCCACAGATTCCTCAGAAATGTTTAATCCAAACCCTATTTGTCCTATGAAAATGAAGTGTCAGAGCTGATCCATATTTTCAGTTTACAATATTGAGGTCCATAGGTTAATAGACTAAGCAAACTGCAGACTCTGGGGTTTTTATTCACTTTGCAGGCTACAGGAAAGACAAGCATTTAATTTTTTTCCATCACATGGTCTTGCAGCAGAAGTATTTGTCCTGCATTGAATCAAAATATGTGGTTCTGCATTGCAGTAATATTCAATATGCTATTTAAATTGCATTCTGTTTCTGAGATAAAAGCTTAGGCTGTGATATGGGCATTTTCATTTCACTGCTTAACTTCAGGATTCTGCAGGGATAGAAAAAAAGTCGAACACCAGTTTCTCTAACTTTTGTTTGGGTTTTTTCAGTTGTCATCATCATAGTAGGTTATAAAGAAATGCTCTTTTTTTGAGAGAAAGCCCAGAGAAAGAGAAATATTTAAAGGTACATTTCCCAAATAAAAAATTATTTGGAATTTAATGTCAATGAATTCTATGGAACAATTCTTCTTTTATTTAGGTTAAAGCAGGATGTACATTATCCCACTTCTAGCTAAGGCTCATTTATAAACTATTAATGGTTACATTTGCATTTTCACCAGGAAGAAGAGAGACAGTCATCACATATATCTTTCTCTAGACACTGATATACTATTTAATTAAATATACTTTATGATTTTGCACAGGATCTGTGGAGTTTTGATTGGAAACAAGAATAATTGCACAGTAATTGTGCAGTGGTTATATTTTTCTGAATCACATGTTACTGACTATTTAAGTTTGCTCTATAAGCAGATTAGCTGTGACACAAGCATTTACACGGCTTTAACCTTCTTATGACCCACCAAGATATTGTCTAACAAGAAATATTGATTGTTTTCTGTGGTGATTTATGTAGATTTTTTATTATTTTTTTTATTCATACTCATGATTATAAGACCTGATTACGGGATCTGTAAAGGTCACGCCCCAGCAAGTTAAGTTGGTACCTATATGTCCTCTCATTCTTGACTATGGCACCCTGTGACAGAAAGTGATTACACTGAAATAAAAATATCTTTTTCAAAATACGGCTTTATTTATTCATTTAAAAGTAGATAGTGTGCAAAGTAATGAATAAAACCAATAACGGATCATGTGTATTTTTTTCTCTACTAGCTCCATCAGCTTTCCAGACTTGCCTGTTCAGTGCTGGCTGAGGGAAATTGTCTGTTTGTTTCAAACCCAGCTGGCAGTTATCTTTGCCCTGTATCAGTACTTTCTGATTCACTAAGCATATCCAACACCACCACCCTTTTCAAACCAGCATCCTTAAGGGACAGGCATGTTCTAAGTCTAAATCTGGGTTGAGAAATACACTTTTTGCCAGACTTTGCGTTGCCAGGCAGTCAGCAGTCAGTAGATCTCCTAAAAAAATTCTTCTTTCTCCTGTGTGGAACTACTTTCGCTTTGCTTCTACTTTATTTCCTGTGGAATTTCTTTCCTTGTCCTTGTCTTTTGACTTATCACCATGCACTTAATCAGGGCAATACTCGATAGGTAAACTGAGGTTCAGAATTTATTTTTAAATTAATATCCATACGTCTATTTTCTCCAGAAGAAGCTGATGGATGACAGTTAAGTTCATGTAATCATATAGGCAGCATAAAAGGATAATGAAAAACTTGTTCTACGAGTATGAACGAGTATGATGAGTCGGTATTTCCTATCATAGAAAATTCGTAGTGATCTGCAGTTCAGCAAAAGTAGTTTATATTGTCTTTCAGACTCACAAAGGGCTTTTCCATTTCTTTCAAAATGCTTTTTCTTGAGTTTTTGGCCAACCTAAACTACCACAAATGAAGGGAGGATGCAAATAGACATGATGGAGTGTTTTTAAAATAGGAACATGTAAAGACAAAGCTAGGAAGGTGCACAGAAAGGAGGTAATGAACACAAAGGCTATCAACAGCCCTTATGAAAACTTCTTCGTTTTTTGCAGGAGGGGCATGGCTGACAGGGGACTGTAAAATGCTCTTTGGAAGTGAGACAGAACAGAATGTAATGGTTTTCAGGATCCACCCTTGTAGGAGTTCAGTTATTTGAGATGAGGCATGATCATGGGATACGAAAAATTTACATGGTGTGTGTCTTTCAGCTTCAGATTCCAGGAGAAGATCTTAAACATACACAGGGCCAACTACATTAACTTAGGTGATCTGAAAAGTTGGGAGAAAGAATTGAAAATCAGTCTTCCTCTTCATAGACAGGGAAGGGAATGTGAAGAAGCATAAGAGGGACAGTATGAGAAGTTGTTTATAGATTAAACTGGTGAACAGTAGTGGCAGTGCCTTTCAACCAAGATGCAAAGGAGAAAGCAGACCTACCAAGTGTCTTGGGAGGAGAAAATTAAAATAAGGTATTCAGTTTTGTGGTCACAAGGAACATATCAATGACAGAGCTTCCTCATATAAGAGAACAACCTGAAAGTAATCTTTTCTATTGTATCAGATATATGACTTCCCATGTAAAGGAACTCCCGGAAATTAACATTTTTACTAGGCTTCCTCCAAAGCAGATATTTTATTTAACAAGTAGCGATGCAATAGAACAGCAGAATTTCCAAAATACATGTCCTTTTCCGAAAAGCAAGGCTTCTGTCCTTCTATGCCTAATGACAAAACTATTGCCTGACTATGCCTATAATAAAAATTTTTTTATAAGAAAACCCACTTTGGTTAAAGAGCAATTTCTAGAAAGGTCTGCCAGCATTGCTTTTTCTGGTTTTATTTGCTTGGAGTTTTATTGACATGAAAGAAAACATTAGCACATAGTGCACTAGCATGTAAATCCAAAGCTTTAATAAAGAGGGCACCACTGCACATTCCGTGTATGCAAGTGTTGATGTTTCAATTAGCAATGAACCACAAACTGCTACCATAGACTGCAACCATCTGGTGGACGATTACAAAGAAGAAATGAACATCTTACAGATATGTGGAACTTCCTAAAGGATAATTTCTTAGTGCAGAAATGCTCAGAGTTTGAAGTCTACCTCTTTCATTTATGTCTTGTAAATAGATACAGTGAATAAATGAGATACTAACTATGTAATAGGAAATGCAATATCAGATACAACTCTTGAGCTCTGAGAATACAGGTAGAACTCCGGTAGTGCTCAGTTCTTTTAGTGGAAGCTAATGAGACAAGTGTATTCCAGAGGCAAATGTTATTGAATAGACTTCAGCTCTCCTTATAATAAAATGACACTTTGTGAATGTCAAGTATAAATGACATGGGATTATGGTCACCGCCTGCTACAGAAGCAGGTTGAAAGTACTTGTACAGACACCCTCCTTCGAACCTGTTGGAACTCATGATCTGAATTTCATCTCAAAATATTCAGAGAAGCAGTTGGATGATTAGCATTGCTTCAAAGTGAACATAAGTAAACATAATGCTAATTGTTAATGTCTTAAAGCATGTGAAAGGATTGTCCAGATCAGTTGTAAACTCTCAGTGGAGGATAAAAAAAAACTTCTGTTAGGAATAATATAGGTACAGCTCACCCTGCCTTCATCCAAGGATGAACTAGATGAGTTTTCAAGTGCCTTGCAAATTCTGTAGCTTTGGAAAGCATTCTTCTGATGGACCGATACAGAAAAGAGAAAGCAAGCTAAAATCCAATGCAAATTAAAAAGGCACAAAAAAGGAGAGAAAATTTATCTAAGTTACGTCTCAAGAAATAAAAGGATTAACACACAGAAATTATCAAACCAAACCAATACCTTCCTCTATTTCACCTGTGTCTTCCTTATTTTTTCCTTATCTTGTCACATCAACAGGTATCCCGTCGTGTTGTTGCAATACTTCTATAAGTGCACAACTTTGCTGTATTTCCCTCCTGCTTTTATCAAAAATACTTTAGCACATGAATCATATATTCTTTTTTGTCTCTGAAATACATCTTTGAAAATAAGCAAGCCATTATACTTTAATATTTTTCTCAGGAAAAGAACAACCTAAGAAGCTGTTGATTTGAACTTTGACATCTTCTATCATGGCTCACCTAATTTCATTTGTTTAATATGGTGAAGGAGTGAGCCAGTATGATCATAATTCAGCATGAGGTGAAAGGCTCTTTATGATCTTGTTTCAAGGTTAGTCAATAAGCTAATTGAAGCACTATATATGCAGCCATAGGAAAAAGAAATAGGTTCTATAACTGGTAAATATATGTACTTTCTGTAAAATCTTAATTTATTATGTTTGCATAGAACCATTTCAGACACAGTGAAGACATCAAGTCAGTGGAATGCTTGTCAAAAAATAAAGACTTGTTGCTACTTATTCCAAGACACCTTGTTTTGTCAGAAATCTTGACATTTATAATATCAATGTTAATTGAAGTATATTAGTTTTATTGCATTTCTTCACCATTTGTAAAGTTGCTCACATTGCAGATATCCCTTAACTGGAATCATGCAAGAACATTATGACTTCAATCTCTTCAACTATTACTTCTTTGTGCAGCAGACTTTATATTTTGAATGTGTTGGTATCCACGCCTCTGCCACTTCCCCAGCCTTGAATGATCACCTGAAGGTTCAGTCCTTTAATCCATGACTTGTGAATCAGGAAGAAAACACTATAGGATTATATAAATAAATGCATGTAACAAAGAAGATACAGGAATCAAATCTATTTTTTGTTTTCAGTTCTACTTAAATAGAACAAGACTATAAAATAAATTATTAAAATAACAAATAAAAAGAGAAATTGGCAAACTGCTTGGGACAATAACAATGGAACCTAGTTTCTAATATCCAACAATCAGTTTTTTGTTTCGTCTGTGAAGCTGAACTGCATGCAAATCTTTAATAATAGCCACCTTCAAAAGACAGATCTTCATTTACGCATCTGCAGTAACAATACAATAGCTGTGTTCTGAAGTTCTTTTAACAATAGCTTCATTCAGTGATCTGTGTGTTTTTTCTAATTAATTATTTAAATGTTCTGTCAGGTGCTGCAGTTAAATCTTAATCATTTTGTAAATGGAGGAATAGAAAGAGAGTTGAAACGACACAATCGTATCAGAATGCATTTGTGGTATGATCACAGAGAGCAAAGTCATGGGTATATGTCCAGGCGGGTTTTCAGGCCATCAGTGCCTGTAACAATGAACTCTGGAGGAACTTTTTAAGTCTGTCATTCAAATATGTTGGACTCATCTAATTCCAGCTGAGGAAACATAATACAACCATGCTTGATGTTTCAAAAACACTGTAAGTTCTTATGATATTACAGAATTATGTATGTAGTGACATCGATTTAAGCCTGCATTTTTGTGCTGAGACCTAAGACCTTTCTGATTCTTTTAAACTGGCACAATTCACTTCAAGAGGAAAAGGGTAACTATTGAAAATATTACACAACATATGATACACGGAAGCACTCCTGGGTCAAGTTCTCTGTTGTTGTAGAGTTGATGTTTCATCTTTAAACCTCAGCTTTCTGAAATCAGAGTCCTCTTGTGAATCATAAACTTTGCCCATTCAGAATAAGTTGTATCATTAAATGTCGTAATTGGTAGAACCACCTATTTATTTTATGCATATCAATGTGCCAATTAAGATTATCAAACTAATTTGATACTAAATACCTCTCAGGGAAAGAGGGGCACAGTGTCTATCCCAGAAGTCTGCAGTCTAACTAGATAAAGCAAACAAAGGACTACAGAGAAAATAAGGGCTGAAGATGAAAAGATTTTCTCAGGGTCCTGAAATAAGGTATTGGCAGTAAGAAAGGACTCTAAGCTTTCTGTTTCCAGTCTTCTGAGCATCTTACCTATTTTCTAAGTAGTTCCTTCATTTCTTTTCAAATTTCAGCAGGAGATTATAATTTATATTCAGATCTGGTATGTGTAAGCAGAATATTACTGATTTGTAAATAAGCTGAGATAGGAATTTGCCTGGTGAGTTTCACTTCAGTACAAAGCAAGAAATAAAAAATGCAGTACTTCACAAAACTTGATTCGAACAATATTCTCACAAGTTCCTTTTTTTCTTCTGAGATGCTCATACAGCTGTCAGAACCTGTAATGTTACTGAGCAATGCAAACAAAAGAGAGCTATAATTGTGTTTGCCCCAAACAACAGTAAAAGATCAATATCACATCCTGCTTGAGTGCTGCAGTATCTAACACACAACCATTGCTGAAAGAGAGGTGTTATCTTCAGAATTATCATTGTCCTCCTTTTCATGAAATAGGAGGTAAAAAACAAGTCTGTAAGAATAAAAATGTTTAATTAAGTGCAAGAAAAATCTTTTGAACAGCAAAATTCTCAACTCACAAAAGAAGGGAAGTATATCCAGCATTTTGCTTCATAAAATTCATGAAAGTCATCATTAGGGGTTTAGATTAATACTAAACCAGATTCAGCTTTAAATTAGAAAGCACTTACACCAAGACTACTATTGTGAGGAAGGAAAATTTGTCAAAATATGTCATCTCCATTGTTGTGCTCAGCTTTTGCGGTGGTCTTTTACATATCTCCATATCATACCCATCAACCTTTAGAAACAATCTCCACGTCCTCACTTTTATGAATATATTGCAAAGTTATAAAGAGATTAGATCCCTTTGCAGTACCTAAATGGTATGGTAAGGTGGTGACTCTAAAGAAACCAAATCCAAAACATCACATAATAGTGCCATCACACTATTATGATATCTTCATTACTGTCTTTGATTACTCTATTGTCTGGTCTGGTCCTTTTCCTCTTTCATTTGCAGTAAAAAATTGGGATGAAAGAGACATATTTCCAATTAATCCACACATTTATGGATTAATTGGAAATGTATAGGTCATGGGACAGAAGTCACAGAGGCTAGGAAAAGTGTTTCTGCCTTCTGTGTGCCTGGGGAAGAGAGGAATGAGTTCCCTAAGTCCCAGAGCTGCCTCAGACTCCATCCTCCAAAACAAGGAAGATTACATTCCAATTACTGTTTTCGTAGGACTTTAATAAAAGTTTGCAGTATTTTTTTTTATGTGTTCACCTAAATCTGGCCAAGTTGAGAACATTCTGTCCAAGGATGTGTCCCAAGATGCTCTTGCACTCCCATCAGTCAGCTATGTAGCAGGCAGTAGTAAGGGAAAAAACCCACTCCCACCTGTGCTTCCCAAAATGCTAGTGACTACTTGTCCAGCACTTGAAAGCATGGGAAATCTTTATGTTGTTGTGACATTTCAATGCATTTTTTAAGAGAAAAGTTTCGTATCCATTACCCACCAGAAAAAGTTTAGAAAATTGGAGGTGTTATCTTGAAATATTGAGCATGATTTCCTGATGTTGCAGTAGTATGCTGATGCCTCGAAAGAAGACTGAGGATATCAGCATGGGGGATGAACATATTTATGAAGAAATGACATTTAAGTACTGTGTGAAGAAACTTATATTCTAAGTTTATGCAAAAGCCTTGTTCTCTTCCCTGAGCCTTTTGATCCCTTTTCCAGTCAGTATTCAGATTGCTTTCTAATAATAATCTAAAACTCTATATTGTTGGTTTGTTAGCCGTTTTATAGTAATCTTGCTTATATTCTCAGTTTGATGTTATATGGCATTTGATTTTCTCCCTTTCTCAAACAGACACAAGAAAGGGCAAAATATCTCTTACATGTATGATTCCCATGATTCCTATACTTTCTCCTTTTTGAAACATTAACCTCCTTTTATGCTTTTATTCTGTTTACTTCTTGCCTGTTTCCTCTTCTTTTGTCTTCCTAAATCTTTTCTCTCATATGTCAGTCCCTTGACTCTGTTACTCTTCCTATTTGAAGTTAAAACCAGCAGGATTCCTCCTTCATCCTACTCATTTCTGATTTTGACCTTATGTTTAATTCAAAATATATTGAGTCTTTCATGAGCAGATATGAGATCCAGTCTGGGTTAGTCAATACACATCTAGATCACAGATGCAAATAACAATGTGAGCAAGACTCCAGGTCATGTACCTTCACAATGTGCTACTGATTTGAAGCTTTGTGATGCTGATATGAGACCAGTTAAGCGTGCTAACAAATCTTGAGTCCTACAGCAAATAGTGCATTTCTCCTTGTCCTGAAATATGAACTATTGTATAATCCTGGTCCCACCCCACCCCAGACATTTGGACACACAGAAGAAATTCAGTAGTTGGAGATGCTCTTGTTGCATCCTCTTGACATTGACTACAGCCCTAAGAGCAACATGGACATAGCAATTTGGGGTGTCAGAGAAAGGCATCATGAACTGAGTCCTAGAGGTTGTCACCACTGCATGAAAGAATTTAAAAGATTTGTCAGGTGGCCCTAAATATGTCTCCAGAACTGCCTTTTTCTGGAGCCAAGGCTTTTTACTCAGGGCACAGGAGTCCTCTTCTGAGCTCAAGCCTGCAAAACGTCTTCTTCTTCTAAGAGATCAATCTTTTAACGCGCACCAAGCAGGAACAGCATTTCCCAAATTTTATGTGAACAGATCATCTGTGAGAGGCCAATGTTACAACCCACATCAGTGATCGAAGGGAGCCTCCTTACCTGAGACTGTAAACCAGAGTGGACAAGGTAGTACTTTCTACCCTGACTGCTGAAGCTGGAACACTCAAGATAAATAAAGAATTTCAGGTAAAAAAAGAGAAACATTAATAATTATATATCCCCAGTGGTGAGAGTATTTATCTGCAAATAGACAGATGGAAGTTCCAGCCCCTGTTTTAACCACGTTCTTCATTTGAATGCAGAGAACCCTTACTAAAGCATAGAGAAACATCCCTAAAGTAACCAGAATACCAGCCTCCCAGCAGAGGTGAAAGCCGTAATCTTTCCATCCCACCTCTCTCTGATTTTGAATAATTTGTAGCATAGCGCCATCACCTCTAGGCGGACAAAGTTTTCCACTATCTACTTCCTTCAAACATTGTCTTTAGGATGTCCTCCCAGAAAATTAGCTATGAGTTTCAATTCCTTCAGGCAGAAGGAGGACACAGTCTGGCTTGCCCTTAGTACTCTTTTTCTGAACAACAACCACAAGTGCTTTTTTCAGCATCATTGTGCCATCCACTTAACACATTTTATGAACATCTAGGTATACAATAGTATACACCAGATAAAGTTTAATCAGAGACTGAGGCGGAAAAATTGCCTTATTCTTTGTTCCCATGTGGAATTAAAAGGCAGAAGGTGGCAAGCTGCTGAAATGACATACTCCTGCAAATGTGCGACAGCAGAGCACCTTGAAAACCCAGATTTGAGTAGTGATGTAAATGTGACTGAACAGCAGGTAGATTACATTTCATAATTTTAATCCTAAATTGTGCCTGAATCTTTGCATAGACAAACAAGTCTCTTATTGTAGCTGTCTGTAACTCAATATATTAAATACATGTATTTCTTGTAAAAATTGAAGCTGGATAAATATATTGTCCTGCAATAGCTGGATGCCAAGAGATCAGAACTGGCACTTTCCACGGGAATACATGCATTCCTTCAGAGCCATTGACAGAAAGCAGCAGGCAGCAGGACTATCCTGGTTGTTGCCCTGGCAGGCAGGTGGCTTGCTTGGCTGACCAGCTCCCAGTCTGTCCCCCTGGGCAACCAGGGAGACAATCAATGTGTTAGCTTGCCAGCTTCTTGGCTGTCTGAGTGGCAGATGGACTTCCAAGCTGCCTGGCTGGCTGCCTGCCTAGCCCTCCTTTTGCCTGCTGGCTGATTTACCTGCTGCCCAGCTCCCCAGATGCCTGGCAGGCTGCCTGCCCAGTTTGCCTGATCATGGGTGAGGTTATGGGCCCAAAATAGTTTGTTCTGCAAAGCAGGAGACTGCAGTGTTGGTGTTCTGTTCTCATCCAAGCTGGAATGTCCCATGAAGCAGAAATTCCCATCCCAGCAAGCTTTAGTAATCAGTTCACAACATTTATCCGTGTATTTTGTACATGGCAATTTAGACTTCTTAAGACTGAGGAAATGCCTTGCTGGAAATGTTTGCATAATATATGCCTGACTTGTTTCAACTTCTCAGATTGCTTTGTACAGATTTTCTCTAGCAAAGTTAGAAAAGATTTTTAGACAGGCTTGTAATGTCATATTAATCACTGGCTCTATTTCTCCTGAATTAAGCTACAGCCCAAACCATAAAGTACTAATAAACTCTTATACAGACTCATGAAAAATCATAATGATGATGGTACTGGATATATGGCCAATATATGTGCCAAGTGGATTGAACCTTTTCTTACTTACAAAAAATAAAGATATAAATTTCTATTTGTCATAAAGATGGCAGGAGTCTGCCTTTTCTCAGAATACTTTACCTTTAATATTCCAATTTCATTTTGATCACACTGTCCTAAAGATTTCACTTTGCTTAAATAATGAAAAAAGGTGTTATAAAAATTGCATGAAATCAGCTTGCCCCAGGACAGGTTCTGTTGGATGTAATTACATATGCTTCAACAACTGGAGCAATGTGTTGTAAGAGAGGCTTTTAAGGTGACAGAAGTTAATTGTGCAGGTTTTAAGGTAAAAAGAGAATGGAGAACAATGACCAGCACACTAAGAAGAAGCTGTTCAATTTCTTAAAGCTCAAGAGAGTAAAAATGTTATTAAATTATAAATGGACAAGAAAAGAGTGGTAAATAGGTGATACACTTTATCATATAGGAGAAATAAAAGCAGACTCTGACCTGGTGGAAAGTATTGTACTCTGAGAAAGACTGTCAGGTACAAAGCTCTTTATGACATACCTACATATAAAATAGGACAGTTGCCTATAAAGAAGTCTGTGATACTTCCCTGGTGACACTGCTCTAGTAGGCAGTACAGTAAGAAATACAATTTTTTTCTGCAATGTTGGTAAGGACAATACATCAGAATTGAAGTCTGAGGCTAGGGAAAACATTCAGACTTCTTTTTCCCAGCTGGAATACACGAAATTTTTTTGAAGGACTCTCTGGGTGGCATTTCTCTTATGAACCGTGAACTTGCTTTCCTAAGATGTGCCAGATAATCACAAAGAAGACAAAGGGACTGTGCATGCCTGTAAGTAGAATTAATAAACATATCAAAGAGCTAATAAATGTTTTCATCACCTTATACTGTGCATATGATATAGCAGCCCTTTAAAACGTAGAATACTTGGTGTGTAATTAGTCCTGTTGTAGTTCCTGATAAATAAAATTTTCACTTCGTATTGACTTCCAGATATTTGGGTATCACGTCTCCCATTATGCAGGAGTCACTAGAAGCACAGTAGGTTTTTTTATGAAGCATGATTTCTTGAGTTATAGACCTTGTTCAAGGATATTGCTACCAGTACATTAATTGCTACTAATAAATTAATTATATTGCATTGAAACACTTAATAAAATAGAGGCACACTCAAAGAGTGAAGGATTATTGTTGAATTTTAATGTTAGATTCAAATACATCAGCTTTACAACTTAGTCCTTCCTGCTCTATGGCCACGTGATTTTGATGAGCTGGAAGCATGCATAAGTCCTACAGGCTGCTTAAAAAGACAGCAACATTTCACATGAGAGAATGCAAAGAACAATGTGCCTTTCACCCACAAATCTAGCTGACAGTACTTGGAAAATCTTTAATTTATTTCTTACAAAAGGTTCTTAATTTTTAGCTCTTCTCTCCGGGGAGCTCTGAGTTCTCCATGACTTGATTCTTTTCAGGTCTAGTCTATTCTTTCTCCTAGTTTAAGTTTTATCCTGTTTCTCATTACTGGTATTGCTGTAAATAAATCTTGTAATCTGATTTCCTCATTAGGGTACACAGCGTGTATCTGTCTCTTCCCTAAGAGTTTCTGGAGCAGAGTTAAGGTGTTAATGCCCAAATCCTGAAATAAAGTGCTCCTACACAGGGCCAGCAGCCTTCCTTTAGTCATGGCCAGAATATCACAGCTGAGGAGAGACAAAACTCACAGAGCCCCGTGACTGATGGGCACTGCAAAGGAAGTCTCCATTACAATACTGAATTTTGGCTCTGAAATTCTTCTTATGTCCTGTTTCAGGAATATAAAATCACTTAAAGATGCTCCTCCAAATAAATAACTGAGTGAAGTATTCAAAGATGGTCTCCTTCCACTCCTTTCATAGCTTGAGCCTGAAATTCTTCCCATATGGCTGAATGCCCAATGATTTTTTCATTTATTTAAGTTGTAGTTTCTCTCCCATCCTTGTCTTGGCAAGATGAGTGACTTGTGCTCTAAAAAGTTCCTATTTACTGTATGTTATCAAAGTCAATAGAATACCAAAAAGTTGGAAAATTTAGTATATCCAGTACCTGAGACTGAAGGGGCAAAAAAAAAAGGTGGTTTATATTTTTTGCTAGAGCTTTCAGTCGAGCAGATAGAACAACTTTTAAAGAATAAAGGATCCAGTCTTATAAAGACTGCTTACTTTTTATTAGGATGAACAACTCTGCGGAGTTCTGCTGCACAGAGATTCAGTTTCATAAAACTCTTATGCAAATGTTTTATTCTTGGACTCAAACTAGATGTAAATAACATCCTGGAAAACATCCTCTCCAAGGTATATGAAAGATATAACATATATCTGTTTGGTGCCTCTGCAAACTACGTTATAGGTTCACAAAGTACACAGTTTTGCATTTTTCAAGTTTTGTCTTGATTTTGGAGAATGTTCACATTAAAATGGAGACTACTCTGCTGAAAAGCTGCAATTCCAACTGTGACAAAGTGGTAAGGGCTGATTATAGCAGTAATATAGCAATCATACTTAGAGATCTTGATTAAGTTATGCCTTAGTAGAGTGGATTCACGGCCACAATTTCTGAGTCACTTTTTCAGTATTTGTGAGTGTGTTCTTGTATAACATGTACAGCTGACCTGCATCTTCTTCATGACTGTCATGTCACTTCACTGGCTTATTTCTCTGATATGAAGAGAATATCCTCCCCTAAAGAAATACAACTTTTCATGAACTTTTGGCTACCATAATAATTTGCTGGTTCATTCAGCCTACTCTTTGCTTGCTGACTTTTAGTTGCACCACAGGAAGCAGTATGGTAATAGAAATGTCACTAAAAAATGAAAAATAAACAGAGCTGGAAGTTCTAAAAACATACATTTTATAAATTGTTGATGCTTACTATGACAGCACAGTAAGTCACCAGCTCACTAGGTTGGTGTGATGCTATGCAAAAACACAAGGACACAGTGATGTTTTCTCTCTTCACTGAATGAAAGGCAAAAATGAACACACTACCCCCTGGGCAAAATATCCCTAATAAACACAAGTGTTGGCGTTAAAATATGACAGAATGACAGGCACAATGGAAAACTTGAATCATTCTTACTGCATGAGACATGTTGAAGGTAATGTATGAATAATCCAGAAACAGTTATGCTAGATAAAACAGCTTAATTCATCTTTGTCAGTTTATGTGTAATATGCATATTGATTCAGTTCTACCTTTTAGAAGTTGGTTTTTTAATCCATTGGAAACCTGCTAGATCAGTTGGATCCATTGAAGGCACAGGGATTATCAGTAATTTGTTGAATATGCAAGCACTTTTTTTATTTATGAAGCTGATTCAGTACATGACTTTTGTCTCTTTACAGAACTCGTTCATGAATATTTTATTCAAAGTTTTCCATACCTTAACCTAAAATTTTGAAAAAGATTTACTTACCAGAATCTCCAGTGTTTTAACCTCTGTTTTGCTTTGTTTTGTTTTGTTATGTTTTGTTTTGTTTTGTTTTGAAATGCATCTGTAACAACTGCAAACTTTTAGCTTGGTAGCCATTTATTTTAAAAATAGAGAAACAATACAGGTTGAAATCACATGAACAAGCTATCTCCAAAATGTAACATGCTGTAACATACACCTTTGTAACATGCTCTATCAGTTTTATTTCAGTTTAGTGGCAGATATTCAGATGTTCTAGGTACTGAAATAAGCAACACAGAGAAAATAAAGGTGCAGAGAGTGTGCCCAGTCTGTATCTAGCCTTAGTAACCAGAACCCACTTCCGAAAGCCCATACTAGTTTAATCTGGACTGAAAGCAAAACACAATGTCCAATCATACCAAATGGTTGCTGTTTCTCCACAAGCCTGTGTGGAAACATGTTATTGTCCAGTTAGCTGGCAAAGAATCATCACAGTACATCTTCAGTTACATGTCTAGCTGAGAAATCCAGGTATAAATAAATAAAACCCTTCCCAATTCAGACAAAAAGGGTTTACTTGCAGCATAAGGAAAAGCAAGGAAACAAGAAAGAAGGGTAGCTATGCAGTGAAGTCATATACATGCTCTTGTTAGTGATAACCTTTGTATTTCTGTTGGACACTTAAATCTTACTGAAACATGATGTCCCTTCTTTTTTTTAAAAAAAAAAAGTATGATAAAGTGTTTATATTTTGACTGAGCATGAGTAAATTTATTCAGCCAGTAATTTAGTTACTCTATCACCTAAAAAGCACTAGAGGCATTTCAAAACCATTAACCTGTTCTTTATCTCTCTCCCTCAGTCTCAATTTATAGTGAAGGAATTTATGCCAACTGGAATGGCTTTGACAGGGAAGACTGACCAAGTATCACCTGATGGTTTGCTGTCCCAAACTGTGCTAATACTTTTGCATATTCTTGATGACACTCAGCAAGAAATATATAATTTGACGTTCAGTATCCCAGTGTTAAAGAAACAAAAATAAAATTTTGTTTTTGCTAAACAAGGAAATGTTAATCTGTCCCAATAGCATACAAAAAAATAGTCTTTCATTTCAAACATCTTCAACATATCATATGCAAAAGGCTGCCCTTTTTATTTCTCCCTTGAGGCAGAAAATCAAAAAAAAGGGAGTATTAGAAAAAAAACATCCTTTAGCTTAGCTAGCTGGAAGTTTAGCTCCACATAATTTTTCTTCACTTTGAACAAATTATCTTTGCTCTACCTCCTTTATACCTACCTGTGTCTTCCTTGATCAGCAGGTTTTAATAAAACAAAATTAAACCTGACAAGAGTTTCTTACTTCCCTTTATCTCATGGCAATGCAGAAAAACCCTAAAGCCTGTACCCTGACATACAGTTTATTTAAAGCTTCCTCTATTCTCATTGTTTCATTCTAGCATGGGAATAAATGGTGCAACACTTTAGGATGGGCTTTATCCATTTTACAGATAAAACAAAATACAACATACAACACTTCTGCTTCTGTTTTGTGGCTTCAGGTTTTCTTCCTCCCTTCTTCAGTCCTTAGTAAAATCCATGCTCAGAAAATAATAAATAGTTTTGACCAGGTCTTTCAGAAACCTCTTTCCTAGCTTCTCTTGTTACAAAAGGCCTTTCCAGTTTAGAGCATACCAGAAAATTTGGATTGTTTTGACCATGTTCCTTTAGTGTGAGAGCTGTTGGGAAGTCGAGAGTATATGCCTGTGGAAAGGCATCACTGAATGGAAAGAATCCACTGAATAAAACTCGTCCAAACATCAGTGTGTTCAGTTTAAGCAGAAACCCTATCCTAGCCCTTAGAAGCTGTTCAAGTTGAAACCAATATCATTAGCTATCATAGCATCAGCATTTTGTAGCCACTACCTCTTTCACAGCTGTCAGTAGTGACAATAAATACAGAATGAGTTTTTAAGGCAGTTGGGGGGAAGAATTAGCAATAGGTGGATCTATAGAAGTTAAAGCTGTCCCAGGTCTAAAAAATAAAGAAATTATGAAAACTTGAAAAAGCCTTTAAAGCATTTCAGAACTATTCCAACAATGGCACATTTACCTAGGGGTAAGCTGATTGCTGTCTTCAATGTGTGCTTTTCAATTCACATAGAGCTTTTCACTCACGTTTTAAAAGAAGCCCATACACTTGCCTCAGCTCCCCTTATGCAGTCAGCTCTAGGCCTCACTTCTTCATTTCTGCATCCATAGTTTCCAATGCCATAGCTATGGAAGCCATATCAGCCTCTAAGAAAAAAATTAATGGCTGAGTGTTACAAGGTCTATGTGGCAAACCATCTACACACTGTTGGATTTCCATGGCCTGCCTTCCTCTAGAACAGTTAGACTTTGTGCAGCATGAGGAAGGTCTGAGGATGCTCTCTGGTGCTTCTGTAGGCAGCACTGGTGTGGGACAGGTACAGCCCGTGCTCCCTGTCACAAGGGAAAAGGGGAAGTGCTGCTGCATTCAGGCTCCAGCACTACTCATTTTGGCAGTAAGGATTTTTTTCATCTGTGGAATCTCCTCTATTTGCATTGAGTCATTTATCTTCAATACAGTTTAGATAGGTGTAAGTCTATGACTGTTGTGGAATAAGAATGATTGAAAATCATTTAATTATGCTGTTTGAAACAGTCTTCACAACAAAAGCCTCCTTGCAATCAGCACAGTAGAAGTACATTTCTCTGAAATTAGTATCCTTAAATGCAGGATATAAAAATCAGTGTCAAGCAACTATTAATATGTAATCTATTCTATCACTAAGCCTCTCAGAGCCTGTTCTGCTGCACCAGAGAAATCAGGAATTTCTTATGAGGAAAGGAAAAGTCCATGAAACAGAGAGTTCTCGGTCTTTGGTTATATTGATCTTCAGGAGCATCAGGTAGTTTTCATTGAGCCTTTCAGTTTTCAGGCTGCAGCCTGAGAGTATGTCAGAAGTTGCTCTCTGGCTACAATCAATTCGCTGCTTCTAAGTTTTTCCCAGAACCAAACATTTAATCTGTACCTCAAAGTAAGAGTCTCATTTTGAAGGTAAAATAGAATCCTGTGTGATGGGCTTAGAGTACATTTGCCTACACATATCCACATCAGTCTGCAAAATAAATATTGTTTGACAACTTCAGGGTTTTTTGTAGATAATATTGGCCTTTCAATTCTACCTTTTTATTTCCTTATGTTCCTGAAATTATCAATGACATACCAAAAGGCTGTTTCACTTCTTATTAGTCAAAAAGCAACAAAAGTGTAATTAAGAATCGGTAGCTTAGATAATTTTCCTTTCAAGTAGGAGTAGCTTATAACAGTGAACTAATTTTCCCAGTATGGACCGCAGATGAGTGATAACCAAGCAAGGAGTTAGTTATAAAGACAGGTAAGCTATGTTTCCATGCAAAGCTTAGTCAGTCTAAGATATCACTGCCACCAAACCAGAGGTCTCCCCTTCTCCACATGTATTTTAGCTCCATTTTACAGTTCCACTCCTCCTTTTCACAAGCTCCAGCACTCAGTAAAGCTTTCCTGAAGCTCATTCAATTCACGGTGCAGAAAAAAAACCTTCATTTTCCTTTCTTTGTTTTTTCTGTACCGTCCTTTTGCAAGGTAATTGAATTGAATTAGCTCACAGTGAAGTCCAGAAATTGATGCAAAGTATGCAGCAGCAACAGCATGTGGTCAGGAGGGGAAAGGAAAAACGAGGAAAGAGAGGGAGTGGAGTGCCATAGTCATACACTGGCTGGGATGAGCAGAGGAATCTACTCACCCTGCCCTAGGGCAACCTTCTTAAAGTTATGTAGAAGCCATGTAAGACATACAAAATGGAAACTGAATACTGCTTCTTACCAAAACCTCAATTGCACTATCTCAAAAAGAGGGAGAAAAGGCTAGATTAAGCTGGGAGGGTAAAAAATTCAGAGGTTCAGACTCCTCCTTAGAGCAATTTTACACGGATGAGCAGAATAAGGACAGGATAATTCTTGCCCTCTGATTCAAAGTGTGCTGAATAATACAAAGAATGTGATATGATGTGCCAGATCATTGTAGAATGCAATTTCATGATGTCACCAAATATAAATCAGCACAGAGGGGTTTCATCTCAATTTGTACCCCTGCAAGATTCAATTTTCCAGCAGTTAATGAACAGATAATTGCTGTGTTCGGAACAATTTAAATAATTTTAAATATTTCAGCTTATGTTCTCCTACCAGAAAAGAAATCACACAGGTAGGACAACAGAACTTTTTGTTTATCTTAAAAGGCCTTGTCCAAAAAACCAAAAATAAATAAAGGTATATCTTAGTTTTAGTGGGTTTATAAATATAAATGTTGTACAAAAATATATCTGTTTTGTGAAATGTAGCTCTTGGTTCTTAAAATATATTGAAAAAAACATTGTTTGTCCAACACAAGGTTGCCTCATTTAGTGCCTTATTTGCAATATCAGACTTAAATTAGGCTGGTTTATGTGCTTTAATTTTGTTCAGTCTGTGAAGTAGTGAGTAATAGTTTGTTGGCACTGAATTTCCATACAAATATGAAAAACACCAAAGTGTGCTCAAGCAACTTTTGTAGAGCATATGCTGTTTGAATTATTCTTTTCTTGTGCCAGGAGCTCACCACATTCACATCACTGTATGAATGTATGGTTTTAGTACCAGTTAATGGAGACATATGCGCCTTTAAGGTAAAGGAGCTCTTCTTTCCTATTTAATTTCCTCGTGAAATTCCGGGGAGTGGGAAGGGGGAGTTTCTTAGTTCTGCTTCTCCTGCCAGGAAAAGAGTGTGAGCTCCTGTTGAAGTACTCAAACCTAATCCAAACACTGGCTCTTCCCCCAGTGAATACTGAGAAAATACTGCGATCTCCTATATGTAGCGCTGAGGGAGCCAGTGAAAGGGACAGACCCCGAGAGAGCTCCCCAGGTTAAAGTGACTAAAAAAGCCTCCCCCAGGATGCCCTGTTCTGTTATGGAAATGTTCTGCTTCCCCAGTTGGCCTCTCTGCCCCTTTATACCCTTTCTGCTCCTTTGGAAAGTTCTCCATTCCCTACTCTCCATTGGACCTTGTTCCCTGCCACTCACCCAGATTTTCCCATTGGCTCCTGTACCCTAATCCCGCCTATGTACTGCCCCTGCTGCTTTCCCCACCCCTATATATAGGGTGAAAATTTCCATCCCCCTTGGTCTTTGGTGCTTGGTCCCCTTCACGCTTGGGGCTCGAGTAAACCTGTGCCACAAGACCTGTGCCTTCCACACAAAGACCCTTCCTGCCTCTTTGCCGTCGGCTTGTCAGAGAAGCTATCTGGTGCGTGTGTGTGTGTCTGTGTGAATGCAGTGGCTGCCGAGCGACTTTCTGTTAAAGTCGGATCCGGAGGTCGCCGTACCCCACCAGAACACCCCCTGGATCCCGACATAGCACTGTCATTGGAACACACCTCTTCAACAGAGCATGTGAGCCATGGGCTTACTAGGACCCTGCTGAACTCCCTCATGCTTTAGACACTTAGGTACCACATAGGTACACACACCATAGGCCTACAGTAGCTGGGGTGGGTCCTGGAACAAATAGTGCCAGATTGTGAGAAAGTGATAAGGAAGGAAAAAAAGAAAATAGCCAAGGAGCACTCATTTGACTTCCCTGCCCTCCTGCACACAAGAGTATTGTTGCAACTCTGTAAGATGAAAAAATGGGGAATACTTTCCTGCGTACTGATACCTTTTTCTCTAATCTCCCTCATAAAAAAAAAAGTTGAAAATCTAGTTTCCAAAATCTAGTTTTCTAGCTGAATCAAAGACATCAAGATGTATTAGTTTGAATTAGTTAGAGGACTGAATCTGAAGTATTTCGAGAACATTAAACAGTCATGTGGGCAGCCTCAGAAATATAGTGGCAGTATTTCACTTAGTTCACTTCAAAAGATGCTCACATGAGGATTCAATGCACTTTAACTAATACACTTTAAATTTAGACCTCAAATAAATTCGATTACCAGGTAGACAAGTTCTTAATTGGCTGTAAAATCCTTTAAACCCTCTTTTTTCTGAATCGTTGTGGTATTGCCCAAAAGGTGACAATGGGCCTCGGAAGCATGGTGGCATAGTCTAAGGAATTTTCTGCTGGACAGAATTGAGTGAGTTGCCCTCAGCATATTCAGGATTGATGGGGTCAGTGCAAAACATCTTGCTACCCAGGCTCCCACAAATACCTGCTGCTGTGAGCAGGTAGCGATACCTAACCACTGCACATTCACACTCCTGTGTGAAAGGCACATGGCTGTGTCCTTCTGTCCTCAGCTAGTCTCATGCGGTTCCTGAAGACCTTTCTGTCTGGGACCCCCTCTGTGCTGTTTCACATCTCCACTGCCCTTGGATACCCACAGATCCTCCTGCGGCCTTTAGCCCTGTAACATTCATATCGACTTCAGTCTTCCTCTCCTCTGACGCACCGGTGTTGCCCCAGTGTGTGCTGCTGCTCAGAGGAATCTCTATGTCCTCAGGCCCTCAAACACTTACTTGATAGATGAGTATTTAATGTACTTTATGAAGTGTTGAAATAAATGGCAAACGACAGATAAAATGTTGAAAATAACATGCTACTTCAACACTTTATGCTTCATCAGCTTTTTATTTCAACACTTTACACTCAAAGTGTGAATATGATAAGGTTTATCAAGGGCATTTATCTTTGAGTTATGTTAGCATGGAGGATTGTGATATAAAACATCCATGTTACTCGCAGTTACAACATGCTGAATATTCAATGCACAATTTAAAAAATTTGTTAAACCCTGTTTACTTTCATGGTCTTTTTTTAACCAAGGATGCATCGTGAGCATTTGTGAGTCAGCCAGCAACCAAAGGTCCTTCCTTCTCTTAAAATAAATAGCAATACAAACTGACTGATTTCAGAAGTCTTGGTGACTGCTAAGTATGAAATTGTTTTATGCAGAAAAGCTGAAATGTAGAAAAGCTGAAAGAAGAACCAAAGTCAGTTTCAAAGTATGACAGCTGAATTAGATATTTTCAGCACACTATTTAGTCAGTGCAAAAAATTTCTGGCGAACTGTTAATTAGTAGAATTTGTATCACAGTAGTATCAGACAAAATCCTGTGTTCCATCACCCCAGGCATCAAGACTGCAGAAGATTCAAACACTTTGCCAAATAAAATGCCATAAAAATATCAATTTTTTTAATATTTTCTTTAACCTGTTTGTCACTTAATTCTCATCATTTATAAATATCACAAGAATACAGTCCATAGACAATGAACGAGCTATTTTTGTTGTTTATATATATTATTATTAGTGCATATATAAAATAATAAACCATTATTACTCTTATACACTATTAGTCCAATGTACAGAGCCATCTGAATCATCTGTTTTTATTACAATTCCCACAAGTGCATAAATATCATTTCTACCTGGCAGTGCATTAGAAGATGCAATAATCTCTGACAGGAATCAATACTGTTACTGATAAAACCTTTATTTGCTCACAAGGAAGTTTCTTTAGAAATTCTACATAAAAGTGAATTGTTTCTCTCAACGCAATTACACCTGTCCCTCTCTTTCAGTGCCTAGTAGGAAAGACTTTGATCATACCTTCAGAATGGTGCAGGGAGACAGAGGATGTGGTAGAAGTGGCCCAAGGAAATAAAGAACTTGAAAGCACTGTGAGTTTCCTCTGGGACAATTTTATTTGCCTAAGAAAACAAATACATGAAAACTGATTTTTCTAAAAGTTGCTGCTTGATTTAACACTTATATTTATTTGACCATTATGCCACTAATTTGTTTAATTTGCCACTAATTTGTTGAACTAATTTGTGAGCTTTTCAAATATTTTAAATGTCTGTTTGCATCAACATGCTTGATTTCAGATGCAAAATCTTTTTTTATTTTAAAAACTGCTGTGCTCCTTAGTATTGAACAACAGTGACGTATTCCAGGAATTATATTTTCAGAGTGCATTGTCAACGGTACTATTAATAATTTTGTGCATCTCAACCATTTTCCTACACATTATTGATATAATCATATAACACAAATGATCTTATCTGCATGAGGTGATTCAAGTTGCCACAGTGCTTGGTAGACAGTACATTTTGCTGAGTTCTGTGTAACATCTGTCAGCAGACACAAAGCTTTACAAGTTGCTGCGAGCAGTGGGAGCTCAGACGTGTATCCATGGGGAAAGAAAAGGAAAGGAGATAAGAATATTGTTATTTTCAGAATATGTCCAGTTTGTAGGCTTTAGATTAAAAACAGATTACAGGATGTGGAAGAAGTGTGATGTTATGGAAAAACTACACGTTAAAAAGAGGGCCAAGGTGGTTGAAATTGTGCTGGTAATGGGATGAAAAGTCCCTGTGAGCTTGATTTTGAGCTGGTCTCCAAGAAGACTTTCAATATACAGTTGTTTATCAGGTCTATACTACTGAAATAAAACACTTTGAACCCTGAATGTGCTTTAAAGGGTTTTGGACAGATATCATTTGAAACAAACAAAAAAAACCCCCTTCCCTCAATATATAAATATTTGCAAATCATTTTCCCAAAAAAACCCCTGATTTTTCAAACACAGTGTCTGAGCAGAGAATATCACCCAGCTGTGTAAACAGATAGTTTAGTACACTGCAGCAAACATAAATATATGTTTTTAAGACCTAAAGTATAATGTAACTTCTGTGGAACCATATGGGTAATCACTTCATACAACAGCTTGTGATATGCTTCTTATCCTTAAAAGTTTAAAAGGGCAAACTTTTCCATGCAAAGGCTTTAATTTGAGATTCTGTGTTTCTTCTGTAATCACCTTGAGAAGAGCAAGGGAATTGCAGTCTCTAGATTACTTTTAATTGCTTCTCAGCTATTTTAGAGGAAAGATATGCAATAACTGACTTTGGTCTTGTCAGAAGGAAAAAAATTACTAATTATGTATTATATAAGTTGTACTGGACCTGGATAGAGTTAATTTTCTTCAGAGCAGTTCATAGGGGGCTTAGTTTCAGAGTTTTGACTAAAATAATTTTGATAGAATACAAACTTTCAGGCTTTTGCTGCTCAGTGCTTGCACGGTGTCAGGTTCTCACTCTGTGTCCCCAGGTGAATAGACTGGAATGCTCTGCAATAGCCTGGGAGAGGAGACAACTGGACAGATCACCCAAACTAATCGAAGAGATGCTGCATATCATGTAACTCCATGCTCAGCAACGAAAGCAGAAACAGGAGGGCTTAGGAGGCTTACCCATGTTTTTCTCAGGAACTGGCTGGGCATAAGTCAGCTGATGGGAGGTGGTGAGTAATTGACCTGGCATAACTTGGTTTGTTTTCTTCTCTCTTCTTCCACTTATTCTTCATTTATTTTATATTACTATTGCTAGTAGTAGTAGCAGTAGTAGTAATTAATAATAATAATAATAATAATAATAATAATAATGATAATTTATGTTGTTGTTGTGACTCCCCAAGTTTTCTTGCCTTTATTTTGCATTTCTTCTTCCCCACACTGGGAGAGAGGGGGCGGGGGGAGGGAGAGTGCAATCAGCTCTGTGGTGTTTAGCTGCCTGTTGGGGTGAACCAACAGCTTATATAGAGAAAGACATAAATATACAAAGTTTTCATTAAGGTTCATGTATTTTCTCACAGACACCTGAGTAAGAGCATATCCTCAGAATTCAGCTTCCTGCTCCATCCTTCAATCCCTCTGAATCATCCAAAGAAATGTGTCTGTGCATCCAAATTTTTGTGTCTCTGCAGCAGATTAGTGAAATGTTCCATGTTAAAAAATGCTTTTCCCCTACCTCCTTCCTCCCCAAAACATCTGGCATTGGCACAACACAAGGGGTCAGTAACTGCAAGACAGTACCAAGGGTCTGGAATAAGATGAAGTGGGTATGCAATAAGCAAATTTCATTGCAAGGAACAAAAATTTTAATTATCCTATTTAATTATCCATAAAATGCCTTTTATGATTTCTCTCCTGTGCAGCCGTACATAAGCATCTGAAATGGATCAGCCCCTCATCATGTCAAGCTCTCTACAAATACATATCTCCAAAATTATTTTAGCCTTATCAGACATTCCAGTCCTAAACTTGGAGAGGAAGGTAGAAAACACAGAAGACAAGTGATTTCAGTCATAGGGGTGGGTGACTAATAGAGCTGAGATAGAAGTTCAGTTAGCCTGGTGACACCTTGTCCATTCAACTACCATGAACTACTAAGAGACCTTCCCTTTCTTTAACTCCCAGAGCACATTTTTACTGGCATTCAGCATCACAAAAGACTGAAGGTCAAGTAACCTCTTCAGGTCAGGAAGCTCAGTATTAAAGACAGAGAGCATAATGTTCTTGTCAGCAGTCTCAGACTTTTATACTCTGGTGGGTTAGGACATAGGAGTTTTTTTAATTGTTTTTTATTTATTTATTTATTGCATCTCTTTTTTATATCAGAAATATTTGGAAAAAGGCACGTAAAATCATGTTTTCTTCATCATTATTTCATGAGATTGTTTTGCATGAAGGGCTATTTAACCTTTTGAGTTAATGAGTAAGGAAGAGCAGGCTTTAAAACATTGAAAAATATATTTTTAGGTGTACTAATGGTTGTTACATAAAACATTTGTAATTAAGGATTCTATGAACAGAATATTTAAGAAAAACCTGCTGTTAACAGTATAAACTATGTAGTTTATTCATTGCACATCAAAAGCAAAAGGTGCCAGACTGCTGTTGGAAGCAGTGAGGACTTGTTTGGAAAACTAAAAATGCTTTTCTTTAGAAAGCTTCTAGTCTTTCTAAATTTGTGCAGTGACAAAAGAATACGAAAAATTTGCAATGAATGCTTGTCATCAACAAAAAGAGTTTAGACACATTGAATTAAAGCTCAGCCTTCTCTGACTCTTGAGCTCCATATTTGGCAGACCATTTTTCTTCTCAGAAAAATGTATACTGACAGGGAATGAAAGTCACATGTACATGATATGCCAAAAATTTTGCATCCAAAATACTTTCTCTGTTGTCTTGCAACTTGACTTTTGTCCTTTCTGTTTAGAACTGCTTCATGAGGCAGAGCTAGAAAAAGGGAATTTGAGCAATCAAATAGAAAAAATGCTGGGCAATCAGAGCAGACTTGCGAAGCCGTGCATCACACTTAAACGATTCTGAATAAATCATCTGTAAAATTACACCTGTTTATTTACAGACAGTGTGCAACAAAAGGAATAAAAAAAAAATTTAAAGTCCTGAGACTGCTTGACCAAGTTTTTGCACAAAGCAACCAGCATGTTTTAAATAAGCTTGCACATTCAATAATAGGGCCTTAAAGGGTTGTTCTGCAATATTGTAGTTAAGGGAGTATGTCAGCCAAAGTTACACATGTGCAGATTTGAAGTAAAATGAATTGGTTGCAAGGGAGGTGACTGCTCTTGATCTTTGCATTTGCTCCCGCTGAGGCCCTGGAGATCTGCAGCAGTGTATCAAGACTCCTGTCAGCTGTCCTTAGCTGGTTGTAGATGTTCTCCATACATGGCGGATTTGAGTTTAGCTTGGTTATGTTGTAGGGCAAGTATTACACATTTTCCAGAATGTATGTAGCAAGTTTCAAAGTAATATTTTGTAGTTTTAAATAATGTGTGAGTTTGAATGGGGGAAAAGTGTTCGTTTCCAGCCCTGCAAAAAAGTCCTGTTTCTTTCTACTGAGTGAGAAGACTGAAATATCATTAGAAGCTGATGGTACAAAATGGCTTATCTCCATGCACAGTCTTTGACAGAAAGAATGTGGTGGGTTTTTTAAGTTGAATTTCTAAATTTGCAAAGGCAGGTTGTGCTGGTTTTGGCTAGGATAGAGTTAACATTCTTCACAGAAGATAGCATGGGGCTATGTTTTGGATTTGTGTTGAAAACAGGGATGTTTTTCTTATTGCTGAGCAGGGCTTGCACAGTAAGGCCTTTTCTGCACCTCATCCCACCACCAAGGAGGCTGGAGGTGCACAAGGAGATAGGAGAGGACCCAGCTGGGACAGCTGACTCCAACTGACCAGATAGATATTCTAGACAATATGGTGTCATACTCAGCACATGGAGCTGGGGGAAGAAGTAAGAAGTGGGGGACATTCAGAGTGATGACGTTGGTACTCTGTCATGGTTTAACTCCAGACCAGAAACCAAGCCCCACATCTCTTCTCACTCACTCCCCCAACAGCAGGATCAAGGAGAGAATTGGAAGAATAAAAGCTAGAAAAATAATGGGTTGTGATAAAAACAGTTTAATAGGAAAAGTAAAAGCCAAACGCACAAATAAAGCAAAGGAAGGAATTAATTCACTGCTTCCCATGGGCAGGCAGGTTTTCAGCCATCTCCAGGAGAGCAGGGCCCCGACACACATAACAGTTACTTGGGAAGACAAATGCCATCACTCAAAACATCACCCTCTTCCTCCTTCATCCCTCCACTTTATATACTGAGCATGATGTCATATGGTCTGAAATATCCCTTTGGTCAGCTGGGGTCACCTGTCCTGGCCATGTAGCCTCCCAGCTTCTCACCCACCCCCAGTCTCCTTGCCAGCATAGCAGTAAAGAAAAGCAGAAAAGGCCTTGGCTCTGTATAAGCCCTGTTCAGCAATAACAGAAACATGTCTTTATTATCAACCCTTTGTTCAGCACAAATCCAAAACATAGCCCTATACCAGCTATTGTGAAGAAAATTAACTCTACCCCAGCCAAAACCAGTACATCTTCCCAAGTCACCATTATCCATGATGGGGCCTGGCTTTCCTGGGGATGGCTGAACACCTGCCTGACTCCGGGAAGCAGTGAATTAATTCCTTGTTTTGCTCTGCTTGCATGCATGGCTTTTGCTTTACCTATCAAACTGTCCTTATTTCAACCCATGAGTTTTCTCTGTCTTACTCTTCCAGTTCTCTCACCAATCCTGCTGGTAGGAGGGTGAATGAGCAGCTGCGTGGGACTGAGTTGCTGACTGGAGTTAAACCACAAGGCAGGGATGTGTTCTGCATTTAGTATTTCCCCCCTAGTTGTTACGAGGCATGGTTTACATTATTGAACCCTTGGCAGCTGAAGCAAGACTTAAACTGATAATATATATCAGTTCACACAGCACAACCAGATTCTGTGGATCCTTTCTGAACAGTGATGGGGCAGATTGAGGAAAGAAAAAAGCATTAAGCAATACTTAGAAAAGGACTTAGTCAACATCTGGCTATTTTAAACTTTTCTCATAGGAATGATTTCAGATGCCTTGGTAGTTATTAGGCTCACATCAATCAGAAAAGACTCAGACGGTAAGTAGGACCAAAAATAACGAAGAGATTATCTTGATCAGATACAAGTTTTCTTACAGTTCAGGAACCAGTTTCCTCACAAAAAAAAGGGCAAGATAGCAGAAGGTCCTAAGAAAATTTGGTGTGAGGAGAGAGAGAAGTGAAGCCATTCACTTCCAAGGATAAATACTGAAACTTAGAAGGTTTAGAAGAAAAGCAGTTAACAGATGCTGATGCACCTGAGGGACTAACACTGTTGCAGGACATCTACTAAATTACCTGCTATGACATACAGTGACATAAGGAATGGGAGAAGGAACACTGCTGCATGTGAAACACCCTGCCCCAAAGTTCACCATGCCCTTTAGGCCCAGCTACGTAGGTCTCTCTTGCAACATCTATAGAATACACATATTCTGGAAAGAAATTAGTACATGGTCCTTTCTTTGTTTTCTCTTTTTTTTTTTCTTTTTTCCCCAGTTCTATATGTGAACCTTTTCCAGAAAAGAGAATATATCAAAAAGCACAAGTCTTAAAAGGCGTATATTTTATGTAGACAGCTAATGCCATATGAACAGAAGTGCAGGGCTGGTGAAAATGAGAAGGCATTTTCTTTTTATTTCATAACTACAGTAAATTGATTACATTCCAAGCCCATCCCCATGGATTGAAGCAGCATTTGTCTGTATTGTAAAACCAACAAACATCAGAACTACGGTAAAGAATCCTGCAATGATGCATGATATCCTAATCCATCTGGTGCACAACAAGTGTCTTTCAAATTCCCCTATATGAGATTCACGAGAAGGAGAGGTTAGGTGTTTTCACTGTTTAAAACCCACTCAGGGAGGGGGGGAAGGGCTCCACTTGCCAAATTGCACTCCACTAGAAGCATAAAAAAAGATAATGAAGTTAATTCAAATACAGTAGCTCTCTGTTACTGTATGTCTGAAGAAGGAAAAGATCTCAAAGGGTACTATTCCCTTCCATTTGTGTTGAGAAGTTAATTCATTCATTCAGAGAATGAGGTTATCCATTGGTTTTGTCCATTTCTCACGTTTTCATCACAGAATATCTTTTCAGACAAGAGAGGCTTTATAGGTCACTCCTGCACAGGCCACCTTCCTTTATAAATTGCTGACTTAATATCAGTTAACAGACAGCTGAGCACTAGGCAGTTTGGTGAATTTCCATGATTTAGTGTAGCCTATGGAACACTTCTACTTTTCAATATATCCACTGGGTTTCCTTGGCTTCATATAGAATTTTCCTTTTATCTTCTTAATATAAAATCTTTTCACTTTATATTCACATTGTCTTACTTAACACTAATCTTTTCAAATTTCACTTTAAAAGTGTACAAGGCCAGGTTGGATGGGGCTCTGAGCAACTTCTAATGGAAGTTGTCCCTCTCCATGACAGGGGGGGTGGAACTAGATAATCTTTAAGGTCCCTTCCAATCCAAAGCATTCTATGATTCTGTGAATGCTCAACATCTTTCAAATCGTTCTAATGCCAAATGCCTCAGTGGTTCCTCTCATGTAACGTAACTGCTTCTGGCCCATAGAGTAATGGTGCCTAGCAGTGCAGAGATCTGGTATTTTTGCACTCCGAGAGCTAAAGTTTGTATCAGCTTGTAGTTTCCTCAGTTCCTGTGAAGAACATCTTTTATTCTCATTCGGAAGGAAACCTCAGCAGTGGTCAAGGTTCCTCTGTGCACACAGGATTCTTGCATATTCTTTGACTTCACAGATGCCACATTTCACTTGCCCTTTCTACTTCTTCTTTTTCATGTTGCAGCCACTTCATCTTCTTGGCATTTATTATGAGTCAAAGTTGACCAAACCAATCTTCCAAGGTTAATTATTAATTTGATTCATTAATAATTCAAGCATTTTTTTCAGCTATGTGATGTCATCTGTGTTAGTTAAGGACCTTAACTTTAGATTATCTCAAGTCATGCCCTCTACCTCATTTATCATTCTTACTGTCTAGTTTAAGAATATGATGAAAAGCTGTAGTGATTCTATGCTTCCTTATATTATATCAAGCTTTGGACTTGTTTAATTTTTCTTTTTTTTTTTTACAATGCTGCAATAGTCTTCAAACACAACTTTCATACTTGCAATTATATTATCTGAATGCCATGTGACTTTGCAGATTTCCACACTGTTTCCAACCAAGCTGAAACAAAAGTCAGTGAAAAGGACAAACATCATTATTGGCTTCTTGCTGGTCAGAGCAGCCAGCAGAGCATGCATACCCAGTCAGTGCAGCTTCAGTCAAGTTTGAAGTTGCCCTAGCTGTCCTCCCCTTTTACTCTTTAAAATGGCTTCTATCTGCAAAGTATTGTGCTCACCATAACTTTCGTGAT
This sequence comes from Rhagologus leucostigma, assembly GCA_013397725.1. Classification (NCBI taxonomy): domain Eukaryota; kingdom Metazoa; phylum Chordata; class Aves; order Passeriformes; genus Rhagologus; species Rhagologus leucostigma. Next base: position 369,108 of record VZTD01002141.1, read on the forward strand.
TTGCATCTCAGCAGGGTATTTTTACCAAGTCAGTTCAACTATTAATGGTAGTCATTTCGTTCATATTTCTTCTTCCCCTCATACATAATTCCACCAACACTGACTGTGGAGTCAAAATGCTCCTAACATTTTCTTTAGCATCAAATTTTTCTTTAGCCACTGTGGTTATTCTCAGCTTAACCATTTTGTAGATTAATTCAATTTTTCATTATTCACAAAATCATAGAATTGGTCAGGTTGGAAGGGACCACAGTGGTTCATCTGATCCAACCTCCCTGCTCAAGCAGGGTCACTCGAGAGCACACAGCACAGGATTGCATCCACACAGTTCTAGAATATCTCCAGTGAGGGAGTCTCCACAACTTCTCTGGGAAATCTGTTCCAGTGCTCGGTCACTGCACAGTAAAGAGGTTCTTCCTTATATTCAGGTGGAATTTCATGAGTGTCCATTTCTGCCTGAGCATCCGTTGCCTCTTTTCCTACTGCTTGGCACCACCAAGAAGAACCTGGATCCATCCTCTTGACACTCTCCCTTCACATATTTATATACATTAATGAAGCCCCCTCTCAGTCATCTCTTCTCAAGCCTGAAAAGGCCCAAGTCTCCCAACACTTCCTGATAAGAGAGGTATTCCAGTCCCTTAATCACCTTTGTCTGTGTGATCCTTGAATATCAACCAACTCTCTGGGACCCCTCTTAAAGTACAGGCACTTTATAGAAGTATTTAATTATGTCAGTATCCCAGTAGGGGTTCACATGGATGCCCCATAGTCCTGTCTTGTGGTTACATCTTTGGCTGCTTCTTCTTGCTCAAGGTCTCCCTTTGCAAGGTCTCCCCTTCCCACACTTTATCTCTTTTGAGACTGGCCCTGTCCCCATTTCCCTTCAAATCCAGTTTAAAGTTCTAGATCCCTGATCTCTTTAAATTGAGTTTTGTTTCTTTTTACCAGTCTCATTTCAGAAATTTCATTCCTTACAATGATGTCATCATACTTGCAGCTTTTCCCAGAACTATGATTTCTTTCTGTATCTTAATCTTTGTAAAGCTTATCCAGCTATTTCTGTCCTCAGATCTTCTAATAATTTTTTTCCTGTATTTAGTTTTGCTTCCCTGAATATTTCTTGTCCAGTCTGTAATGAGATTTCTTCATCAAAACGAATTAATGGACTGAAAAAATGTCTAAACGGCACCTTGAACGCCTTCCTTATAGAACTTTCCTTTCATCAAAATTGAATTTGGTTTCAACTACAACCAATTTTGGAATGTCAGAGTTGGGGTTTTTTTTTACTTAACCCTCTTTCCCACAGGGCTTTCATGAACAATGTCATTTTCTATTCTGCTATTTTTAACAGCCAATGCCTTTACTAATAATAAAGTGCTCTCTCTTCCTTTTAGTGTGTGTAAATGGTGAATTCCATAAAACCTTCTGATGTCTTTATGAGAAATCCACCTGCAGCCTGTAATCAAACTGTGCATCTCAAGGCAGTTCTGAACTTTGCCCTTGACAATATGAGAGAAAGAAATGACTGAGCAGGAATGCAGTAATATTACCAAGATTTACATTGGTTTTAGTATTTTTGTCAAGCAACTGAATAACATCCTTTTTTAAAAAAGTAGCAGCCCCTTTTGAGAATTTTCAACTACCTGCACTGAGAAACTTTCCTCTCTTCTGTGAAAATAAGATCCTAACAATCCATAAGGGACAATTGAAATAATAACAAGTTACCAATTTGCAAGAATTGCTTTTGTAATATGATGATTTCACCATTAAAATAATTATGTTTTTTAAATGATTAGCCCTCACAGTCACTATTTAAAAGTAAGCTATGTCTATTGTTCTTGAATTTCTGATCAGTTTTGTCTCATGTAATGGGTGGTTTGCTATCAGATGTTTGGCAGAGTACAATGCAAATTAAGTTTTTTAGTCTATGGAAATATCCATTAACCATACACATTTCTAAACTTCAAAATGCGTGCTTGAAAATTACAGTTGATTAGACTCTTTGTTGTGAATCGCAGAACAAAAGCTGAAAATCCTGCTCTGCTTTTCATTTATTATATCAAACAATGATGCAATTCCACCACTGTATAGCAGAAAAGGTGTTTTCATGTTTGAAGAACACAGTGTCCATAAGGTTTAATCTGCAGTCTTATGTTCAGAGAGGTTTGTAAATCGATTCTTCACTAGATGCTGTAACTCTTGTCGATTGAAGATAAATGGCTGAATTCCAAGAGAATACAACACAAAGAAAACCATTAGCCCTGACAATTCATAAACAAAGAATATTATTCACTCCTTGTTCTTGTAAAATAGTACCCAGGTTTCAAACAATAAAAAGGAAGCTCACTTAAATCATTGCAATTATTTAGTCAAAATGAGTTTGTTTATGAACAAATGTACCAAAATAAAAAGGTTGGTTTCTGTATAAAAAGTAAAAAGAGGGAGAAGAGGCAAGAGAAAACTTTGTCGTAATCCCAACAGCTATGTAAATAGCTAAAGCTTTGTTTTCAGCCTTTTTTCTTTTATTATCTTGTTCGTGCTGACCTATTTCTTCTCTGAAAAAAGAGTGTATGAAACACATTGAATGCTTCTAGGTCAGAGGTTCCTAGCGTCTGTGCACCATGGTGACAGTCTCAGGAGATTTTCAACCAGTAAGACTATTCACAAATCTCTCATGAAAACCTTCGGGCTGCTGGAGGCTAGAAAGGTTTGGGCTTGGGGTGGGGTTTATTTTGCACTATATGCATTTGCCTTTGTGAATTTGCGATTCCCTGGATCACTTGGCTGCCTAGTCCCAGAAATTAAAATATATTTTACTTTTCTTTCTGTAACATTAAAAATGCATTGCAATGAATAATATAGTAGGGCTGTGTATAAAACTAAAGCTTCTGCATTACTTTTAAGTGTTTGTTCTTTAACAGAGATTCTCTGAGGGAAAGTTATTGAAAGGATGAACAGTAATTTAATTTTTTATCATAAGCATTAGTGGAAAATAAAGGACAAAAGTACTTTGCAAGGCTGAAGAAAGGGAAAAGATATTTATCATGGGAAAATACAGCATCCAGGCTGAATCTCTGGCAGTGCACATTCTTTCTCTGTTCAAAGAGTGGCAATAAGGAGATTAATATTTAGAGTCTAGAAACATTTCCTATTTATGTCGTAAGCAGCAAGTACTACAGTAACTCACCATGAAAGTGTGCTTTAAAAAAGTGTATAGTCAACAGATGAAAGCAAAGCTTTTGTAAGAAATCATTTTTAAATTTTGAAAAGAAATTCAGTAACTACTGATTTTCCCCAAAAATAATCTGGAGGAATGTTAAAAGTAATAGCAAGTCAAATCATCAACTCATACATATCAGTATTTCTGATACAGGGAAGACCTGCATTTTTGGAAAACATCTAACGAAAGCTGTTCCAAGAATTCGCCAAATGTTCACAGATTTGAAATATCATGCCACATCATTGCAAGTTTATGGAGAAAATTTAAATTAGTAATTATTGAAATTAAGACAAGTATAGAATGCTTCAGATCAGGTACCATTTTTGATGTTCTTATTCACTCATGCACAACTTTTTCTGATATCAGTGTGAACTCCTACATAACAAGGAATAGGTCTTTATAAACTGCCACATGGCAGGAAAAAAGATAAAGGCAGTGATGGTCTTTCCCCTTCCCAAAAGAAAATATCAGCTGATAAACTGAAGTCTCAAATTACAGAATCAAAATATTAAGTATTTCATTTCCTCTGCAGATACCTCATGAACTGACATCCTTTATAAAAGCCAACGGACAGCTTGGTTTCAGTAGATCAAAAGGATTTCTTGAGGTACACACTCCCATTCCATTTCTGCATGACAAGTGCTATCCAGGTTTGCAATATTTTGCATAAAATGTAGATAAGTTTTTTCTTCAGGACAATCTCAGACCAAGCCCAAAGATGTTTTGAGACTTTGCTGAGCTATGTAGAATATCCACTGTTGCCTTTCCCTGGGCTTAAAACTAAAAGCTAAACACAGTTAGAGGGGAAAAAAGGGTTTTACCTCAGTATTTATTTAAGGATCTTCAGGTGCACCACATCCAGGTAGAATGCACTGAAATGCACTGAAATGCACCCCAGAATGCACACCAAAAAATGCACACCGAAAATGCACACACACGCGATGATTCGTGTATACAGTTATAGACCTTGCAAAGTAGCATATCTATCAAAGATTCCCAAATGAGAGGCTCGAGAGAAGCCCCCATCCTGAGGAATGTTCCCCCTGGATGGGCCTATCTTGGTTTACAGAATGTGTTCTGGAGAGGACCTTGGTGTCTGGGGCTTTCTGACCCAACTTTGAGGTTTTCAAGATGTTTGGTCTCTTGGCTTAACAGAACTTTGGGTCTAAGCTAGTTATCAGACTTGGGGAACTACAAGTATGTGGGCTAAAAGCACTAAGGATATGTAAAAGCTGTATAAAAGGGTATATGAAAGGGTATATAAGAGGGGCATATAAAAAAGCAAAAAATCAGCATGGCATCACCACCAATAATATTGTATACAGCAAATTGTGAATAATATACTGGAGTTTCCAGAGTACTCCTTTAAAAATCCCATCTGTAATAGTGAATTACTAGTGACAGTTGTGTATCAGTTTCTCCCAGTTGTAGCAGCCACACATCTCTTTCTTTGTCTCTTTCTCTCTTTTTCTCTCACACAACACACAGAGACATGGATAAGATAAAAATAATTTTCCTGTTACAAATTAGAATAGTTGTTTTGCCTGGCACTATATCCCAAAAACATGACTATTCTCTAGCAATTTGCCAAAACTTGATAATGCTAAAATAGTATCTTGCACATACTATCCTGAGACCAAGAAGGGAACTGAATTCCAGAAGAAATCTTTCGTGTAGAGGCCTTGACACAAGAATACTACCTCAGAACAAGAATATCTCATATGATGGGAATTATTTTGTGAACTACTTTCAAAACCCAAGTTAATCCATACAGAAAATGCCGTTTTCAAGCTGGATGTGCTGTTACAAAGTGTTAATCTTTTTATTTTTGTCCTTGGTATTATTCTGAGGACAAGTATCTCGTATCTCATTGACTGAGGAGAAATGGTATAGTGAAAACTGTATAATATTCAAAGGCAGAAAGCATCAATATTTAGTGCATTTGTCACTTTTGTCACTCTTCTCACAGCAAATCACATATAGTAGCAAGGGTGTAAAAGATGACAATGGCGCTACCAAACTTGCAGCATTCTGCACTTCAGTTTGCCAGGTCTGCATCAGCTGCAGGTTAAAAACAGCATGACCACATCAGTCATGGAAAGCGCTTTGCTATCAAGGCCACCTAGTCCACTCCACAGTATGGGGATGTCTCTCAGCCACATGAAAAGGGATGGGAGATTGGTAGGACAGACCTAGTTATGCATTAGTAGGAGTGAATGCAGACTTCAGAACACCAAAGCTTTCTACACAGCACATGTCAGTTATATTACTGACATTTTTTGTGCAGCTTCCTGATGTTTTGAAGGTCGTCAGCTTGCAATTTAGGCTGTTAAAACCTTGGTTTGAGAGGCAATGGGAAGGCAAGGATTCACTACTTCTCTTTCTCAGAAGAAAGGCTGTGCCCAAAATAGAGGATTTGGTTTTAAACACATCTTTTTCTCGTGCAATCAAATTTAACCACTGAGTCAAAGGTTAATACAGAAAGGTTTTGATCCTGAAACCACTGGTATGGTTGCCTATGCCCTCTGCACACATTCGTGTGTTCTGTTTATGTATATATACGCATGTAGTCATGAGTTTTATGGGTACAAGACAAAATAGTCAAAAGTACAGTGTATATTCTACTGATTATGTTTAATACTATGAGACTAAGTGGAACAGCAGAAGTAGGAAATCTTGTGAAAAACTTATTTTCATGCCATAGAACTGAACAAGTCTTCTGGAAAGAAGAAGCTCAAGAAAATAAACAGTTTTACAGTTTTTATTCTTTCTTAAGAAAAAATGTGAAATAAATTTAGGAAGTGAAAGTACAGGTCACAGGAAGAACAGGTGAGGAGCAAAGAGACAGATGGAATAGTTGCATGGAAAAATTTCAGGTAAGGCTATTTTGTGAAAGCACTTGAAAGCACTTTGGAAAATAACAATGGTCTCCAAGGATTCCTGATAGAGAAGTCTCATATTCAGTAATTTGCACTGAAAGTTCTCAAATACAAGCAGCGTCTTGAAATGTCACCTTTTCTCATCTCTAATCTCTCCAGTGGATGTCCAACTAAGAACCTCGGGATCTCACAGCAACTAAGCTGTTAAACTTTTTGCACCTGGAAGAGTAAACTTTGTCACCTTGAACAGGATTTTCTTCATGGGCATCCAATATCCTGTGGATTGGAGTCAGGACTTTTCTGTTATTGCCACCCAAAATCCAAAACGTAAGTGTTAAAATTCTGTAATGAAGACATGCAGCAGGGAAAGTAAGTACCTCCACAAAGGTGAGGAGCACCGGCAGGTAGTGTTATTTTACAGGTTCAGGACTTGCAAATTGTCTCACCTCTGACACTGTGACTTCGGGTAAGCAGCCTGACTTGCATGTCATTTCTGCTTTGTCTTCTCTAAATGAGGAATTATCACACTTTGGTGCCAAAGAGTTTTTAAGATGTACAGTCAATGCATACACACAGTTTTGAGGATTCTACTTTTTGCGGATAATAACATTGATATTTTGATACTCCAAGCTGTGGTCTTATTTTCTCCTTTGGTACATGCCAGTGACCATTTTGTACATCAGGAGTCCTGAACAATTCACAGAGTCAAAATAGAGCAGGACTGTTTTGTTGGTAACCCAACTTTGAAGGCAGTGTGAAAAAGGGCTATAGAGTTGTGAAAAGTGATATGTGGAAAAGGTAGGTAATGAATGATTAACTGTAAAAAGAAGAGTAAGACATCATGCCATTAAATGGTGGACTATAACCCACTACTGCAATGTGCTGTGAAAATCAAAAGTAGAAAGGAATTTGAAGATGAATTGTATTTAAGAGAAGTAGGAATTATAAAGAAGACAATCATTTGCTTAGGCATAGCATAAACTGCTGACTGCCTCAAAATGAGATTATGCTGTCTGGAGAAAGCCTGCCTTACGCTTATGTTCTTAAACTTTTTTTGCTCTGCACCTGCCAGGTAGACATGTGATCCTGTGCAAGGTGACCCTTGTCTCTGATCTAGTTGAGCAATTCTTATATTCTCACACTGCAGGATTAGTTCCACTGGGAATGAGAATCACAGCACTTTCCCTTTTTTCCCTTCATAGTGAAAGGAAATAAAAATAATGGGAAAAAGGACATGACTGGTTGTGATTGCAGGCCTCAAGCCAGCTCAGTAATGCTTCTGGGAAAGGAAGAATGGAATGTGAGGTGGGTAAGAGACTGGTCAGAAGAGGAAGTCCCTACAGACTCTGCATGCATGTGGAGGAAGTAGCACACAACTGGACCCATCATCTGGGTAACCTATCATCTAAGACTCCAAATTATGGTCTAGGCCTTTAATAACGTCCTAATACCCTGTACACAAAAATCAGTGCTCCTTGAATCCATTTAGTCACATGGAAAAACAAGCCTGTAGTCCCTAGTGGATATAATAGTCTCAGAGCAGTTAGCTAAAAGTGAAGTTAGCCTTAGAGAACAAGAGAAAAAAGGGATTCACTGCAGTGTGAATCCTGACTAAGGCTATCACAAGAAATGTCCATGCTGCCTACAAGCAGTCTTTCAGCTCTGATCTCAAGGACTCTTTTTCTACGTAATGAGAACAGCACGAGGATAAAAAATCATAATGCAGGTTCTTGTTCTATTAATTTTTTTTTTTGAGCACAGGCCTGATGTCTGCAGTGTTTCACAAACACTAAAGGTACTAAACATTTTTAATAGAACTCAGAACTTTACTGCAGAAGAAAGATTTTTCCCATATGAAATCTATACTAAATGGAAACCCTTATAATTCCAGGAACACCTGGATAAAAAATATCTGAATCTTTTTCTCACTTATTCTTTAACACCCTTTCTCTGACTTCCCCAAAAGATATTTTGATGATGCTTTTTTTTTTCTTTTCACAGATCATGCTATGCTTTAACACAGGTAACAAAATTTTACGCATTGCTTTATACCTCTTATTTTCTCTGGCTGTTTTCTCTGATTTGCATAAAAGAGGGGAGAGTAACATGGTTAAACTGTTCGGTAGGTCACTGTTAAGCAGTAAAGTGACTGAATTCAAATCCTGGAATAAGTTCCAGATGGCTGCTTCTTTTAAAGTTCGGCAAAGCAGGGCTGAGGCGGTGGCGGGTGGATCATCCCTTTGTTGGGAGGGATCAGCAGCGCTGATCAACAGCGCCACCTCCTGCCTGACGAGCAGCACGGCACCGAGGGGAGCCGCAGGAGTCCCTGTCTGCACTGCCTCGTTCTGTTTAGGCAAAAAACATACGCTAAAATTTGTATTTTAAGTATTCTTCGTAGCTATTTCTGACATTAACATCTCATGCTTTCGCTGGCAGAAAATGACAGGGTGCAGAAGTCTGACGTACCTAGATAAACTCCCAAAACTGCTTTTAAAAATGTTGTTATTATTATACATTTAAGCATCTCCAAAGGGAATAAGGTGCAAATAATGCCACCCCTATGTCAATATATATACATACACATATGTAGTTGAATATATAAAGGCTTTAAAAATATGTTGCAGACAGAGAAGGATGAAAATAAAGAAATTGTTTATTTCAAAATCTTCCTTAAATTGTGTGAAATTAATACAGCACAAGAATGACATATGTATGAGACTGAAGGATCGTGACAAAACTTCAGTGCTAAGTGCTCCACTTCATTTTCTCTGGAGTAGGGAAGTTCAAAGAAGTCCATAGTCTGGTAACCACCAAGCAGAATTTTCCACTGGCAATGCTGTTTATACCTGCATATTGAAATTCAGTCATAAAACTGTTTCATATGCATTTCTCTGGTAGAGGCATTAGTGTGCATTGAATGACTTATGTCTTTTGAAATCTGTCACATACTGCATTCAGCTCTCACCATAAATCCCCTAGAATAAAGTGGATAATGCTACTGTTTCTCAGCTCTCCCCTTACATTAACTGAAGCATTTCTTATACTTATTGGCACTTTCTGTTTTCTGGATTTCAATAGAAACATTAATAGAAGTGGAGGTGTATTACCTTATCAGAACTTTACATTTTCAAATATCTAGGATGCTCTCACATTGTCTGCTTCCCACATAAAAGCTGACTTGGAAAAGAGACACTTTTCTCCCCACAATCAATATCTGAACAAGTGCTATCCAGTAAAAACATCTATAGTCTAGACATTAAAGCAAACCTTTCAGCAGCACATCCTGATTTCTGCTATGTAGCATGACCGTGGCAGTTTATTAAAGCATCTCTTTCAGTCTTTAAGATAATGTTTTGTACCATGAATCCCAGACCTTGGAGGCTCTTACCTGCAACAAAATACGTAAGGCGAAGGATCAAGCAAGTGAGAGGTCTGTATCAAGATAGAAAAATGTGACTCAAAACTGCTAATTATCATCTAACAGGACCTGTAATCAGGCACTGCAATGAAGAGCCCACAAACCCACCAAAACTAGGGACCGGCAATAACCAGCCCCAGCAAGACAAGAAAAACAGAAAGACACCCTTACAACTTTTCTTAAAAACTTTTGCTTTTAGGGAAAAGCACAGTGTACGAAAGTCCAGAAACAAAAGCAAATACCGTCTTCCCCGTGTGAGGCCAAATAAAGCCCTTCCCACCAGTGTGGCCTCTTCCTACAGGGTTCCAGAGGTTTTGTTTTCCAGCTGAATATGGCTCATTTAGCTGTAATGTCTTCACACATACCAGTACCTGCCTCCTTCACCTAAGCGGGCAAAGGAGATGAGGGTCTTAACACGCAAACATGCCACAACTTTCAGAGCCATAAGAAGGAGGTGAACGGGGAACATCCTGGCTTGAAATTACTGCATGAGAGAGTGAAAGGTCTCCCAGTATGTTTTCAAACATTTTCTGATTGTTTGTAGGCTGTGTTCTGTTTTTCTACATATGCAGATCAAGACTATGTTTTTCAGTCATTCCCAGGATTTTTTATACAACAATAGCAGAATATGGCCCCTCATCATTATATTTAATGTCATTTCAGTGCATAGTAAAGACATGCAAGTGAACTATTTAGTATTTTCTTTGCAAGGACAGAGGAGCTAAAGATGGTGATTACAAATCACTCTGGGGCATGCCTACAAACTCCAAGTAATCCATTGAAAGGAGATAATGCTAACATATAATGGGAGCAAGGAGATCAGTATTCCCATTTCACTGTAATACTAGGAAACATCAATATGCATTGCTCTGCTAATACAATATGCGTTGTTTAGCAAAGTCAGAACAAGGCAAAAAAAGAACAAGATTAGAAACCCACTAAAGCGTGTCCTATGCACCGATTGGCTGGAAAACACTTTTGTGCTGCAGCCGAGCAGCTAAAATCCAGACTTGTTTCATTACTACCAAACCGGAATGTCAAAATCAGAATTTCTCTCTATCGCCTCAGAGCTAATTCCTACCACAAATCATGGCTTTGCTAGCACATACAGTAATCTTTGCTTCCTGGAATTTCACAGGCTGTTTTTCCTAGTAATAATTAAAAGCCAGGATGTTACTAAAGCCTGCTAAAAACCTCCTATCTCCTAAGAAAACTTTTCTCATGACTAGTCCTCTAATCTCCAAAACAAAATACTGCTCCACAAAATTCTTGGAGGTGCCTTGCAGTAGGATAAACATCGCCACCCTTGGGCTGACGTGAGCTTGTAGGGGCTTTGGCTGTGAAACAGGTAACAGCTCTTTTGAGACTGCATCCACAATTTTGGCTTCTGTAGCCTAGCACAGCTGTGCAAAAGGCTTCTGTTCATGCAGAATTTCAACACTTTCAAAGGAGAAACCCAAACATGGTTTTTTTTCTCCTGTCCTGCAGGCCTTAAACAGATGTTATATCTGTTAATACCCTCTAATGCTGTTTTTAGTCTGCTAAGTGTCATATGCATTTTCTGTGTTCCCACATTGTTTTTCTGTTCACATATATTTACTGGCACTTTTATTGCCCTTCTTATGTTATAATTTCCAGCCTCTTTGCTCTGAGTACCTGATGAAAATGTTCTATTCTTCTTTCACAGAGGAGGAAACTGTGTCAATATAGCTCTATGAACCATGTGGGAAAATAAGTTTTTATTTGTTTAAGTTCAGCACTTAACAGGAGTCAAGTAGTGTGGAGTTAGGGGAAATTCACATCTTGAAATGTGGATTGAGTCTATAAAACCATTAAAATTTATTTTCCATTGGAGAATTGTGAGGTTAAGCCATTAACTTTGTGAATTTGCAGAGGTTTCCCAGAAGCTTACTCAAATCTAGTGTTTGTATCATGTTAAATCTATTCTACTTATTACCATAATAGCATAAATGACCACTCATGCAATGGAGAGTGACAAGATTTTCCTAACAGTTCCTCTGAAAACTCAGGGTCACTTTGAAACTAGGTAACCTAGAGAAACAACTGTATTAAACCAATATGAGTTTCACGAAGCTGGTATTCTCTTAGGGACTTTCCCAGTTATTTAGGTTTATGCATAAGTAGTCAGACAACCCAAAACAACATTTGAGTGGTAAACACGGGGAAGTTTGTCTTTTTGTGGCTTGTGTGTTCTTTTGTTTTTGTTTTGTTTTAACAAGGGCAGTAATAATGAACATAAGAGGCACTCTAAAGGACAGTGATGATGAATACAGAAATTCTGGATTTCCTATCATCATTTTAAATATTTAAGAAAAGAACAAGTCTTTAGCATATTGATTTATTTTTATTACCTTCTTTGGAGGATACCTGGGCACTATACTCACTTCCCATGAAAATTCAAAAACAGCCTACTAGTTGTTCCATATTCCACCATCCAAGGAATATTGTGTAGCAGCAGGGACCCCTCTGAGCTGGCCTCCAAAGCAGCAGCAACAAAATACAGGAAAACTTCTGCACATAATTAGGCCTTTCTAGCTGTATTTGGGAGGTACAAGACTGTTCTAAATTGAAGAGGTTATACAGTTCTTCACATTCAAGTGCTTCATACTGGAGGTCTGAGAGATACAAAAGGAGTCTACATGTTCAGTCAATGCATTTCTGAGATGAAATACTTACTTTAGAACTTGTAGCACAGACCTTTTTGTTGTAGAACAAGGGAGTGTGAGAAAAGTTTAAAAAAAAACTTCATCTCATTTATGTCTTAGAAATCTTGCCTTAAATCAAGGTCCTGAGAAATGAAAAGATTGGCTCCAGAGTCTTGTGAGGACAATAGGAGGTTTTTTTCCCCATGTACAGAATTTTTCTTGAGGACTTGAAACCGTAACCAGCCCAGTTGCAAATTTCTGTGAGAACAGGGCTGTAGGTCAATTGTTTGTCTGAAGATCCCATGGATAAAAGGGTGGCAGAAAAAAAAAATATGCTTTCAAAAATGTAGTTTTTTAAGCCTATCAGTCAAAGTCAATTCTTAATCTTTGAAAGATCCAATATGTAACTTTACATTGCAATATCTTCAGTAAGGTGAGTTCAGACAGCAGAATGCTCATCTGAAATTGTGTCAAAGTTCATGCATCTAAAACCACTCAGGGTGCTAGGGTATTTCAATTACATTTATTTTGAAGTAATTATTTCTTTTCTATAGTAATGCAGAGTGCATAATTGTACTCATGCATCCAACTGTGGCTTAATTGCAGCAATATGTGCTGGTAGCAAAAAGAGAAAGAGAAATTATTGATGGAGTAAAAGGTACTTGCTATGTTGTACATCCCTCAGCATTTTTCTCAGCAAGGTAGAATTAACGAGGGAATGGGTGACCTCTAAATGTGCCTGAACTCCACTACATTCTGAAAGGATCATTGTCCAGAAGGCTGTTTAAGATAATTTCCTTAAAAGGCCATTGGCAAGTGCCTAAAACCTCTATTGATCCTGTTCCAGCGGGAAATATCTTAACTTCCCAGTCTGAGCAACTAAAGATTTGCAAACTTCTTAGCTGCACATGTGGCCCAAACTGCTTAAAAGTGAGAAAAGCAGAGAAAATATTTCCTGCTAAATATAGAGAAAACAAAATCTTGATGATTGCAGATATCAGCAAAATGCTTGGCAAAATGAAATCCTGTCTTTAAATGGATAGTGGTTGAGAGCACTTAGCCACTGCCAGCTAGGAACATCATACAAGTTCACTTATTGCATATGTTCTGATATGAAAAAAAAAAACCCAGAAGATGGCTGAGGCTATTAAAAGATCATCCAGCAGAAAGAGAAGAGACGGTCAGTTAAAGAAGATTCCCAAGCACAAAGGAGAGACAAAATGAGTTATTTAGAAAAGAGGTATTTATACCTGCTGTGGATCTGTCCATAAGGATTATACAGACTAGGAAAGCAAAGAATCCCAGTGTACAGAGAGGAATTATTTTTTTTTAAAGACGTTTCTTATACTTTGGGCATGTCTGACTGATGCATAACCATAAACATATTTAGGGATGTAACTGCAATGTGAGAAATTGAAGTCCAAGATTTTTGCTTCGTTGACAATTTAAACAGTCCCATTCAGCTGATATGTGGCTATGGGTGTTATCTTTCCGGTAGAGAGTCTTTCAAGTTTTGATGCCTCCACCAGCCTCTTAGCTGCTGCCTAAGCTTATTTTCTGTGCAGAGCACAACTCTGTGGTCAAAATGTAGACCCAAAATGGGAACAAAACTTTCTGACATGAGCAGGTGTACGTCTCCCTGTGTCCATCATACCCAGCTGTGCGATGATGAAGGCACCCTCAGGAGTAAATGGCCTCTCACCCCAGGATATGGAGCCTCACTTGCAACAACAACACATCAGAGGCAGCTCCGTCTGATCCCATTTAGCTGTCCGGGATCCTGTAAGTATCCATCAGAAGAGTTGGTTTCTTGACGCTACACTTTCTCTTTCTCTCAAAGACTGTACAGTTGGGATCAGTTAAAAAGGCACTTTACCCACCCTAGCATATCCCTCAGGCTTGTGGTTTAGGCACCGGGGGAATCAGTTCAGAACACACAGACTGGATATGTGAAAATATTTTTCCATCTCATAAGTGGCTTCCACACTGACTACCGGTGTAAACATCACTACACTACCAAGGGTAAGTGATCGTCCTTGGTGTTTTCTATGAGAAAGGCATGTCTGACTCAGCAACCTAACTCCAGGAAAGGATGAAGAGCTAAGAAACATCAGCACCTCTTGTCCGTTAGGTCATTTTACTTCTCTATTTTGAACTGTTCTGTTCCTTTCCGTCTCCAAAACAAACCTCTCTAAGAGGGACTGTCTCTAAAAACTGCAAGTGCAAAATAGTTTGTAAGACTTCATCTCAAATCTCAGGAATGGTCTTGCACCATCTTTTTACGTGTGCAGTCATAACCTTACTGATTAGTCTGATTGGGCTGCTGTGGCTCCTGCTCAGCAGCAAACTGCATACAAACAAGATATTGAAACCCATAAGTCATTTACTAACTCAATGATCATCCAAAGCATGCTGTTCTCACTAACCAGCAATATTATAAAACACAGTAACTTAGAAATATCGAAGAGCTATCCAGTGTTCAAGGCTGGGGGAAAGAGTGATGTTAGTGTTGATGGATCATGAAAAATCAGATCTTGCAACCACGTTATTTCAGTTAAAATGACTTCTCTCATCTATATTATGTGCTTTTAGACTAAGATACAGCCTTTGGACCAGACATGGTTTCCTGTAATGACTTCAGACATAAATTTTAGTAGATTATCTCATTTGGAGCTAACAAGAGACAGAGCCTACAGACTCCTTGCTTCCTAGTAAGACTAATGTCTATTATTCATAAACATTTCCATTTTATTTTCAGTAAAGACAGAACATTTTTTTCTCTCTAATGACATCAGTAACAAGCCTCTAAAAAACTGACTCACAGTCAAGATTCCTCATGCAAAAAATAGTCAAAGGTTTATGACCATTTCTAAATTTAGCTTACAGCTTCAGCAGAAGCAAGATGTGCAACAAAATAAAACATACAATAAATAATTATGAATTGAGCAGAAAAAACAGAGGCTTGTGGTAAGGAGAAACATTGTTAATAAAAATAAAATATATGCCGGCAATATTTATAGTTTAAAAACAGAATTCTGAACCTACAACTACTTCTAATTTAAACGGATTAATTTTTTAATCTTCTGATAGGTCCATATTGCTTTGGTTCCATGTGAAAAGCAGCAGGTCTTCTAGTTGTAGCTCAAGTACAGACAGAAAATATGCAAAACCTTGGCTTTTGGCCAAAAATATCAAAAATTCTGTGCAAGCATATCCTCTGCTAAGACACTTGCCTAAAATATACTAAATATATACTAAAATATACAGTAATAGTTGATGTATTCATTATTTATATAAGGCAAAGCAAATTCAACTGCTGGGAATACACCTAGGAAGTCGGAGAGTTAGTTCAAGGTCCTGCTTCAGGGAACAATTAATTATTTATACAAAGTGGAAACAGGTTTGAAAGAGGCTGGAATAATCTGTTTCCATAATACCTGATAAACTGATAAGGCTATCCCTTGGGAAATGGAACATAATTTCAGAATGCAAGCATGTTAACTGTTTGGGACATCTTCTTGAATCATATTACCACACACAATATCTCACGAAAAATACCTTTTTAAGACTTCAGTGTTATCTATTCCAAACATAATCCTTCATTTGGCTGTAACTGCAGAACCAGCATCTAAAATAAACCAAGCAAACATGCAAGTCCTTCCAACTGGCTCCTAATGGTGATTCATTAACAAGTGGCTAGATATCCTGGCATGGCTTGTATCCCTAGGAGCTACAGATATATTTTGAAAGGTGTTTAGGCACTTAAAGACGCAGGTAAGAAGCTGGCAAAGTTTTAATCATTAGGCACCTCTTTGCATCTTTAGGTGCCTAAGTACCCTGAAAAGCTTGGCCCTGAGAGCCATGCTGCAGGCTCAGTCAGCCACAGACCCCCTTCAGTGGCTTTTCTACTGGTTTTATTTATTGTCTTGGACAACACAGCTACCCATATTCTTTTCCAGTTACCCTGATTCACTTATTTGAAATATATCATGGATTTTGCATGTATTACATGTATGACTAGCAGTAAACATTTTGTACACATCCTTATATGGTTTTATATTAGTGGCCACTGAGCCACCTGCAGTTTCTGGAGACTGGAAACATCAGGTGTTTTTCACATACAGTGATTCACATTCGTTTCTACTTGGCTCATAATCCTGGGTTATCCTTCTTGGAGCAATACAGTTGATAAGCAACTTCTGAGATATCTCTTCTTGAATAAGAAAGCCCAGCAAACCATCAATTTTCTCCTTGTCTCATGCAACATTTACAAATGCATAGCCCTTCCCATATTAAGAAAGACAGGTACCAACAATAAAATATCGTCACAGATATCAAACATAGAACTTGGAATAGAAAGTTCAGGAGGTTACACTTTTTTTTGTTTGCTTTGTATATTTGACACCTAAAGAAGAAGTTAACCTTGTAAGAAAAGGATCTTTGGGCAGATATTAGTGTCTTAAAAAGTCTGACATAACTTACAACTTATACTCAGGATGATATGTGCTTGGTATTTGCTTTGCCCTCTCCTTTCCCGTTTTGCTCTTACTCTGTGGCAACCAGCACAGTATCGGTCAGGCTTGATGAAGACCTAGAGACTCAAGATTTTTCTATACGAAATTAACATGGATGTTATGAACTTTATTTCTTTCCACTGCCCTTTTCCTTTCTACTGGCAGCAATTCTTTTGCCTCCTCTCAGTCTATGGGGTACTGACGAAAGGATAGCCATATCAACACTAATGAAACAACAAATTGCATTTTACTGAAGTGCTCTATTTCACAGAGGATCTCTTAATAAAAATGAACCACAGTTTATAACGTTATGACAGATCAAACATTAACATCTCTCTCTGCAGATTAAACATCACTTTCAGTGCATGTCACTTCACTTTCCCCTTACTGACTTTTGGTACTGATCATGATTGATGCCTTGTTTATATGCAACATTAAACCTGTGCTTTGCCTGTTTCTGGTAAATGAAACCCACTTCTGCTCCAAATGGTAAAACTTATATCAGTGTTTTACCTTATCCACACCATCACTCCTTTCACAGACCTAATGCTACATATAAAAACCTTGCTTTCTTTCCTCTCTGGACTGCCTAAAATGTAATCATTTGAAAGGCAAAATTCAAGGGAATTAATAACAATTTGAGACTGTCACAGATGATGTCCTGGATTAATAGTCCAGTTAAACTTTTAAATGTCTTCGAGCACTCGAGGTATATATGCTTTTTCTTTGATGTTCTCTCAGCTACTCTATTTGCTACATACAGCTGAAGAATTCCTTAAATCCTTCGTTAATTTTCAACCTTCACATGATGTCACAATCCTTTACATTTAATTTCTCTTCTAGAAGGACTGTTTGCTTAGAGGCGGAATGACCTACCATTTGTAAAAGAGGAAACATAAAAGTGTCTTTCTTTATAAAAAATAATGCTTTTCAGTGGGATCATGCCCCAAGGGTGATTTTATACTGAAGACTGAAAGCTGATTTTTTTTGTATGCCAGGTGATTGCCATGAGCAACCAGTTTTGGCAGACTTGTCAGCTAATCTAGGTGTTGAAATGGTAGGTGATGCTGGATTTCACATCAGGTGTCCAGTGGCTTAGTTCCATACAGAGGACCTGACTCATGTGCTGGAAAGCCGCATCTGTGTTTGCAGATAGTGCAATGAAACCCAGAGAGAAAGTTATGCTGTGCATGTCTGTGGAGGCAATGAGGACAAACAACCACATCGTAACACTTGAGAAGTTATGCTAGAGAATAAAGCTCTCATTTGTGCAAACCACAACATTTTTCACGAAAGGGACTCAGAGAGACCCATCCTGGATTACTCAATTACCTTGTCATCAGGATCTTTCTTCTACACGGAGAAAATCATTTCAAAAGGGTCAGAGAATGGAAGTGAATCTGAATAATTTATATACTAAAAAATAAACGAGTGGACTAATCAATCAAATGTGCGATTTTTCCTCTGTTTTTATTTGATGTTTGGTTTTATGAGCAATGAGTCAGCTTGACTTAGATAACAAATTTCAAGATGGGATTTACTGACATAAATCCAAAGACAGAAGTCACCAGACTATTCTTAAAGCAATATCAGATGAGCACTGTTGGAAGTTATCATCCCAGCTGTCTAAATCAGTTTTTTCTTAGAAATTATCAGGATGATGGCAGAGGAAATAGATATAACTCCTATCCTCATTTTTGCTGCATCAACCCAACATCAGAGATGTCTTTACACAGAAATGTGAGATTTTCTATATATTGTTTGTGGCTGATGTTTGTCTCACAAGTCACTTTGAGAGAACAGTCAGGCAATAAACCTCGCGTCTACTTTGAATTTTCTGCTGAGTTTTGTAGTTCTCTGTGCAGTGCACTTTCTTTTTTTTTTTTCTCGAGCATCATATATAGAGAAAACCTCTCTGAATTTTAGGATGACTTTGGCTTTCCACTAAGCTGTTTTGTACCTAAAAACTATGCATAACATATTTGACCTTCCTTTGTTCAACAGTAAATGACTACAGAGAATGTCTTGATTTATCTTCTTTAAACATTCATTATTGGACATAATTGCCATATCTCTTATTTTCATTCCCTTGAGCAGCCCATTTTAATCTCATACCATATGGAAGTGATTGCAAGCCATCAACAGCAAAGGAAAACCTGAGGTAGATTTGCATCGAGATAAAATGCATCTGCTCTAAAATTACTGGAGTAATTTCACTGAAGAATGACATAATTCTGCATTATGTCAATAGCATCAGTGTTTTAGACTGGGCAAGAAGACATTTGCAGTCCCCTCTATGTAAAGATATTGATCAGATAAAGATAATGACCACATTTGGTGATGGCTGGCCTAACATGATCTTTCGTTTCGTGCATTGAAATTTGACAGAACAAAATATGGCTTTATCAGGCTGCAAACTCCCTTTTATGTTCCACAATGTCATGTTTTATATTTTTGAATTCATATATTATTTCTCCAAAGTGTTCAAAGTACCTGCTTTCTTGAGGTCTAAGGCTTAATATGTCATTAAATTATAATCACAGAGTCCTGGTTTTGGCCAGGGTAGAGTTCTGGGACTGGAACTCTGAAACTCTGAAGAGAACTCTGGAAAAAGGACTACTGTGGTTTAACCCCAGCCAGCAACTAAGTACCACGCAGATGTTCATTCACTTCCTCCTAACCTTGCTGAGATGAGGAGAAGTGGAAAAGGTAAAACTTACAGGTTGAAATAATTGCAGTTTTATAATATAATATAATATAATATAATATAATATAATATAATATAATATAATATAATATAATATAATATAATATAATATAATATAATAATATCCAAGAGAAACAAGTGATGCACAGTAAAACTGCTCACTGCCAGTGTACCAATTCCCAGCCCATCCCTCAGCAGTGACCATGGCTCCCAGCCGACTCCTCCTAGTTTACACACTGAGTATGATGCTCTATGGTATGGAATATTCCTTTGGCCAGTTCAGGTCATCTGTCCTGACTGTGCTCCTTCAGAGTCTCTTGAGCACCTGCATGCAGGCAGAGCAAGGAAAACTGAAAAGTCCTTAAATTAGGGTAAGCTCTACTTAAATAACAACCAAAACCTCAGTTTTTTATTAACATTCTCATGCTCAATCTAAAACAGAGCACTTTACCAGCTACCAAGAAGATTAACTCTATTCCAGTTCAAACTGGGACACACAGTAAAGCCCTTAGCACTACATTCTGAGGTTATCTGTTCTACCTTACTGGTCTGCATTCCCAAGGCACAATGTGCATTCCAAAAAAAGGAGTTGACTGGAGAAAGCAGTGTGAAGAAAAAGATGGCAGTAATCTCTCATTACTTTAAGTGCCCTATGTACATGGAACTAGAGGGAAAATAGAAGACAAGAGTACCTTGACAGAAATTCTGGCTGGCTTTGGACTCACAGCAGCTATGAGGTCAAATTAAGTTAAATAGTCCACTAAACATAGCTCTCAGAAATCTGTAGTACCACTTCCTTGAAATACGGTGGCTGTCCTTGTGCTAAGTTCACTTTCCTCACTTCCCTGTTACCCAAGAAGCCTGGGGTGAGAAGAGTCTAGATAGGACTCTGGAAAGCAAAGACTTCAGAGAGTGGTTTCAGAATACCAGACAGCCAAGGACTCAATAGACAAGTTTTGTGGCTAGCAGTGAATGCCAAAGACCATAGGCAAAAAGTGAAATAGAAGAGAGCTAGGAACCAAGCCATAACCTGAACCTCTCATTATCCACTTCACTTACAAGTCTGTTCCCTGACCCAGTTGCAACATGCTCCAGATAGCATTCCTCAAGATTGATTTATTTCAGAAGGGACTGCTCCTTAAAATTTGTGACTGAGTGCCAGCTGGTACTTCTTGGCCTTGGGACTTAAAGCCATGACGACAGAAAGTGACAAAAAGCTGAAAGAACTCAGAGACACAATCCAGTCCACCATGACATAGCAGCTATAACTGCATCTTTGTGTCATGAGCTGGCACCACTAAATTAAAAATTTAAAAAAAAAATCCCAAGGCTGGTCCAGACTCTAGCTGTTCTCCAATAATCATGTTATGTCATTGAACCATATTTGTCAGTAAGTCAGTTTTCTGAATGCTTGACTGCCTCATTCAATTCATTTTAGCAGTTTCTTGAGAGCCTTGGAAGTCATTATAACTGCTGATTCTGTGGAGTCTAGGGAACCCTACAGGAGATATTTTCATGTATTGAGAATATTTTAATTCACTGTGAAGTAGATGACATCCAACAGCTCTATAAAATATTGACCTTGTTTACTTCTGGAGAGCTGTGTCAGGAATTCTTGAGCTAGGTACCAAGGCAATTAGTATGTCAGATAATCCTTTAATTAGATTAGAGGGTGCAGCTACTATATGTCAAATACCTATTGGTAAATGAAAAAGTCTGTCTTGGGGTTTCCTAAGTATGTAAGGTCTATTTATTTGTCACATAGTTGATTTTAAACTACTTCTAAAGGACTATACTGTTCAAGAGAGTAGTTAGGTAGGTTAATCTGACCTGAAAAACCTTGAAACATTTCTGTTTGTTGTGTGAGCCAGGGACATATTTCAGATCTAAGGTATTTTCAGATCTAGGAGACCCATCAACTGTCATCCTGTATGGCAACATGCTGGAAAGAGGTAAACATCAGCTCACTGCTAGGCAGCACAGAAGAACAGGGTATATCTTAAAACCTCAGAGCTCTATACACCTGATACCAAAAAGCAGCCACTTGTGTAACATCAGGTCCCTGGCTAAGAAGCGGCTTCCATCTGAGTTATTTTATTGACAATTATATGGTTATTGCTCCGTGTAGTACTTTCCGGATTCTTTTATCTGATTCTCTGCCCTCTGAAGTCTGATGGTAATTATTGAAGCTATTTCCCATCTTCCAGCACAAAACCCAAACCAGTAGTCTGCAAACTACTCTGGCTAGAACATTTTCCTCACGTAAAGGTACTTCATAGCACGGAAAGGTCTCTTTTCTTTTTCTAGCAAACTCTAGGCATCTGAGCAATTCAGCTTAATGTCAATTGAATTATACCAAATTCTACTTCAGCTGAATTTTTGTCGATAAGGTCTTTCAGTGGCATATTGCTGGATCATGACTCTGGAATATGGAGAATATTAGTATTTATAGAGGCTGACAAACACTCTTACACTTTGCCTTATTTATAAATAAAGCCCCTGTTCCCAGTACTTGATAGCTATATCCTTATTCTGTAACTGAATAAATATAAAGTATATATTTGCATACCTGTCAAACCTGTGATAATTTTTATCACAAGAAAGCTGTTGAGAAAGGGTTGGGGTTTTCACCAAACCACTTAGTATTAACCTGATCTCTGTTAATGCCATTCAGTGAAAAGTTTATAGTGACAAACACTGTATTCATGATCTTTAATGTTTAAATGAGCATTTTGAGAGCATAAGCTGTGGTTTTTCTTTTAAGAGCTTAGTAGCTGAAAAGATATTCCCTGCATCTACCTGAGAATTGCATCTAGTAATGAAATTGTCCATAAAAAGAGCAGAGCACTGTTTTTCAGTATGGACATGTTGTTGCTCTTTTTTTTAATTCAAGAGAGGGCTTGGAGCAGGATGATATATGCCCAGCAGGATAACAAAACCACAGAGTGAACCACTCACCTTCATATGTTCTAACAGCTTGTATGAAGTAATGAACATGACTACAGAGCTTTTAACTGCCTCAGGCCCTGTGCTAGGAACTCAGAATACATGGAAGCGAGATGTCAGAAAGGAAACAGTACCTGATTTTGAAATAAGAATGAATTTTCTAACCATCTTGTACCCATCACATCTATGAATTTCTTACATAGTGCAAAAAATGTTAAAATACATGACCTTCTGTGAGCTGAACAGTAATAGAATCTGACAGCACAAATCATAAAACAAAGCTTTATTGAGGCATATAGCAGCTCACCCAATTGCTGATAGCGGATACAGGATCATGACTGATGCTATGGTTCTGATGCCATGATGATTTTTTGCTTTTTCATATACCCCTCTTATATACCCTTTTACACAGCTTTGCCTGTATCCTTAGTGCTTTTAGCCCACATACTTGTAATTCCCCAAGTCTGATAACTAGCTGAGACCCAAAGTTCCGTTAAGCCAGGAGACCAAACATCTTGAAAACCTCAAAGTTGGGTCAGAAAGCCTCAGACACCAAAGTCCTCTCCAGAACACATTCTGTAAACCAAGATAGGCCCATCCAGGGGGAAGGCTCCTCAGGACGGGGGCTTCTCTTGAGCGTCTCATTGGGGAATATTTGATAGATATGCTAATTTGCAAGGTCTATAACTGTATATGAGAATTATCGTGTGCGTGCATCTTGGGGTGGGCATCTTTGGGTGTGCATCTTCGGGGGTGCATCTTGGGGTGGGCATCCTGGTGTGCATCTTTCGGGTGCGCACTTTCGGTGTGCATTCGGGGGTGCTTTCTACCTGGATATGGGGCACCAGAGGATCCTTAAATAAATACCGAGGTAAAACCCTTTTTCCCTCTAACTGTGTTTGGCTTTTAATTCTAAGCCCAGGGAAAGGCATCAGTTCTGGTGGACTGCCAGGGACACTTGGTGTCTGGGGCGTATGGCAGCAACAGCCAATCCTGCAAATGCCTTTTGAATGCAGTCAGGAGTCATGCCACTCCTTGGCTCCACCAAGGATAAAGTCATTTGGGAGAATCATACCTTACATGAATAATGTGTGTGACATTCTGTCTGCACAGGGTATCACCTTCTTTTTGGGAACAGACATTTATATATGCATATATATATATTTATATATGTTTAATGTTCTCATGTAAAATTTCACTGAAAATATCAAAAGATTGTATACTGCACTTGGGTCAATATGTAGCTAGAAATCTCTCTATTGTTGTTTTTATGTGACGAGAGTATTATGGATCTCTTGTGGACAAAAATACAACACTCAGCAACTGTCATTCAGCGCTCAAGCATCAGCCTACCTCTAGGGCTGGAAAATACATTTTAAGACTTCTAAACTATGAGCATAATTTTAAAAATTACACAAGCAGTCCTTTTCAGCTAACCAGATGGAAAACTTGGATATTTGCCTTAGTGATATTTATATTATACTCACCAAGCATGGTGATAATGTTAACAAAAATAATTGTCATAATAGCTGTTTTCCATTCTCTGTCTATTATAAATATGGCTAGAAGAAAATTAATTTTTCATTGGTTTGTTTCTTTTATTCTCTTTACTTCTATCAGCTTCCTAAAATGATAAATGAAATTGTTTCTAGAAAGGAATGTCACTTCAGTGACATAGTTGTCCTGTATCCTTCTTTACATCAGGCAGATCTGTTATCTGTTGTCATTTAGAAGTGCAAATTTTAAGACAATCATCTAAAAACCTTTCTTCATTCTTCCAGCCCACCTATAATTACTGCTAATTGTATTGTTTCAGAAATTGATGGAGCATTATAAGAAAGGAACGCAGAAAAGGGAAACATCTTCACTAAAGCTCTTGGAACAGAGAGTTTATCTTTGCCTACAAGGCATATGAAGCAGTGCAATGCTAAGAGCCTGCAGCATAGTCTAATACTTAGACAACACACTATCATTTACAGAATTAGTCATATTATCATTATTCTCTATGGTGAGCAGATGTGTTCTATTAATTGAGTGTGGAGGTAAAAAATATGTAATTTTTTTTGCTCAAGACCTGAAAAATTTTAAAAGATATTAAAAGATTCAGCATATATGAGTGTTCAAGAGCAAGTCTAAGATTTAAAGGATGAACCAGGACTCCAAATAAACTCGTATGTCACAACATAAATCCCTGAAATGAAGGTAAAGCTACCCCTAAGGTTAGTTTGCCCACTCCTACCAGCTTTTTCAACTACTATAGCTTTATCAAACTGCCATTGATCTTTACTCGAGAAAAGTTAGATCATGTGGCTCCCTGTATTTCCTGTAAATAACCCATTAAACCAGCTCTCAGGGAACTGTTGTTGGTGTCTCTAGAGAGTTGATTTCGGTTCCTTGACCTGAGCTTTAAGACCTAGGCAGTGACACAATAAAGAGCAACACCTGCAACTGCTGACCCTATGTGATATGGGAATAGGTGTCAGCAGATCAGCTGAAGAGCACTGAGTGCAGAAGTAACAGGATCATTCTGACCAAAGGCTCTTTTTTACCTCGTATCCTATGTTAACTGTTATGAGAAAAAAAATAGTGTATAAATTGGCTAGATTGCAAAAGCACATGAGTGTGCTTTTCGCACCTGTTGAGGAAGAAAAATATGAGGTGCGGTTGATTGATGAAATATATTGTATTTCAACTTAGTTAAAAAAATTAGAAAAATGTTCGGCTGCTTATTTCTTTATCGCTAAAGCACTGGGCTAAATTTAGATTAGAAGGACCATGTTTGATATAAACACTAATGAAAGGAGGAGTTTTTTGGTGGAAGAATTTTTGTTAAAACATGGAAAATAGATTTAGGTATATATCCAGCCTCCAAATTACAGTAAGAGGATTTGAACAAACAATAGTGCTGCACATCACCTGTATGCTATTACACTGTTCATAATCTTTTTAACAAGCTTATTTTAATCAGGAGTAATTAGTAGAAGCTATTTTAAAGAGAGATATCAATGCCAAGATGCAGATGCTTTCATATTTTCAAAACAATACCTAAAACCTTGTTTGTAGTAGTCCATTTCAGCAGAAAATACATACACAAGTTTACAGGCTAATTCATTCATAGTTGCATAGCTCTATCTTCACCAATCAATGCTTTCCTCCATTTTTGAAAATACAAAATCAGCTCATGTAAACCATGCAAACCTGAGAGCAGTCCATGACGATAAGCATCCTGGCCTGGCACAGACACCTGCCACCAGTGACAACGCACATGAAAAATATTAAGATGATTATCCTTCCTTCAGACCTGACAAACACACACAACCTGAAGTGTAGGCTTCTGTGGGAGCCTTAAGTAATGTGACATCTGTGTATTTTCAAAGCACTGCTTGTTTTCATTTCCCAGCCACCAGTACTGCTGCAAAGGCAGTTAAATAGTACAGTAACAATCTTCTCTTTCAAGAGTCTTGTTATTTAGCTAAAACAAAACAAAACAAAAAACCCTTCTAATTATAGAGATTAAACTCTTATTCTGCTTGTATAGCATTCCCTACCCCAAACCCTGCATAGTTGAAATTATCTATCAACATCCTCAAGTCTCACTCACAACAAAAGTAATTATGAGAGACAATGGGGAACGGGTTTTTCTTTTTGTTAGCGCTCTTCGGTTTTTTGCTGTTTTGGAGAGGAAAGCAAGCGGAAAGAACCTTTTCCTGTTTATTCTCTCGGTAGCTAGCAGCCCTGTGACTATGGATAATACAGCCTTGAAGTGATCAATAATCTATGCTAAAAAGTCCTATCTATTGGCTGTGTGCCTTATGTATGTGGCTATATGGCTTCTGGTAGACTCAGGGCTCAAGTCTGCCCATGAGCGGCTGAGGAGACGTATGTTAGCTAGCATTACCTGGTAACATCTGCCATAATAATCAAATCCTGCCTGAAGACTGGCAATGTCTCCTACCACAGCTGCTCTCATTCTGTTCCTACAGGAAAACATTCATGAAGAGTAGAAGGTTACCTGATTTCTTTTACAGGTTTTCAGGGGCAAGCAGGTTTCTTTAAGGAGAGTCAAGGTCTATAAAAGCTTTCTTCCATAACTCTGTGGTGGACCCTTGTAATTAGCTGCCTAGAAGACTCCACAGCAGATAGTGAGTATCTGGATCATAAAAGGTTAGTTGCTAGTTAGAGCCGGATCCTGGAAGGGGAAGTTTTAATGAAACAGAGCAGGGAATCCTCAAGAAAATGTTCCATCTCTTGTTCCGTGTGTAAAGCATGGCTGTAGGAAAAAGCAAGATTGTAAGCCCTTACAGCTAAAAGACATGTTTACTGGAGAGCAAACCAAAGAAGGTCTTTCTTTACATCTTTTGAACTCTTAATTAGCAAGATACATGAAAGGAAATACAGTGATTTTTTTTCCCTGCTTCTGGTTGTGGGAGGAGGGTCAGTAGTCAGAGACAGAGGGAAGTGAAGGCTTCTGGCAAAGTGAAAGCTATTGAACTTGATTTCCTAAGAGAAATTTGTAGATATATTCTGCATCATCTTCCTAACTGGGCTCTTGGCTATTCTATCTCTCTTAAGCAAAACACTTTTGAAATTGTATTTAAAAATATCTGTGAACTAGGCCTGCATGGAAGTCTTTTTAACAAAGAGCATTCCACTTCTGAAAAAACTGTATCCAGCTCTTCTAGCTAACAGGCTTTTAGCCTTTTATCAACTAGTACATATTCTTCTGTAGGACAGACACCCTGAGTCAGACTGTCAAGGCTCTTCTTGAGTGCCTCCGTCTAGGGTGTCTTTATTGCATTCATTCATTCATTCATTATTTATTTATTGCACAGTTTGTTAAAAATCTTTGTTCAGAAGCCTTTACATGCTTATGGCTAGCTGCAATGGACTTTACCCTTAACAAAGATCAGCTTTTAAATCACCAGGTTCCTGACTTCAAGTGTTATTTTCTTTCCTCTTAGTGCTGACCTCTTTGACGTCTCTGCCTGGAAACTCTGATTACTGAGGCTTTGAGCCAACAAAAATATATATTATATGTTTATTTATTACATATATATGTGCACTAAGGGTGTGTTCAACTGCTGTCCAGTGGGTTCTAGAGGACAGCAGGGAAAAATTTTAGTTTTAGCCATTAGGTAACCCTACAGCGCTGGTCACAGATGATCAGGCTGGATGGGGAAAGGAGAGAAGAGGAACGATGACTAGAGAGCAAGAAGGAAACAAAGGAGATACATAAAGGAACAGACCAGGAGATTTAGAGGAAAAGATCTTTAGAAGGAAAGTGAATTGCTCTAGACATCTCTTTTTGCTAACCTAAGTAGCTAGCAAATGAGAGCAGCGTCCACACCATTCCTCACGGCTCCATAGTGGGGCCAGTCCTGTTTAATATCTTTATCAGTGCTCTGAACAAGGTGATCTAGTGCACTGTCTGTCAGTTTGCAGATGATTCCATGTTTGGTAGGAGTGTTGACCTGCTGGGGTAGGAAGGTTCTGCAGAGGGATCTGGACAGGCTGGATCAATGGGCCAAGGCCATTTGCATGAGGTTGAACAAGGTGAAGTGCAGGGTCCTGCACTTTGGTCACAACAACCCCAGGCAGTGCTACAGGCTGGGGAAAGAGTGGCTCTAAAGCTGCCCAGTAGAAAAGGACCTGGGGGGTGTGCTGGTTGTGGCTGGGGTGGAGTTAATTTTCTTCACAGTGACTAGTATGGGGCTATGTTTTGTGTTTGTGCTGAACACAGGGCTGATGATACAGAGATTTTTTTTGTTATTGTTGAGTGGGGTTAACACAGAGCCAAGACCTTTTATTGGTACTGCCAAGGCTTTTGGCACTGTTACGCTGGTGAGGAAGTCGGGGGTGCAGGGAAGACTGGGGGAGACACAGCTGGGACAGACGACCCAAGCTGGCCAAAGGGATATTCCAGACCATATGGTACCATGCTCAGTATATATATATAAAGTGGGGGGACATGTTTCGAGTGATGACAGTTGTCTTCCCAAGTAACTGTTATGTGTGATGGGGCCCAGCTCTCTTGGAGATGACTGAACACCTACCTCCTCATGGGAAGTAGTAAATCAATTTCTTGCTTTCTTTGCTTGTGTGCACAGATTTTTCTTTCCCTGTTGCACTGTTTTTGTCTCAACCCAAGAGTTTTCTACTCCTGCCCTTCCGAATCTTTCCCTGATCCCGCTGGTGGGGGAGTGAGTAAGAAACTGTGTGGGGCTTAGTTTCTGGTCTGGGGTTAAACCCCAACAGGGTGGTGGCTGGATATGACCCAGCCATGTGCCCAGGTGGCCAAGAAGGCCATTGACATCCTGGCTTGTATCAGAAATAGTGTGTCCTGCAGGACCAGGGCAGTGAAGCCTGTACTCAGCACTGGTGAGGCCACACCTCGAATCCTGTGTTCAGTTTTGGGCCCCTCACTGCAGGAAGAACATTGAGGTGCTGGAGCATGTCTAGAGGAGGGCAACAGAGCTGGTGAAGGGTCTGGAGTGCAAGTCTTATGAAAAGCAGCTGAGGGAACTGGGGTCAATCTGTCTGGAGAAAAGACAACTCAGGGATGGCCTTATCACTCTCTACAACTACCTGAAAGGAAGTCGTAGCCAGGTGAGGGCTGGTTTCTTCTTTCAGGTAACAAGTGGCAGGATAAAGCAAGAGGAAATGGCCTCAAGTTGTGCCACAGGAGGCTCAGATTGAATATTAGAAAACATTTCCTCACCAAAAGGGCTGTTGAGCACTGGAACTTGCTGCCCAGGGAAGTGGTAGAGTTACCAGCCCTGGAGGGGCTGTTTAAAAGACATGTAGCTGTGGCACTTGGGGACATGGTTTAGTAGTGGAATTGGCACTGTTGGCTTCATGGTTGAACTTGATGATCCTAAAGGTCTCTTCCAACCTGCATGAGTCTATGATTTTTGCTGTTCATAATGTTGCACACAATGGTGTGAGCGAAATAAAGCTGTGACTGGTTGATTAATGACTCAAGGCTGCAGCAAGTTAGAGAGCAATGGTGGTAACCCAGCTGAGGTCCTCCTTCCAGAAAATCCTCAAAGCAGGCACTACGTACTTGTTTTTGCTCATATTACAGATCCTAGAACTTGATAGACAGTAGTGAAAAAATACCTCTAGCTGGTGCCTGCCTTTCTTTCTTTTTCTTTCTTTCTTTCTTTCTTTCTTTCTCTTTCTTTCTCTTTTTTTTTTTCTTTCTCTTTTTTTCTTTCTTTCTTTCTTTCTTTCTTTCTATTAAAGGCAAATATAGGATTTTAGAAGCTAGTAGGAATGTTAATAAGCAGAACAGAGGGCATTCAATATTAAAAAAGCTTGATAATTGTTCTCCTTCACTGGTCTTTGAAAATAAGTTATGCACACTTACTTTTTTTGTAAATTAAAAGGTTCTATACACTGGCCTTAGTTCATATTTTGCTTTATTCCCTGAAGTAATGTTTTCTGTATGATAATTTTCTCTTCCTGGGAATACATTATTTGCCCTGAGGTGCATACTCAATAAGGGACAGACAAGATTAAAAAAAGAACAGAAATCTTCCGGCCCTTTGAAGGTTAAAAGCAGAAGTTCACCTTTTGGAAGATTCCTGTCATGCTAGTTCTTGCTTATCAGCTGCCTGTAGATGTGTTGTCTCCATCATACCTGTGCTCACATTTAATTACTTATGAACACTTCAGTGTTTATTTATGAAAGCACCTAATCTCTTTTTTTTAGATTTTCTGTTTAAATTATTTCTTTTCAATTAAGCCTGAGCCAGTGAGTGTTCCAGCATGTTGACCTTTAACTGCCTGTATGAGTGGTAATTAATGCATTTGCACTGCCAGTCACAAGAAACCACCACTGTAGGAGCAGGAGCACTGATGTAGGAGCAGACTTTTCATCCTGAAACAAGAGAAGTAGGGTGTTGTTTGTTTGGGTTTTTTTTTAAATCAGAAGAAGAGCAGAAACAACAGATCTATAATTCTTTCCTGAGAGGTGCTAACTACTATCTTTCCATGCCATTTTCTTCATTTCCTTTGGTTAGCTGTTTACGATGAAATGGTAGTGAAAAATGGCAGCATGTGGTGGTGGGCAAGGGAGAGAAAACAGAAGTGAGGGAATGTACCAAAGCAAAAATAAGTAAAAGTCAAATCTGTGCTGCTGGGTCATTTTCTCTCATCTCTCCTTCAGGTTAATTAACAGTAAAATATGCCTTATGTACATTAATGCGCCCACTGAGTCCCAGAGTAAAGGATTCTAACTTCATCCATTAAATTGCTGAAGTAGGTTGTGTTTCTTAACCTTGAATTTTAATCAGAGCTTGTGAAACAGAAAAAAAAAACAAATAAATGGAACTTCAAACTGAGCCTCAGAAGCATTTTGGGTCTTCAAACTGTGTGACTTGATGTACGTGTGAGTCAACGGTATAACGTAGTACACTATTTTGACTGCAGCTGGAAAAGAGATTACTTGTACCCCTCTTTTAAATTCTTTGAGAGATCAAATACTGGATGCCATAAAAAGTTATTTCCCTGGTCCAGCCTGAAAGGGCAATGGTGCTTTAACTCCCCGGACCTGTAGCTCTTGTCTGTGTTATCCAATCCATTTTACTTCCCTTGTGAATATATTCTTGGTCTTACTACAAGAAAAATAAAATGTGTTCTTATCTTAATTTAATTTAAGAAAGGAGGAGAATATGGCTTTTAGTCTTAAAGAGTTGTCATCTCTGCTGTTGACACACGTCAGTAAAAGCAACAGTTTTGTTGCTGGTACAAGAGCTGCTGTGCTTTGACTAGCAGATTACAAATAGTCTTGGCAGAGTCAGTAAACTGTGACAGCAAGAGATTCTAGCTGCAGTAGAGTACAGTTTAGGTAGAATGTAGTGCTAAATGCCTGAGGGATGAAAGAACATGCATTCAAGTTCCCCGCAGAGATTTTGGATCTAGCACATATCCTGTAGTAGAACTAGTGCTGAAAAGGAGCAATCTCTTCAATGCAGTGCATAGTCTGCTCTCTTTTCTCTCCCTCTCTCCTTCCACCAAAAGGCGGATTTTGGATACTTTCTGCAAGAAGCAAACCTAATATCCTTGCCATAAGTCTACCTATACCTTCTCTCTATAAAAGAGATTCTCACTTCAGGACTACTTCCTATTTGTGTTGAGCAAAGTGATGGTCATATTTGTTCACTGACTCTTAGTTTATGAAATGCTCTGATATGTATTTGAAACAATATACTTCAAAGTAAACTTTGTGATAACCCATTAACCTCATTACTGTCTTAACTTCTTTCTCTGTTGTGTATATAGGCATATATGGCTGCTATTATCTGGACATTTGTTTTCTGCACTTCTGGTTACCCTTTTTTTTTAATACTAAGTGCTCAGATAATAATTATTCCTTACTCATCAACACAAAACCCCCATTAATTTTCTTCACATCCTTTACCTCAGCAGTAACTGGCATTTTGAGACTAAATGTTAAACTGTGTAAAGCAACATATCTTATGTTCAACCATGATTGATAACTGAAGAATTGGGCTTTAGCTCGATAGTATTTTGTGGCTCTGGCATTAACTCAAGGTAACTGTTCTTATTGAGTCTGACCTGATATATTCAGGTGTCCAAAACCACACTATTTTCTGAGGTATTTTGTTTCTTAACAAGAAATAGAACTACTGAATTCCAGTCTCTCAAATATTGAGAGTCTGTGCTTCTAAAATAGTGGAAGTTTTTAACACATGATCTAAGAGTGGAGAGAGCTTCCTACCGTTCCTCCAGGTCCTACATGCAGAAATGTTAAGGACTTTATCCTCAGCTGATGCTAAAATAGAGCAGTCCAAAATGTTCTCAGGACAGCTTAGAAATTTTCAGAAAGCAGTGATTTGCCATCATTTGCTCTGTGCACTTTCCACCTAAATGGCTGAAAAGAGAAGAAATTGATAGAAAGAACTTGGTCTAATTTGATGCTGTGGGCCAGTGGGGAAGTCTCTGCTGTGCCACAGACTCCCTGTGTCAGCAGAAAGGTACAGCAGCAAAAGAATAACATGCCCTTTTTCAAAGAGCTGAGATTGTTGTCATAAAGGAAAAGGAGAAGAAAACCAGACAGCTTTAATTCCTGTTCAGAGACTGTGGACTACCTTACTTATCTTTTTGTCTACTAATATTACTGCTAACATATGATAGCCTTCAGCACAGTTGCTGCTGTGCTTTTGGAGCATAATCTATCAAATGCCATATTGAGGTCCTATGCTATCGTTTGATTTAAGTACAGTGAATACCAAAGGTATATTTGGAGTTCGTCTGACTGATGTGTCTCCTAATGGTGTGTCTGGGTGAGACGGAGGCTAAAGGTTAGTTTCACTCTGTGCATCTGATGATCTGACTGACATAGATTAAACACAAATTTCCATGGGCACAGCTGTTGTGATTAGGCCTATGTATAGGGGCAATACCCTCGTTTCAGTCTGTAAGTCTCCATCCAGGCTGATTATGACATTCTACTTCTTTATTTGTGGCATCTAAGGTGTTGTCAAAGGCAAACTGTTTGATACGTAACAGTGTTCCTTGCTTTCCCCAGGGAGTCCACTCAGATAGTCCAGAGCTCTAGAAAGCCTCCTGATTGTTGGTTGCTTCATTTTGTGTGGTCTCCTCTTTCATAACTGCTTGATGTCAGTAGCTGCTTGGCACGTGGTTTTAAAACTATTCGTGTATTAATCACCTGTACAACAACGAATCTCTCCCTTAGGCTGCTGCATGACATCAGGTAGTCAGTGGACAATGGGACACAAATCCTGGCTTGCTGATCTGGACAACTCAGCTGGAGAAGCATCACTGCTCTTCATACACACATGCTGCCCTGTGGACTGATGGGCTCAGGTTTCTGCTAATTTGGATATCTCTACACTGTAACCCTCCGCAGAGTATCCCATGTACTGATACAGCCAATAGCTGCCAGGCAGCTCTGAAGAACTGAGCTGTAATTGCCTTTCTCTAACGATAAGAGATATCTGGAAACATTATACGAGTCCATAAAACAAGAAAACAAAAACAAACACATGATGGACTTCCTACCTTATTTGGATCTAACTTCATTACTGCTGGTGAACTTGAACTGGAATAAGGCTGATTCCTCTGTTGCCTACACTTTCTTACTTGTGTGAAACAACTATTTTTGCTGGCCTCAGAAAAAAATTCAGATAAAATTCTTCTTTCTGTACTGCTTTAAATAGTACTAGTTCTGAACACCTCATTTACATGTGTCCTTGTACTTTTCAGCAACCACAAAGTGAAGAACAACATCCGTGCACTGACCTTATGTGGCAGGGCATATCACCCCTCTCCCACCACAGATGGCTGATGGGAGAGATAACCCAGGCAGACAAGGTCCAGCAAGTATCCTCTCCTGGTGCCAAAAAGTCTGCCAGCTTAACAGATGTGGGAAGAGATAAACAAACACAGGTGACCAAAAGGTCTGTTTTTACACTATAAAAGTACTACAGTTTGACACAAAGGCAGAAGTCTCTTACACTTTCCTTGGGAACGTGTGAGAAGACTTCTGCTCGAAATTGGATGCAACTTTGGGCCTACTTTTCCGGGAATTGAGAGAAAGGATTTTTCTATGTGTATTCCATCAAAGAATTGGATGGTAAGAAACATTGGATCCTAAGTTATACTATTCCTTAGCTAGCTGTAAATTTAATGGTACCTTTAAACCGTGTGTATAATACTAGTATTCTCTTTTGTCTTATCCCTCTGTAGTAATAGTCTGTTTTAAGTCTTATGTCTGTTAGTTTTGTGTCTATTAATAAATAATTCATTTTATAATAGACTGAATCAGCCATTATTAAAGAACTTGTGGATAAGAGTGGATCTTGGGGTGCTGGACATCTCAATAATGCAACTGCCTGCTGCCAGAGGCCTGGGCAAAAGGCAAGAGCTGATTTAAACCTACATCATCCATTCATAACACCTTAGTATTACTCTCTTGACAATTTTTTTTTCTCATTTTCCTTTGAGTTTGGGCAATACAATCAAATAAAAGAACTTATGCCCAGTGGAGTAATATTTCTGTCTTGCTCAGCAGATTGAATTTAGTGACGCTAATCAGTTATTCCGATCATACATGTGAAGTGTGCTTTTTATGATTGCTACCAAAATTGTTTAACAAGTAACAAAATGGCAGACTGGGGAAAAAAAGAATTCCTCTTTAAAGGCATTGATGATTTGGAGTTTTTTGGTGGTTCATCCTTTCACCTAGCCACCCTAAAAACACCCCTTTTATTATAAAGGTATGAGTAGGCATAACCAAAATGAAGAGATTTGACCTCTAGAGTGGAATAGGGAAGGCAGGAAAAGCTTCTTTATAGACGAGACATCTAAGTTCTGTTTTATCTCCACAACAAGCTATATTTATTTTGCAGTTTGGGGGAGTGTCAATAGAAATGTTTGTCTTTGCTGCAGAATTGTCTAAACCTCTGTAAATAATTTAATTGAGCTGTGAATATTCAGTGATTGAAAACTAATTACTTTGGCTTAATTTGAGTACTGCCTGACTGCTCCGGAGTTGCGGGTAATTTAACAATGTAGATAGTATGTGAACATGGAATGTTAAACAGTGACTGGGACAGAGGTAAAAATTAAAAAATAACTCCTAGAGTTCACAAGTATGCTGTGGGCTGGGCTGTTTGTACCATCCAAGGGCTTTTTGCAGTCTGTTTTATGTGCAGTGCTTTCTGAAACATCTATTGGAATATTTTTGTACATCATTAAGTAATTGCTTTCCACTCCCCATAGAATTTTTCAGTAATTTTGCTCATAAAGATTAATGATGTAGCACAATGAATTGCATTCACTCATATGAGTTTCAGCTTTCAGTTTTAATCGCTTGTTAGGTATCATGCAGATATTTTTCCTATGAGTTTCTTTAAACATTTCCACCAAGAGTCTCACTGATCTGGAGAGAATGTGGCATTTCAGTCACGTTAAATTGCACGGTATGCAGTGCTTCTCCATT
The DNA here is from genome assembly GCA_013397725.1 of Rhagologus leucostigma. Taxonomy (NCBI): domain Eukaryota; kingdom Metazoa; phylum Chordata; class Aves; order Passeriformes; genus Rhagologus; species Rhagologus leucostigma. The sequence continues at coordinate 404,452 of VZTD01002141.1, forward strand.
GTGTGTTGCTGATACCTGTAAAATGCAGACATCATTGAATATTCTTCCTACAGAATTTAAGCCCTGTTTGCTGGGGCCATGACAAATCAACACTGTTATTCTTCTTATATATGATTGTATGCTCCTAGTTTTCAACTGACTTGTAATAGACTCTTAATATTAATGTCTACTGTTAAATTATGTAGAGAATAAATATTTAGCTGTCCATAAATCAGTAAATTTCTAAAGAAGGCTGCATTTTAAACTGCATTCTTATTTTTTAAGAAGTGATTAGGCAAAGTTTAGGGAGTGTGTGGAGGGAATTAATTTTTTTTTTAAATGTGTACTAGGTACTTTCCAGTGGAAAGCAAGGGAAATGAGACCAATGGAAAAATGGAAGAACATGAATAAAGATGATATACTATGCTTGTACTGTTCATCTATTATTCTGTGAACCAGTCATCAGTAGTGATGTGGTCAATAGTTTACTAGCATTTTACTAAAATGAATAAATAAGAACTCCCTTTCATATACCTGTTTATTATCTAACTTTCTGTTCTATGGTCACAGATCTCAAGGAAGATGTGTAAGAACTGTCAGGAGAATGGCTTTAAGAGTTATCTGTGTTTCCTGACAATGAACTAAAATAATTTCAAGGTTCTTCTCTGCTGAGTAAGGTACTATGATGGTAGAAATATTTATTTATTTTGGGTTTTTTTTTCCTAATTATTTTACATGGGTAAAATGAGAACTTTTAACAAGAAGTTCTCATCTTTAGTAAAGTAACTAAGGGCACGAGGAGAAGCATCCTGCAGTTCAAAGGCCTTCAAAGGTGACATGCATTAAGTATGTTAGATCACTGCATAAACCTTGCAAAATAAAATCTGTGAGCATAGTCCAAGCAGTTCCTGAACCTGAAGAGAGGCTAACTGTGCTCTGTTAAAAGGAGGGTTCTCCTTACTGGGTATCAAATAACCTCTGAGATGGGTTTCCTGCAAAGCTGAACAGAGTTTAGTGCTGCTCTTGGTCTCCCTGTGACACCACAGGGTTAGTTCTTGGGAATGACTGTAACAATCACTACAACCTGATGGGAAAATAGTCAGCTAAGCTACAGGTGCAGCAGGAGATGTTTCACCTATTAAAAAATAAAAAAAACTAAAATCCAAACCAAACCCAAAGCAGCTCCACACAAGATCATGATTGGCTGAGGTATTCTGATATTTTTTTTTAAGGATCTAACCTATATGTATGGAGAGCTTGAAACCTGTCATACTATTTGTGCCGGTTTGGCCAAAATCTAGTAATATAGCCAAGACACTGTTACACAAGCGTCACCACATTGGACAGTAGAAAATACAATAGGAACAATAGGACAAGAAAAGAGACAGGTATCCAAAAATTGTTCTCCATGGAGTGTCAGCAGCCTATGACTTCCAATAAAGCTTTTTGGACTAGACCTAGACTTTGTATAGTAAAATAAAGACAGAGCATTCAACTCACCCACAAGGCAGAGGAGAGAATAATTCGTACCTGGAACAGTACCCTGAGGACTAGGGTGTACCTCCCAAGGAAGGGTGACATTTAACTAACTTATTCAATAAACAAGCTGGATCTGGATCAAGGCTTGAATAACAACTTTTGTGATATTCTTTTATTGCTCTATCTTATTGTCCTGGTTTTGACCAAGGAAAGGGTAAATTTTTTGCTGGACCCATGAGGGGGGTGGAACTGGAGCCATGTGGGAGTGACGAAGACCCTCATATTATTCAATAACATCTTATGTCATTACTGGGGGTGGGAGGGGGAGTCTCTCTCTCTTCTGGGAAGAAGGGTGTTGCTTCCTGGAACATGGAAAAGCGGGGTGGCTGGAGTGTCTGTCCACCGTCGTTTTCCATTGTCCGAGGCTTGGTGAGCACTGTGCAAAGTAAATCGCAGTTTCTTTGTACACTTTTGTTACTTTTCTGTTTTGTTACTGTTGAATTACTGTTCGTTTTCTCATTTCATTGCTGTTTTTAGTAAATTGTTCTTATCTCAGGCTGTGATCTCTGCCTTTTGTGCTTCCAGCTGGAGGGAAAAGGGAAGCGAGTGCTGGCACAGTTTCAGTGGGAGCAATAAACTGGGGAATCCCATTCCTAAACCACGATATTTATCAGCCTTTCCAATATGTCACAACACATGGTACAAGAAAATCAGACCCCTTGTATCTTAAAACATAAACAGCTATTCACTGAAAAAGTTCTCTGCACTCCAGAGGATGTGAATAGCATCTCTTCTTGATTCTTCCCTCTTTCCTTCATCCAAAAAATTCTCTGTGATGGTATTCATAAGAAAAGTTTCCTGCACAAGGGGATCTGAGTCTCTTTAGGGTATGCTTGCAAATGTTTTAATCACATGTAGTTTTCAACTTTGAAGCAAACCTGAGGAGTGCCTTTAAAACAATTTATACATCCAGTTTTCCCTCCTGTGATTGTCTTCAACCCTGAGGAGATTTTTGAGAAGTTATGTATATCCAGAGGGTGGGCGCTCCAAACTCTCTAAATGCCACAAAGTGCAATTCCTTGACTCCTGACTATAAAACAATCTAATGGTCCAGATGGTTTTTTTTCCTAAAAGCATTTGGCAACCCTTGAGGTACAGAGACAAGATTAAATGGTTTTTTATACTGTGAGACTACATCGGAATACAATAACTTTCCTAAGTCTGTCAATATAATGAATATTTTCTGGGTTTGCTTTTTAAAATCTATAAATGCTCTTACAACGAAAGCCATTAAAGAAGTACTCCAGAAATTCTACTTTTCTGGGAAGTTGTTCTTCAAGTAACCCACAAGTTTAATCCAGATGAGATGCTGTCAGACAGCTTTAAAATTCTATGGAAAAGTAGGACATGGCCAAAGGTTTTGTTCTCCTGTGTTTGTGAAGGTGGAAGGAAGAGGCCTTCTTTTTGAGACAAGGCATTATTCTTTTCTAGTGCTGCTATTGCTTTTGTTTAACTTCACCAGCAGCAGTGGGAGAGAAGGTGCAAAACAGAGCAGTACACAGAATCCTATGCATTCTGCGTCAGGTGGATAACTGATGGATGAATGTGTGATATATCTCTTCAGTTATATAGCAGAACGCAGAGATTTTGAGTGACTGAACAGATTTTTATATTCCCAGTGAGCTAAAAGCTGGAAAATAGGATTATCTTTCACTGTGATTTACTTTGCTGTATGAAGAGCAATGAGATCAGGTAAAGTCCTAGTAGTAAATGGGAGCACCACAGTGGGTTTGCAGCAGTTGAAACACTTGTCACAGCCAAACCAGGTTCAGTGACTCACCACAGCTTGAGTCCATATGCTGACTCTAGTCAGTAAACGAAGTGCAGGAGACTTCAGACTTCCTGAATATTAGCGCTTCTTTCCAACCAGCACCTTGTTCTCTAATTAAGCCAATCTTCTTAAATGTAATGTCAGTAATGGTGTATTTTCAAATGGAACAGATGGAGAGAAGTCTAGGCTGCCATTTGTTTAATAGGAGTGGAAACTGTGAAAGTGAGTGTACCACAGGATTCAGCGTTAATAGCAAGTGATGAAAGGGAGAAGTATCCCGAAATGCGAAACTAACACTTTTACTGAAATCACAGAAAAATTAGGTTGGAAGGGACCTTCAGTCAAAGCAGGGGCAACTTTTAACTTACATCAGGCTGCTCATCCCAAACATAATTCAAAGTACATCCTGGCAAGACAGTGAAGAAGAGTCACATACAGATTATTTTTTTTGTTTCATAGCCCTGAGGAATCAGTCCATCGTATTCACAAGCTTCTTGAGGGTTTTGATCAACTGCTGCTTTAAAATACAGGAGTAAAATTCAGGACATGGCTCCAAACTGTTACATGCTGTGTTTCTGCTCTCACTCTTCCCTGGGTCTTCTTTCCTTGATTTGTTTCTGCATAGCACAGGGTAGGTCACAAGAAAAGGTAGCAGTACTCACAAGGGAAACTACAGATATCTGAAGCTGACCCGAGCTCTTCTGTTCTCTGTGAAGAGAGAGGCTTTTGCAGAGCACCAGAGGTGAAATCCCGCTCTGAGTTGTCCTCTAGAACTCTGTCTCTATTGAGTAGAAGACTAATTTCCAAATCTAGGCCACTTTTAAAAGTGTGAATGCCTCTCAGGGCACAAGCTGGTGTCAAATCAGAATCCCAAAGGCCCAAGTGACCTTACAATCCAGGAGGTCACATATTCATAGCCAACTTTTTGCATATTGTCAGTGTCTGTTTGCTTGAGTCTTATCTGGATAGTGCAAAGACTAATCAGGTATTTATAAGAAATCTGACCTAGTACTGTAAAGACTATACAGTCCCTTTACACATAGTGAGTGGTTAACTTGAATTCAGTAAAAGGAGTTATTTTTCTCCTGCAAAATCATCCTTTCTTTATTGGTTTTTTTCTGATGTTTTTAATTGTTAAAATACTTCCCTGCTGTATTCAGTTTTCACCATCTGACTAAATGGTAAGTGGAAATATTCAATCAAAAAATCTTTCACATTTGTATTTTTCTTGCTTTAGGAAGCCGTTCTCTCAGTCAATTTTGAAAAAGATACTGGAGTTCCTAATATGACTTGGTTCTTGTACAAACTTTTCCCTCATGTAAGAAGTGATGTCCAAACTGGCTGCATACTAAGAGCTTCACGCGCAGGGGGAACAGCAAAGATTGCTTTGGAAAACCTGAGAAATTATTGCGTGACTTTCTCCATGCTTAGGCAGCCTCTCTGAAAGGCGGTTCCTAAAGTAATTGGTATTTGAATAATACAAGGAAATTTTGTTTGCTTATACTCCCTCAACCCTTCCTATACTTCATTTGTCTTGGATGCTCCCCCACTCCCTGCACACACTCATCATCAAGAAGCAGTAACTACTTAGACTTCAAGTTATATTTTCCTCATTACTCCTAGAATTTTCATGATGACTCAGCTCTTCCTGGGACCTACACTGACTCACTGAGGTTCAGACAAACTCTTTCCTACTCACTTTCCTTCAGGGACTGTTGGTTTGGGAAGTATGTGGCAAGCCCGGTTTTTTTAGTTCTCTACTTTCACAGGCATACAAATAGTCTTGTTTGCCACAATCATATTTGCAATGCAAATCTGTATATAAGTTGAAATTCCTTTTTTTTCCTGCAATGTTACCCTCACACAGAGGGAGACTTTCAAGATATCAGTAAATCCATAAGGAATTTTGAATAAAGTTCTTTTTTGAGTTTGAGTAGCAAAATGATCTCTTGTCAGAATTGATGCTCATTTGCCTCAGGTAGAGATTGGCAATGGATATATCAGTAATGGATAGGATGGGAAATACCCTCACTGTCTTACACATTTGATCAACTCTTCCCACTCTTCCAGCAACAGCAGAGTAGCACTTGAGTGAGTAACCACTTCATTTCTTTCCAGTGCACTAATGAGGTTTCTGTTCACAATTTCAAACACAACACTTTTACATAATATTGATTACTCTTCCACTAGGATTAGAGAGTTGTGGTCATGCAATTTCACAGAGAAAAGGTGCTTAAATATGGCATCTTTTGACTTGTATCTAATGTATTTGTGTGAGAGAAATGTCCCCAAAAGGTATTTGAGACAGGCAAAAAGGAAAAGAAAATATATTCAGTTTGCTCTAGAGCTTGCTGACAGTGGGCAAACTGCAGACATCAAAGGGGACTCTGCCTACAGGTTCAGTAATGGGGTTCCTGCAGACAGAAGAAGGGCACTCAAACTACTTTATATCTCTGGGGGATACTTTCCCACTTAATGGCAAGAAACTATCCCTATTTATGAAAACTACACTCAAGTGTTATATCCTAGCACATAGGACTGAGTGGAGGCAGAAGATTTTTTCTTAGAACATCAATTAATTTTGCATGTGGTGAGATTGTACTTTACACTCTCTTGGTGCACTGCATTTCATCCAAGGCTACCTAAAGCTTTTGTTAATGCTTGAACATATTCAGCAGAAAGAATGGAGATTCTTCTCTGGTTTTACACTGGCAAAGTCTAGACTACCTTGCAAGTCCACTTATGCTGATGGACCAAGCTTGGTTGATCAAATTCTATCTCGAAGAGTAATTCAAGTTTCAGATTATAGCAAACTGATATAGCAAACTGATTCAGTTTGCTATGATCACTATCTAGTAATCATCCACAAACATATGCCAAGGAAGAATTTATTAGAAAACCTAATTTTCCTTATCACTGCTTAAGGATTTGAACTAATTTTAAACTCTGACATATTACCAATAGATATTATAGGGTAATATCTGACATTTATAGTCACAATTATGCCACAATAAATGCAATAATACTGCTTGATTAGTCCAAACTATGTGAAGAAAGTGAAAAAAGCATATTACACACTATGTGAAGAAAGTGAAAAAAGCATATTACACACAGCTCGGTTTAAGGTAAAATCACCTAAGGCATCTGAAAGTATAAACCTTTTTTCTTAATATTAACTCTTTTAATAGCGTACAATGCTAAAACCTTGTTTCTGAACATCAGGCAAACTCAGAAACAAGGGACGTTATTTATAGTGTTCTTCAGTGCAGCTTTCTGCTCTCAGTTATTTTTTTCTTTTCTCATTTGCCAGTCTGCCATTAAACTGTGAAACTCTGCTCTATATAATCATTTTCTCCCTTTCAAGACATAGATACAATCAATTGTTTAGGTTTTGCTTATAACTCCAGGGGAAAGAAATTTGATACTTTATCCTTCTGAGTGCCATAAATAAATAGCATCAGATTGTGAAAAAGAGAACACCAATACTTTCAGGCATAGAAAAAAAAATTAGAAAGCACTTTCATTTTTACTGTGTTCCCTAGTCTTTCCTTTTAACCTGATTATGCCTGGGATTGTTATGGGAAACTAAACATTTGACTATGTTTGTTTCTCCTCACGTGTCTCTCTAAAAGCCTGCAAACATTAACAGTGCTGTGAAACATGGCAGCAGTTCTGAAACAGGATTTTCTTTTTCTATCTTCATATATATTCCAAAGGATTGTGCAAGGTCTCTTCACAAGCTGTTTTAGGAGATGCCTGCAAAGACCTTTGTCTCAGGTTTCCGTAACAGTCCAACACAGCCAGTAAAGGAATGCTGTACACCACTAACAGTATAATCTTTTACACTCACATACTATTTGACAATATTGGGGATTAACATTCTGGGGGTGTTTTTTGAGGTTTATTACAGTATTTCTTACCAAACAGGATGGGAAGAAGTCACAAGCAGTATTATTTAGACAAGATCTCTTTTTAAATGTAAAACCACACAGGTGATTTTCAAATTAATTATTTATCAAGTGTGTTTGGGTGGTTTTATATGTTTTGTAAGTAGAAATACTTAGAGAATCACAGAATCATTAAGGCTGGAAAAGATCTCCAAGATCACCAAGTCCAACCTTTGACTGAATACCACTTTGTCAACTAGATGATGGCACTAAGTGCCACATCCAGTCATTCCCTGAACACCTTCAGGGAGGGTGATTACATGACATGTAATCCAATGCCTGACCACCCCTTGAATGAAGAAATTCTTCCTGATATCCAGCCTGAACCTCCTCTGGCAGACCCTGGGGCTCTGTCCTCTCGTCCTGTACTTAGAGTAAAGTACACGCTCTAACAAGATCTATTGGAAATCTTTTCACAGGACCAGTATGACTGTGACAAGCTTATTCAAAGAATGTTTGATAGCAACATAGGTTTTATTTAAATCTCAGTTTTGGAGGTATAACTGAAGATCTCAGATAGACTCCTATTATGAAACTTGGTCACAAAAAAATGTAGAGAAAGATGGAAACACTTTTTTCCCTACAGTGGTTATTGTAAGGATGTCCATAAGTCAAAAATACAGTATGACAGCTTTTGAGAAGATTTTTCACCTTTTCTTCAGAGATTTCTTACAACTGTCATATTTTTGCTATATTTATAGGTGTCCCTTCAGTAAATATAAGGTATCTTGTATTTAAGAGAAGAGGTTATAAAGTTCAGATATTTCTGTACTTTTGCAACTTCTAATCTATAGGGTTGTCAAATCATCTTATTAACAAAGACAAGTCTGCAGTATCAATATTATCAGTTCCACCTTGTTTGCATTAGATTGCTGGTGAATACATGTTTGTTTAAACACATTTCATAATCACTGAATAATTAAGTTGGAAGGGATGTCTGAAGGCCATCTGTTCCAAACCATGTTCAAAGCTGGTCAAATCAGGTCAGGTTGCTTAGAGTGATGTCCAGTTGCATCTCAAGCATCTCTAAGGTTCCTAGCCTCTCTGGGCATCTTCATGTTGACCACTCAAGAGCTGGTTTGTTGGTTGGGGTTTTTTTTGTAAGTTTAAAATAGCAATAATAATGAAATAATCAGAATTTCCTGTTTTCTAGTTTGTGCCTATTGCATCTTGTTTTATCCCTGTGCACTTCCAATAAAAGTCTGGAAACCTCTTGTCTGTATGCTCTGATTAGGTATTTATAATATCTTTCCTTAGAACTGCATGAAGAAAGGCATTCATGAAAATTGTCACTAACAATTATATGCGCTGTTCATTGTTGATTAATTTTATTAATTGACCATCCCTGAAAACAATAATGTGTAGGCAAAAATATGTAGGTTGCGTAAGTTCCAATTATTTCATTAGCTGACTTATTCACACTGTTTTGTGAAAAATAAATTTTAAAAAAGTAAGAAATCAGCTAGAAATCATAAAGCTTCCAAAGCTTTATGAAATCTAATTTCATTAGATAATTTATTCCTAGGAAATAATTTAGCCACTTTGACTTATAATGGAAATTGAAGTGGGGAAATCAGTACCCTCCTAACAAAACTCAGACAGATTGGTTCCTAATTACAATGTTATACGTTCCAGAGTCATGTAGTCTTTTGGGTTTTGTCTGTATTCTTCTCTGAGAAGAGACATCCATATAAAACAGCTGCAGCTCCAAAAGGACTTTAAGTGGTGAATTGATTTGATTGATTCAAATTTGATTACATACTGGAAACACATTTAGTTCAAGTTAAGCACATTAGCACACATCAGCTAGAATAAAATTCCAATTGCTTCTTTGTTATTCATTAATGGAACTTAATGACTCCAACAAAACATTAATGAAGAAAAAATATTGGCTTGCATAATTCATTTGGAAAAATTAATTAATTGTGGTATTAAGGGCAGCCTACTCCATGGGGTAATTACTGAAACTTTGGTGGGGAATACTTCATGATATTTATTTGCAAGCTGTTGTTTACTCCTTTCATTTCACATCGATTTCGTTATGCAGATAGTATAGTTTTCTTGCCGAAGGAAATTAAACACACTTTGTAATGATGCTCCTAACTAAATATTTGCAATTGATAGGGTCACCACAGTTTTACACTCAGGCTGTTAACATGATGTTTACTACATCCAGCACCTACTGGAAAAATGAGAAAATTCGTCAAGAAACAACATGTGAAGTCAAGAAAGACCTTTGATAGAGCCAATTCAGCAGTTCCAGTGTGCAACAGAAATAGTCACTTTTGCTCAGCTGAAACTTTGTAACAAGTAGAAAATAACTTCTGGGGCCATATTTTCTTCTTGCTGAGATCCATTAAGAAATATATGAGAATTTCTCATAAGTCCTTAATATTAAGACAATGACGGCATTACCTAGAAACTTTTTTTTTTTGCTTTTGTTTTCTTATTTCTTGACAGCTACAGACAGAAGTTTTATTTCAAAGTAACTTAAGTTTTAGGTAGCAATAGACTTAAATTAAGACAAAAGTCCCTACAGTAATCAGGTAGTAAGAGCTGCAGTCCAACTCCCTGTACTTTACTCAAGTTCTAATCCTATGAAATTGTTGGGTCTGATGGAAGACCAAATTCAGTGCAGGCATTTACAGGTGAGACATTGAAATGCTTTTTAATTTTTTTTGGCCAATTATTTATTCTGTAAATAAGGCAGACAGAAGGTCATTGTAATTTCTGCTTTCAAAGGAGTCTTAGTTCTTTACTGGAGCTAATCCTCAGTTGATAAAATTAATTTTAATTGAAACATGATATGAAAGTGGTTTTAGGTGAAGTAGCAGGTGGTGTCATTCATTTTGCTGTCTTCTTTATAAAAGCAAAAACAAAGTTTACCTAAAGAGATACAATTCACAGGAGCCAAGTGCCACTTACCTGAAAATGGACAGCGGGGAAGAAAAAAACTGCAAATTCCTTTAAATGCTTCCCCAACAGCAGTCGGATTTTTGAATTTGTTTTGCTTTTATTCCTTCCCCAGAAAAGAAATGTTCTTTTATCAGTGTTAGGTGAAAGGAAAATATGTGAGTGACAATATTAAATATTTCTAACCAGAATCGCAGAAGAGCCAGTTCACTGAGCACTTGAAAGGCTCTGCAGGCTCTAGATGTAAAGTGGAAACATATGTCTCATATTCATAAAACTGTACAAAATAAGAGTTTTGTTCTGTAGCTGGGTTCTTGTTGCTGCTTAGAAATTTGGTGCGTTAAATGAACAGTGTTTGGCCATTTAATGATTGCTTCAGTAGAAAAGCAAAAGCTGTTTGTTTATATGACTTTTTGCATTTTGATCACAGACCATGCTCCAAGTATTGTTGGGGTTTTCTATTTTCCCTCTTTAGCAATTAATTTTAGCAACTTCTGCTGTCTAACCAGCAAAGAAACTGCCTGACCACAGGAGATATGATCCAAAGCTTACTTACTGTAATTTATGTGAACTTCCCCCTGCATTTAGTAGGATTTGCATTAAATTTTGTACTTAGCAATATGCATGGAACATGGTAGGATACAAAACAGATGGTGGAGATGTGTTAGTTTAGGTGGCCAGAGATGAAATTAATTACTAAAATCCTCTAGAAATGGCTTTTTTTAGGTAGCTACTTTTCAGCAAATATTAAGTCCTTTCATTAGTACTACTGAGGAATGAAACAGAACACTGCAAGCAATCCTCTTTTGTGTTTTGGGTGCAGAGAGAGGGTCAAGAGAGGACTTTTTTCCAGTTACTTTTATGATAACAGAGAAAAGGACACACTATGTATGTAAACTGAGGTAGAAAGTGAAACTCATTACCAAATAAAGACGTAATTTTCCTTCATCATAGGTAAAAAAAAAGAAGGTTTAGTAGAAGTCTTAAACCTTCTGTTCACTAGCTTCTGATTGCTTTTACGTAAGGCTTTCCAGTGAAGCTGAAAATGACCCACAGTATCAAAAGCTCAGCAGCTTCTGTGCCTTTTATCCTTTGGCAAGTCTTTACCAGCACGACAGGCTGGATTTTCTGATGTTTTTGAGAAAAAAAAAGGACAAAACCAGGAAAGAATCAGAAGAAGAACACTCTCGGGTTCCACAGGGGTTCAAGCCTTCAATCTCTCTCCTGACAATCAGTGCCAGGCCAGCAGCAAATTAAAGAGAGAAACAATGGAAAACATGCCTTTGCTTTTTAATTTTCAATGCATGAACACGCAACAGGCCACACGATGGCAGCACAGGCTGCAAAATGCAGAGGGGTTGCTTAACCCAAAAAATGGAACAAACAGAGAAGTTTTAACGCTGAAACTCCTATCTTGCAAATGCTTCTGATGGGTAGGGTATCACTGAACATCACTGGCTGCAAAGTGAGCTTCTCCTGTACACAAGTCATGTCTATAGAGATCACCTTTCTAGTAAAGATCATCTCTTTGAGATGGTATAGGTATTTCTTCTCAGAATTATAAGTTTATTGTCCCTAGTAACCTTTTACTTTCCCACTGCCCCAAATTTTCTGGGCTTTCTTTAAACAGAAGTAAATGCCTTCATCTCAAGATGCACTACTGCACTCTGTGACCTGCTCCACCCGCACAAGGTGAAGGTTACAGCTTAGCAGGACAGGGCATACTTGAAGGCAGAGAGTGGTTCTAGCAGGAACCTTTGCTTTCCACATACAGCTGTCTCTGGCACCATTTCAAAGATTTTGCTTTTCATAAGGAAAAGCAAAATGAACCTCAGGAAGGAAAATAGTCTGTAATTTTGAAAACTGATTGAAGGCAGGCTTGGAAGCTGAGATGAAGTGCTGTGTTTGAAAGCTGAGCAAGGTGCCCTTCTCTGCTGCCTTTTTAACTTCCCCTTTGGTTTTCTGACTTCCTTTCTGTCCCAGCTTAATCCTGGACATTTGAATCTGTGCTCCTTTTTCATCTGTCGGTGATTAAATGGTATCTAGCAGACAAACACACATCAAACGAGAATATAAAAACCATAACACTTACAAGAAAGAAATATCCGTCTAGAAACAAAACTGAATACATCACTTTGTCTGGATGTGGGATTATGATACCTTTTAATTCTGTTTCATCCTAAAATGATTTTGTGGTTTTTTTTACTGCAGCGTTTAGTCTGCATTTCGCTTGTTTGCAGTAGCCCATGACGCAGTTTGGGTTGGAACTGATTATCAGAAGCTCTCGCTTTTCTGCCATCTCATGCTGCCATCCTGAGGCCAGTTCCCGCAGTGCCCGGAGCCGCGCACGCTGCGGACTGGCTGTGTAGGGATGCACAAGCACCCTTCGTCCCCGCCTGGAAAGAGACCACCCCAGGTCAAAGTTTGAGTCTATTGAGAAACATTTCAGTTTCAGAGGTAGCTCAAGATAATTTATTATTTTCATTCCAAGGAGGTGAATTAAATTTCACTTTTAGTAAGCACTCAAGCTTGTCTTGTACATTTAGTTTGTATTTTTTAGTCTGAAACCATGCAATTACTATTCTTACAACTGAAAGTTAAATTGTTGTAGTTCTTCACTTGATGAATATAATTCTCCCTGACACAATCACTCTTTGCTTTTTCTGGATCATAGATTATCTGTCTGTAAGTGGTATATAACTCAGCACTGGTTATCTTTGGGTCTTAAACACTGTCCTAGAGTTTGAGAGGATGAGAACATCACCTTCATAGCTGCACACTTTCTAGTGTGAGTTTTGATTATAAGAAAAAGCCCTGAAATGAAATTTGATATCGCCAACCTTTAGGATAACACACATGAAGATGAGTTATGCCAGCCAGGTGAACGGACACTGAGAGACACAGCAGGAACTGAGGATTGTGAATATTTGGATAACAAAGGGGATGATGCCAGCTATGTGGATGGGCATGGAGAAGGAGGCAGGAGTCAAAGATGGGAGGAGGAATAGTGAGACTAGTGCAAGACTGGCACGTGGGGAGACTGTGAGGGGTAACAGCCCAGGAGTTCCTTTGTTGGGGATCTCCTCAGGGCACCAGCTCAGGCTGTTTCTGTGTTACTGCTGCATGAATAAATGGCTTTATGGAGTGAGACATCTGAGACTTCTCCATGGGAAACCTGAGGTTGAACCAGTGAGGAAACCTGGTCTGACTGTGAGAATGGGATGTGTGAGGAGACAAGTGGAGCCTCCTGCTGTGAAGGGGCTTCAGTCTCAGCAGTGAAAATCTCTGGCACTGGGAGTGCAAATGCCAGGGTGACTCGTGAATGGTCAGACTGGGAAGTCTCCTTAACAAGTGAGATTCACAATTTTCTGTTACAGCTCTCAATGACAGAATGGGTAAAGACCTTGGGTTTGAGGTGACATTTGCACCTTTCTTCGATTGTGGATACCTGTGTTCCGGGGAAATCACCTGCTTTGGCCCCAGTAGAAATGAGTGACAAAATGTAAACTGAGTCCTGTTACAGACTGGACTAGTAGTTAATGTAGTCCTGTATTGTGTTTCTAACTGCAGACATTTTAAATGATGAACCATAAAACCAGTTAGTTATTAGTAACAAAATTGCTTGTCTTCAACTATTGTTGGTCTTTTAATATGAATCTTGGTATCTTTACCTGTTGCCTCTGACATCCACCCTAATGTAGCTGCAGTGTTTTCTTCTTCATGTAAACATTAAATGCTTTAGAACTAATTGCATGAGACATAGCCTGTCTTCATGTAGCTCACTGCAATATTTAATTTTAAATATTTTCATATTTAAGATCAGTGGATTTGTTCAGGATGGGGCTTTACTGACAAGAAGCACAGGATGGAGCTTTAGAACACGCGCTTTCTACAAGAGGATCCAAGTTTCCCACGTTCTCTTTCAATCAATAACTGCCATCAGGATCCTCAAAAAACACTGAAAAAACTCATCTAAACTTCTCAACTTGAGACTTGACAGCAGAAGAGATGGAAATGTAGCCGTAGAAAGTCGTAGGACAGGAGAAAAAAAACTTTCAAGCTCTCTGTACTTACTGTTGTGGAGTACACTGAGCTGTAAAACTGATTCAGGATTTTTATCCTGGGATCCTAAGTTAAACCAAGAATGCATAGAGTGTGTAGCTAAATGCCCTTTTTAAAAACTTCTACAAACAAAAATACATTAAATATGGAATTCTAACTCTCTTTTCTGCAGAGGTTTCTTTGGGAAATCTTGAAGGGCTAGTGGAAGTCAGCTCTGGAAATATTACATCCCCTTTAAGCATGAATTGGTACAAGTATTTCTAATCTCTGTAAATACATTAAGCTAGATTTGCATTCATTTTTATGGGTTTGGTTTTTTTTTAAAGCAAACTTGTATTATGATTTAATTCTTGCCTGTATAAGATTTCTTAGGTAAAAAATTGAGAAGTGAGCTTGGAGAAAATCAGCTTGTAACAAATTAGAGAGAATATTACAATGAAAATATTAATGGCTTGTTGAAACTTAGATAATTATTAGAATCAATGCAATAGAGACACTCAGTTGTCAAATATGAGTATTAGGATAAGAGGAGAAGCACATATTAACTCAACTGAAATAGAGAGCAAATACATCTCTTTGTAGTAACATGGAATAAAGAAACATGAAGTGTGTGAATAAGTGTTTTACATAAACTATAATTATCATTCTGAGAAAAAAAGTCATGTTTCCCATTGTAAGATGAATGATAATATTTATACTCCTATGAGTACATGAGAGAAACAGTGTAAAAAGTAGGACAATATAATAAAATTCAGGTGAATACTGAGGTGCTGCTACATCTGTTGACTGGAGAAGCACCCAGCCATGTTAGGCAGTGTTGTACATCTGATAATGCTGTCCTTCACCTTCCAATCAAGTGTTCTTTTGGTTCACTTCTGTCATGGATAACCTCAATAGGCAGCTAACAGAGCTGCTTGCTCACTCCCCTGCAGAGCGGTAGGGGAGAAGGTAAGAAGAGTAAAAATGTGAAAAACCAAAACACAGGTTGAGATAAGGACAGTTTACAAGGGAAAGCAAAGGCTGTGCACACAGCAAAGCAAAGCAAAGCAAAATAAGGAATTAATTCACCACTTCAAACTGGCAGGGAGGTGCTCTGCCATCTTAAGGAAAACTGGGCTCCATCATGTCAGAGTCACTTGGGAAGACAGATACCATGACTCCAAATGTCCCTCCTTCCTCCTTCTTTCCCCCAGTTCTAGTCAGCTGGTGGGGTGAGGAGCAGAAAAGACCTTGATTCTGTGTAAGTGCTGCTCAAAAATAACAAAAACACCCCAAACTTATCAATGCTAATTTCATCCCAAACCCTTACCATGGCTCCACACAAGCTACTATACTCCAGCCAAAACCAATGCAACTTATTTAGAGTACACGCTCTGAAGTGTAGGCTCTTCTTGTTTGCTATCTGCTTGTGCAGGGTAAGCATGGTGAACCTCGGACCTACGAGTGTTACTATTAGCTGGAGCAACCTCAGACACAGAAGTCTTTGGCTACAAAGCTGGTATCAGCCCTCTTACAGGAATGGAGGATTGAGGCAAAGAAAATTATCTGCTGCAATACAAAAAGCATAAATACTGTTTCTCCAGTATATCACACCATTAGTCATTTCTACTCTCAGCCTTCATTTCAGTGGTGGGAGTTCCCTTGCTAGTGTTTTTCAAGCAACTGGAATAGTTTATGCTAATACCTCAGTGAAAGAGTTTGTCTTAGCCACTGCTGTTCTAACTGATTCACGTTCACTGGGAATTGGCCCAAGAGATGAATGCTGCAAGTCTGAAAGAGTATAAAACTAAGAGAATTGCCAACTTGCTCTTCCTTGCATTTGTGTCTTAGTAGTGTAGTTCCTGCACTCCATCCTGGTTCACTTTTCCTGTGAAGCTCAAGAGTTACTACTCAGCACTAAGGGGGATTTTTGCCATAATTTCTTTTGTTTCTAGTCTTCATTTCCTCTGATGGCTACTATACCACGTTATTATTATTTTATATATGAACATCATAAAGCATTTGGGAACGCACTTGATATGAACAAGAGTGGAAAAAAGTGATACAGCAGTTCTGTCTATATAACACAGTGCAGATGAACAGGAACAGATCTGTAAAGCAAACTGCCCGGTGTTGGGGGGCAGTGTCCACACTACAGGTGTGTCAGGGGAATTCATACTCACCTATGGCTATTCTGATCCCACGGGCTGTGTGTTCCTTTGTGTTTTACTGCTCAAGGTGAGGGCCAAAACCAGGACAATGAAAAAGAAGATACAATGGAGAAACAAAGAACTTCGACAAGCAAGAAACCGAGATTACGTTGATGACGTGTACCTAAGCAAGCTGAACTAAAGATCCACCCCTCAGCTTCTGAACTCTTGCTTCCAGGCATTCACCAATCACGTTTGTAGTTTGGTGTTCTGCAACAGGTTATTCACTTTGAAGAGTTTAATCTTACTTAGAGTTTAATCTTCCTTTCATATATGATTTTCTGATGATTGTGTTGGCCCAGTTGCCTCACAGGACATTGTATTTTAATATTCCTTTCCAGAAGACTAAATTCAAGACTCATGTCTTTTGGCAAAATTAGCTTTACTGGGTTGTCTCATGTGGCAAGAATCAGCTTCAGTTGCTCAACATTTCTCTTCTCCTATTGCATTTATGTTTGATCTTGCTCATGATTGAGTCACTGCTGCGGGAAGTTTTGCAACCGTTGTTCTTTGAGAATTTTTATTATCATAGCAATTTTGTTGAGAACCAATTAAATCATGTTAGTAAGACATGTTTGGACAGTAAAAGGAAATTGCCTTGTAGCAGCAGAACAATACTGAGTAAGAGTGTCAAATCACATCAAGTAGCAAACCTCATGAACAGATATATGAATTTCAGCTTGCTTTTCAAAGCAGGTGGCACGACCAAAATAGAGGCTACGAAGCAAGTCGATGTACACCAGATATTTGTACATCTGCTGATGGATGCAGTGCTTTTAAATCCATTTCTGTTCTCTTTCTCATTGCTCATCTCACTTCACCCTTCTCTCCTCATTTCTTTTCTTTTCATCCATTTTATTCATTGAGTAACTAATAATTTTAGCATTTTGAAGGGGTTGCTGGAATACATGTTTTCTGTGCTCATTTTATCTCATAACTTTTCTTTCCTGTGTTTACCCGGAAGGTAAAGGAGTATTTTATATAAATCACAAAGACAAATACATATAAAATACCATTTTGAGAAATTGAAAATGTTCATTTCAGAATACAAGGAAAAGAAGACAATATTCTTCCTGTAAATATGAATAATTTCTTTCTCAGTGCATTAACATGCTAATGACTTTTTTATATAAGCTCAAAGATGTAGCTGGTGCAATACTTCAGCATTTTTTTTAACTTGGCTTGAAAATTGTTTTGAACAACTCATATTCACACAGCCATTATCTACACTTAAGCTAACTAGTTTTGATACGTGCCTTCTGCCTTGATCTTAACTACTTTTAATATTCTCTTCATTCTTAGTATGATGCTATCAGCTGTCCCAGATTCTGCACCTACTATGTCATCAAAAGTTTTCTGTGCTTCACTAGCAAGATGTTCACCAGTTTCTGCACAGCCACAGACTTAAAAGTTGATCCAGACAAACAAATCCTGTTTTCCTTGTGCATTTGAGTTTCACAGCCCAGGGTGAATATGACCTTAACTTAAATTATATCAACAAATTTGTCACTTGATGATTTTAAATTATTAATCCTGTCTCCTTTCTGCTTTTATTGCAATGAACCTGTCTTTCCATGTGGAGTGACACAGACAAATATGGTAGCTGTTGCTGAAGGCAACCAGAAAAATATTATGTCGCCCTGTATCTCTAAATTTAGTGAAATATGATAAGAAGTCCTTGATGAACCTCATGCAATATTAATTTAGGGATGACTTCTTACTGTGTCAGACACAAGAGAGGTTTATAGCAGATGCCAGGTCTCACATGCTTTTGAGAAACTGCTGGCTAGTACAAATCTTGCATTGGGCAAGAGTGCCCCAGTCATCAAAGCAGTTTCTACACTGACATTTTTCTCTAGAGTGCTTTGACATAACTATCCAAGTCACTGCCGCTTACTGCATGCTGGTGCAGTTCTCGGACCAGTTCCGGTACCAGCAAACTGGATTTGTTTAGGAGGAAACTCAACCAAAATCTCTGCCCTGTGTGTACATTAAATACACCCATCACTCCTAATGAAGGCACAAAGCTTCAACCAATGCACAGCCCTCAAAGGGCCTTTAATCACAGGAAGGTAATGTTCCAGTCAGGGAACCAGGCTAAATCCTGGCTGAGGTCACCTGAAACTGCCCTAATCATCCTCAATGTGTAAGTAGAGGCCTTGGCACCAAGCACATTAACATGCTGATCCAGTGTTGGTGTGACAGATCATTTGCTAATGTAAAAGTAATCTGAGATTCCTACAGCGCCTGCTGGATTAGCCTCTGAGACTCTGGTCACTCTTTCAAGGAGTGTGCAGGATGGTTCTGGAAAACTCACCTCATACCAGCAATTTTGAGCACTATCATGTAATCATTCAGCTGTTGGAATTTAAACAATATTTTAAAAGGAAGTGTTTGCTTTCTTTTAACCAAGCGGATCTATGCAGATGGCAAATCATTTCCAAATTTTATTTTGACTCCATTTCAGTTGTGTCTTGCAATAATTAACTTGTGCAAAAATGCTTCAGTTTACTTACAGCAAAAAGGTTGACCACGGTTTCAAATTTAGGTCTGTTTTCATGATGTTTATTGATCAATGTTCTCTGATTCATTCCAAGACATATTGTATGTAGGTGTTTATTAAGGCATACATGTTGAATGTTTTGCCTATATTTTGCTGCAATGGGCCATAGAGAGGAAATATATGCTCTGTATATCCTGTGATGGATGTGACGAGTATGGCTCTGTTATCCTAGTGCCAAAAAGTCAATTAATTACTTGCGGTTTTTTATCTGAATTTACATACATTATAGTACATTTATACCCTATCATAACAATAGCTGAATAATATTCTGTTTCCTGTCTTTTTCAGTTCGTGTTTCTACGCTACTCTTGTTCCCATCATTAATGGAAACTACTTTCAGTCATAGCTGCGGTCCTTGTTAATAGTAACAGCACAGCCTTAAGAGCTTCATGCACAGACAACAGGAAAGAGAGTATTCTGTCAGTAAGGTTCGTCAGACTCTGTACTCACAAATTTTTATGTACATAAGTTTATGTGGAACTGATAGCCACTGTCCCACACCTGGTTAAAAGTCCATCATTGAAAACATAACCGCAGCTCCCAGGATCAGCTGATTGCACAGGTTATCTCCTCCTTAAAGCAAACTTTCTGTTTCAGCTGCAGTAACAACAAATCAGTAGTTTATTTTATTACAACGCCTGCTGACGCACAACTGCCGGCTGTGCACAGCCAAAAGAGAGCCTGGAGGATTAGCCGGAGGGCCTCCACACACAGGCAGCTCACACAGCTCCAAAGATGCCTTGTGCCGGCTGGACGCTCCTCACCTGAGGGAGCCTCCCTTCAAGCTGGTGGCAAAAGCACACGAGCAGAGGCAAAAAAGCGAGAGAGGGGACCCTCTGTAGGTAGTTCCGCGAAGAAGGTTTATTCCAAGCAAAACACTTCCAAGGAAAAAGAGTCAGACAGACAGCCAAGTACTTGCCAGTAACAAGGAGTTTTATAGTGGGGATGGGAAAGGTTCCCACCATCCCATAAGGGATACAGCCAATGGGGTCTTTGACAGGAGGTGGGGTTGAGGATAAATGATCCAATGGGAACAATACATAGGAGGGACTTGGGGAAGGGTCCAATGGGGTGTCGAGTACAACAGAACTTTCCAGAACTAATGCATATTAACTTACAGAGATGAATATACATGGAGTACATACATAAAACAGGGAGGGGAAAACATCAACCCATCAGGGAAGAATATGCAAACCTCAGCCTAGGAGAATTGTGGGCTCTCACCCTAGTGTGTGGGGAACTCAGACCTTGGTGCCGGTGCCCTACCACCACTGGTTGGAGTGGGGGTGGTTTTCATCAGGGGCTGAGGTGAATTCAGCCATGTACACTGCCGCAGCCTGCCTTACATTTTTTTTTTTTATTAATTAAACCGTGTCTTATTTTTCAAGCAGAAGTAACTGCTTTGCAACTGGTTAACTGCCCAACAATTTCCAAGGTTTGTCCTTTCTGTTGAAATGACATCAAAGACATTTTTCACCCCATCTACATACTTTCTTCTTCTTTTTTGTATATATTATTGTGGGCACGCATATGTCCCCAGAAAAATATAGAAAGAATTTAATGGTCTAGAAAATGAGTTCCAAAGTTTGTATTTATCAGAAGGGTGGCCTGCAGTTTACTCCAGCAAACTGTCATAGGAGACATTAGGCTCAAATGATATTAGGAGTTCCAGCTTTTCCATAAGTGTATTGAATTTCAGAAAATTTACAGTACTGCGTTCTTGGCAGGCATGTATTACATTGCTGGCTGCACTCTGCTCTTCCCTGCAAACCCATTTTCAGAAATATTATACAGAGCAGAGCTGGCCTGGCATGTTCTCCCAGGCTTGGCACCTCCTTCGATGCCTGCCCATGGCTCAGCAGCAAGGGCTGCTTAGCTGGGGCATAGGCTGGGAACGGTGTAGAGATGTGCACCCTCACTACAGGGAAGGGTGAAAGAACTGAGGCATATTTTGCAGCCAGGAATGCTCATTCCTGCCAAAAGGTCATCCTTTAGCAAGCATTTCAGTTGACTTGTCCTCTCACATGTTCCTAACTGAAGGGGTGAATACTGCAAACGTGCTGAGAGCAGATGACATGGTAAACACTCGTGGGGTACTTAGAAAGAAATGCATAGTCCTCCCAAAGTGGTGGCTCAGAGATCTTCACATTGGGTATTATATCTTAGTCTGGTACATGAGTACTGAGATAGGCTGCCAATGCAAACATCTAACAGAAACCAGAACAGTTTTTTTGGAAAAATGATATACTTTTATTAATAATGATGAGGGAAATAAAGTTTCATCTACTCAGTGGTTAACCTGATTTCATCCAAAGACAAGTAAGCCCGACAGTGACTGAAAAGGGCTGTTTCTGACATCTTACTGCCACCGTTGCTCTAGTAAGAGTAAACCATGCTTTTTTCCATTTTTTCGTGATATTCATGTTACAGACCAGTGTGATCCATGCTATACCGTCACCAGTACACATACAAAGGAGACAGCTATCCTAGTAAACAAATTATATAAAACATCACTAGTTAGAGAAAAAATGTGGATTTTCTGTCCTAAACCTACACTGGGCTTAATATTTTATCAAACAATTTTTCCCCCCATACAGTTTCTGTAAGTTCAAAACTAATAAAGCTAACGCTGCAGAAGTTATGATTGTTTGTAGTGCTACATAATGATATGATCTTTGAATTTTCATTTTGGCATTGTTATTTCCTCCATGATTATTAATTGTAAAAGATTATCTGCTGTGTAAATGTTTGCTGGCTGTTAACAGCACTGTGAGTCTGGAGCTCTAAATATCTGGTTAATTTGAGAGAAAACACCTAAAACCTTAGCTTCAGTAACAGACAGCCACTGGTCATCAACAAAGGTTTTTTTATGTTACTACAGAATTGATCAGTAGCGTGAGAAAATCAGGTATCCTTTGATTACTACCTAAAGACTTCCTGTATTTGCTTTATGTTAGTGTTATATATTTAACTTCTTCCCTTTAGTTTTGTTACTGATGTAGTGACTGATTGAGCTGTGTACAAAACAAAACCCAAGATATAATATGATCTTAAAACCACGTGTTAGGGAGGCAAGGAAAACATGCCAGTCGCTTTTGTGTTCTAGAGCACAGGTGGATCGTAAAACCTCATCATATACTCTTTGATCTGGTCAAATTACAGCCTCCTTAGAGTGGGAGGAAAAAGTTGGGACTTTATGAGCCTATTTGATTTTTAGCATTTATGCGATAAGTTTGTCATGGTTTGGGTGCAGTTATGGAATGGCTTAATTATAGGTTGATCCAGCAAAGTTACCTGTATTTAAAGAGTTGCATAATGCTTCCTTGTTTGCCCAAGACTACTTTCAGTCTCTCACAATAATTTCAAGTGATAAAGATCATTTGCATTTAAAATCTAAGTTGTTTGGCTTTAGGTGGAGGTTGACTTTTTCTCAACAGCATATTTAACTTTAGCTCAAAAATCTAATGCTTTCTTAGAAAATGGAAAAAAAAATCACATACACACACACACACACACCCACACCCACACCCACACACACCCCCTTCCTGTTCCAAAGTTTCAGTGTCTCTAATTTTTTAAACAGGAGTTTGACTATTTCCCAGGGTTTATTCTACTGTCAGGTATATATGTATTGATATCATGCCTGTCCCACTTGATCAAATTGTGATTCTGATTTGTAATTTGCACACAGCCTATGAGTGTCTGTTGGCTCATATGCAAAGAATAACCTTTCTGAAATGTGCTTTGTCTAGGGGTCTTTGAAGCTGACCAAGGCTTTCCTTTCAGTTGCCACTGTAACCATAGGCCTTGTAACTGAAATTAGATACAGAGGTGATATTCATTTGACCAAATAGAAACCTTTATCTTCAGACTGAATTAATCTTGATCCAAAACTCCATTATCTAAATCTCTGCTAACTAGAAATTCACTGCATGATGATTACCTCATTTGTAGATGTCTACATTTTCAAATGCTTATGCTAAGCTTTTTGCCTTTTCCTCACAAACACGGTACTGCCTTTCCTGGTGTGCAGACAGCCCACTCAGATTCAGATTATGCAAAAGCGGGACTGCAACAACAGAGGGAAAATTGAAACAAAGGTGTTTGACATATGAAAAAAAAAAAAAGAGACAAAACATATCTTTTGAGAGGTAAGAAATTATACATAATGAGCATTCACACAAGACATGTCCTGAGGCCAAGGCTGAGAACAAAAGCAAAGGGGGAGAGAAAACTAGGGTAAGAAAGGGATCTGGAGGCTAGAGCTAAAGACAACAAGTCCCAAAATAGTATGAAGAGGCTGGGATCAGAGAACAGAACAAATTGCTTGGGGAGTTGCTTGAAAATAAGTAATGTTGGTTCTCCATAACACATGAAGCTAGTACTTCGGAGTTGCAGATTTCTTCAAGGTATTTGCTGATGGAAAGCATTGCATACAGTTTTCAAGGTTCCTCAGCCAAAGTAAGACTCCAAATGTTTGAAAACTGTTCAAAACAATGTATTACTTCTGTAGATCTCCTTGTTTATTTGTTGATCATCAGTATTACCTAGGCAATTTTAAATCCAGTAAATCTGATTTTTATACATAACCTTTTTTTTTATGTCACAGATTTATCTGTGACATAAAAGAGATATTATAGAAGTTTGAATGAATATTCACGTTGTTCCACTTGAATATATACTGAAAGGTAATAATCAATAAATATTTCAGTGGAAATCAACAATGCTTCTTGGGAAAACACACACTGTCCTCTAAAAAAAAAAAGATAAATCACAAAAGTTGTAAGGCCAAAACAAAAACCACGGCAAACAATTATAGATTTTATGGTAGTTTATTTTCAGTAGCAATTTTGTTAGACAAGCTGGTGCCCTTCTCATCTCAGGTACATTTCTGTTCTAATAAGATAGTTCTTCTAACCTAAAAAACTTGTCATATTCATTCAGGAGGCTGTGAATGGGATTGAAAGAGGAAGAACAGCATGTTTTGTAACAGTCTCCTGTTAAAAGAATGCTTTGCCCCCTTACTCTCCCCTTAGGAAAATACATAAAACCAGGAAAAATGCAAGATCAGCAAGAGACTTTGAACCTCATTTTCATTGTTATGCTTAAGTATAGCCCCAACTCGAGGCTGACTGAGGTTGGGGTGACTCAACTCAGTTTCAGGTCTTTTTTTCTTTCCCCTACCACCAGTTTCTCCACAGCTCAGTCATCCCAGCACAGAGGATGCAACCACCTCCATCTCATGAGTATGGCCAGCACACAAATGCTGAGCTCAGCCCTCTGATGCTGGCTAGCTCAATGAGGCAGCTTGGAGCATCACGGATCCTCCCCGTGCTGGCTGTGTGACCTCACTTCTTCTCCTCTTACAGTCCCATAGCACCAAAAAACACAGGGCTGGAAAGAGGGGCACCCTTGGTATGAGCTGAAAAACATAAGTGGCATAAATGTTGACAAGGAGTGAATATTAAGGCAGGTTCACTGCCTTCAAAGCTAAGGCGCAACCGGGTCTCCTTTCAAGAGAAGCAACTGCATCCGCTGACCCTGAGCCATGCAAAGGCACCAAAAGGAAGCAGCGAGTGGGTGACAGCAGTGGGTGACTCTCTGCTTTGAGGGACAGAGAGACCCAGCTGTCAGTCTGACCTGCTCTCTAGACAAGTTTGCTGCTTGCCCACTGAGAACTTACGAGAGAGAATTAAAGAGCAGACAATGTAGGTGACAAGGTAGTGAGCGTCTGCTGTGGATCCCCACCAGGAAGAACAAGTACATGAGGCTTTTCTTGGGCAGCCAGAAGCAGCTTCCCATCTACAGACCCTGGTCCTCATGGGGCATTTTAACCACCATGATACCTGCTGGAACGGCATAAGCAGCAGCTTGGCTGCTTGGAAAGCACAGTTTGGCAGAATAGGACCTGGGGCTCCTGGTGGATACCACGAGCCAATGTGCTTTTGCCACAGAGGCCAATGACATCTTGGGCTGCATTTGGAGTGTTGCTACCTGGTCGAAGGAAGTGATCCTTTCCTTCTAATCAGCACTGCTGAAGACACACCTGGAGTGCTGTGTCCAGTTCTGGGCTTCTCAGTACAAGAGAGACGTGGACATACTGAAGACAGTCCAAAGAAGGGACACAAAACAATGAAGGGACTGAAGCCTCTCTCCACTGAGAAAAGGCGGAGGAATATGAACTGTTCACCCTGGAGAAGGCTCAGGGGGGAACTTATTAATGTATACCAGTACCTGAAGTGAAGGAGCATAGGTGCCAAAGCCAGGCTCTTTCCAGTGGTGCCCAGAACACAGGCAGCACCATGTGCAGACCAGGAAGCATATTTTTACTTTGAAGGTGACTGAGAACTGGAAGAGTTTTCCCAGAGAGGTTGTAGTCTCCATCCTTGGAGATACTCAAAATCCACGTGGCCCAGAACAACCAGCTGTAAGTGGCCACGCATGAGCAAAGAGGATGGACCAGAGGGCTGCCAGAGGTCCCTTCCAACCTCAGCCATTCTGCAAATTTCCCTTTCCTTGAAGCCAAATAACCAAACTTTACATTTCACTTGTCTCCTGAGCATAATATCATAACCCCCACTATACCGATATTCTGCAGCTTTATGTGCCAAACACGTTAAAATTTGGGTTATCTGCTGCTACTGGTTTTCAAATGGTTTTTATGAGGTTTTCAAAGTAAGCATTGTATAATTTTTACAATTTACCAGCAAGATGACAGAGCAATGCTTTGTATTTTTAACAACCTTAATTCGCCAAGTATAAACTCCAGCTAGACCCGCCCCCCACAGCTCATGCTGCATGGACAAGTACTACTAGCATTACAGCACTGTAGTGGCACAAAGCCACTTAAATTAAAATTTAAAAATCCAATCCCCTTCAGAAACAGGCATACTTATCTTCATAAAATGGCTCACGCTCAAGAAATGAAGAGTTTTTATAGAACATCCTTTTATTTTGCAAAAAAATTTATTACTCACTGTTGTACAAAATATACCTAAAAATATGATGTTAAGATCATTTTGGCACAGCTAGGTACTTTGCAGATTACCTAGCTGAAGGGAAGAAATCTTCACAATTTTTAAGGCAATTCAAGACAGTAACAACAAGTGAATTACACATTTTGAAATAATCCATTTATAAGCTTTACACAAATATTACCTGGTACTTGGTATCTGTAAACTTTAATGCTTTATACAAATTTTCCATTCACATAATTAGAAGACACAATGAAAATAAAGTTTTACAGTTCTTTTTTTAAAGCATCTCACTTCTACTCTTGGTTTTACAGAAATAGCTGATTCAACTCAGAATTTTTATTTTTAAAAGGGACAAAGGAGTAAAAGTGACTCCAGATGTCTACTTTGTTTAAAAATGGAAAAAAAAAGTAATTATCTATGTTTGCTGAAATGTTAAAAAAAATAAAACAAATAAAACATTTTTAAGGTAAATTAGAGTGGAAAAGCATTATTTTTATTTAAATAGTGTATTATTTTAACTCTAGGGTGGTAAGTTAGCAACCATCTACTTAAAACAGCCAACACTGATTCAATTTAAGCTCATACAGATTTGGTCTATTCTTTTAGAAAAGTACTACTACTATATTTCATGAGGAAAGAAACCATACTTACAGGGGTTTCTCTACACCACCCTCCAAGTAATTTTCAAAGGAGTGCAGTCATTATTTATCCTAGGTCCTTCTGAACCACAGGATTTTTATATAATTTAAAATACAAACAAATAAAAACACCACCAAGCATTAAGAGACGGAGGGAGAGACCTTACTATTACCTTAAAAAGTGTATAGCCAGTAACTAAACATAAAGATGCAAGACACAAAGCACCAAGAAAATCACTAGGGGACAGATCTTCACCTGGCATAAAGTCAGCATAGCTCCACTGGCAACAGCAGAGCAATGCTGACTTGTATCAATCACAGATCTCACTGTCCACGTACAGAGGAATTCATTTATGTTAGTGATAAAGATGAGCAGTGTTCAGAATAGAAGTGTTAGCACACATTTTTTAAATGAACTAAGTTCGTAACACCTTGCTTCTCATCTAGTATTTTGCTGCTGCTGACTGTCACTCTTACCACTGGCAGTGTATCTACTTCAGGATACCACTGTCATTACCACTTTCAAATGAAACACTAAAATATATTTAACATTGGTCTACAAAGTTTTAACCACAGCTAGTTTTTACCAGAAATATTCTGAAGCCCATTTACAGTGTAAAACATAAGGTTTAAAAAGTACTATTTTATAATGTTCTTAAGTTTTTATACTGTTATGGGTTTTCACTGACCATAATTCATATGGAATGAACTGCAATCACTGGAAGTCAGCAGTAACTGAAATTTAGAGCAGCATGACTCTTGGTTGTTACCAATTATTCCTTTTACAGATCATTAGCTATAGTAAATTTTTTAAAATATCCCTAAGGCATATGTTTACAGAGCAAACCCTAAAAGCAGACTTATAGCTACAGAAATAAGTAATTGCACAAGTTTCTCATAGGCACGGAGATGTCCTTTTAAGGCACAAGAGAATTCCCAGAGTGCAGAAGACAGATTACTTAACCAGGAGTGCAAACATTAAAAAAACACTTAAAACCTGGGAAGCAGAGGTGGAGTTCCACCTGCTGCTTATGGCGGCATTCAGGTCCCACTGCTGTCATCTGCCAAAGGTATTTCAGTTTTGTGTGTTTGTATATATATATATAGTGTATATGTATGCTTAATCTAGTACGGTAACAAATGGGATTCAGATGGTTTCTGCCAGAGATGTGTGTAAACGCTGACCTCTACAACTACCCCATATTACACTCAAAACAGATAGTTTCTCCCAGTGTAATTTTGCATCTCAATAACAAGAAATCTCTAAAACACATTATTAATGCAGTGTGCTCAATCCATTTGAGCCGTATCTTCTGTCAAGTTCTACTTTCAAAAAGAAACAGTTTAATGAAGTCTGTAACAGGGCAAGTAGAAAAGGTAGTGGTAGCTACACTGGACAAAACTCTTGGCAATGGTCATCATTTCTGCAATGATACAATTTAAAAGCTTGCAAGAAACTGAGGTACAAACTTATGTGAAGTAAACATGAGATTTATATTGCATTCATTTGAAGTATGATAGTTTCCTCTACTGCATGATTTTTTTTTTTTTGATCTCTTATTTCCTTAAAAGAAAAATACATCCTCGCATACAATGCTGATACCCTATGTGGTGATGCCATAAATCCCTTAGGATAGCAAGTTTGATGGGTGGTAACCCATTAGGAGAAAAATATATTTTTGAATATTATTTTACATATATACAATATATATATATATTTAATTTTCAATCAAAATGTAAAGTTTTCTAATATATTCATGAGTATTTTTATGTCCAAAATGAAAAAATATTTTGCATCTCAGTTCATATAAGTTAAAAGTTAACAAGGTATTGGATATCCACCAACAATATTATTTGCTTCATTTCTACAAAATTAAAAGAAAACAAAGAAACAGTGAGTTATAAAGCTTTCCTTTTCCAAAGCCAAATACAAGAAAATTTTGAAGCTGGAGAATTAATTAAAAGAACACCAAGTTTTGCATTGTGAGTAATCACAAAGAATGTAAAATGTAATCTAAGTAGAAACTAGCATTACTATATTAACCTAAAGAAAAAATATTTTTAATCTTTTTTCTGATAGAATGTGTCCAGTGTAAGAAAATGTAAATTTAAAGCAAGAGTTATTTACACTCTCACCAGTGTATCTTAATTTTGATAAACCTCTGCCCCCCTCAATTCCAAAGTACCTAATATCACAAACGTATGACAGCCACTTATTTACAGGTTTTTTCAGCACTGTGAAAGGCACATTTATCTTTTGATGCATGTTTCTGCTAATGTCCTAAACTTGGGTTCCAACTGATCTAAGAAGTCAAGTGCCTCTTCTTCATGCTGATCACTGCAGCAGCCTACAGAGCCAGCCAAGGATCCTTTTCCTTCATAGTTATATGAAAGGAGATAATCTTCAGAATGCTTCTGTTCTTCATCCTGTCTGCATAGGTGCACCTTCTGGATAGGAACAGAACAGATCTTATTATTTTCTTAAATTGTTATCCTAAACATATTGCAAAAAAATAATTTCTTTTTGATTTACCTTTCATTCAATTATTTTTAATCAGAGTGTGTCCTCTAATGGATTCCTACATACAAAAAATGCACATGATTGGTCTATATCATTAAGACTACAAAATATAAGTATTAAATAAAGAAATAATTTCTACTAATCATGTATGTAACAATAAAAGAGGAAGAACCTGTTTAAATAACCTGTTAAGCAACTAAAATGCACTGAAAATTAAAAGACTGATTTATACATAACTAGTTAGGCAAGTAGTGAGAGTTATTTGATGTCCAAGAAATAGAGTGACTACATTTCTAATGCTCTACATTCATTCCTGCTCCATTGCTAAGTTAAGTATGAGGTTTAAATTAGCACAAGGCAAGCAGCTGGAATAAAAGCAACCAGACATTCTCAAAAAAACCTCACAAAAGCTTCAGTAATTATTCTAAATTATTCAAAATGAAAAATAGTACACTGCCTATAGTTTAAGCCAAGAAAAGAAAGTAATTTACACTTACGTATGAAATATGTCAAGGATTACTCCTTGAAAGAGCAATATTCCAAAGGGGACGCAGAGGAGAAAAGGAGAGGAAAAATGAAATGAAACCAAAACCAGAAAACCACCTTTCTAGCACATTTACATGTCTTCTTTGAAAAGTCTGTATATATTGACCATAACCTACACTTCAAAGAAAATCAGTTTCAGAACACTTACTTCGCCTAAGCGAGGATGTGTGAAATTATGCCACTCTGAGTAGGAGTATCTACATGTATCCATCATAGGCTGTCCTCCTCCTTCTTTAACTGATCCC
Organism: Rhagologus leucostigma; assembly: GCA_013397725.1. Lineage (NCBI taxonomy): Eukaryota > Metazoa > Chordata > Aves > Passeriformes > Rhagologus > Rhagologus leucostigma. The sequence continues at coordinate 434,342 of VZTD01002141.1, forward strand.
AGAGTCTGATGTCCACCTCCCTTGACTGATTCCAAGGTATGCCCTCTTCCTTTTACAATTTCAAATGTTTGCTGCTCTCCTGTTTTTACTCCATACCCTCCTTGATCACATGTATTTTGTAGAGGAATTATATTGTGATCCTAAACAAAACAAAACAAAACAAAAGCAGTAGTGAGGATATCTTTTCTTTCCTCCTTTTTTTTCGTTTTTAATTCAAAAGATGAAACGGCAATCAGAAACAACCACAACTGAAACTTGAGAAATCTCCATCTTGGCACTGTGATATTTTGAACAAAAGGCTATCCTTAGTTCTTAGTGTATAAAGATCAGTAAATCATCTTTGGAAAGGTTACTATGACAAGAGAGAAGAGTGGATATCTGCATTTAAATATGAGATCAAAAAACTGAGGTTTTATCCCAGTGAAAGGTGTGAAAATACTAGTTTATAATGGCATAGTATGCTTCATAGGCAACAAGAAATTTGACGCTTGCCACCATAAGGATTTCTTGGTTTTCAACATGAAATATCATTTTTAAACTTATCTCCTCTTCTTGGGGAGGACAATGTCAGGGGGTGGAGGACAACAGAAAAGAGGTAGAATCTAAAGAGCTAAGTTCTTGTGCATGAATACAGTCCTGGACTGAACTATGTTCATGGCAGATTGAAAGAAGTTTAGATGCCAAAAGCAATAAAAATTTCATAAACATGGACTGTTTATGAAATCAACTGCATTTGGGGAAACATTTCTCAGGGGAAAGGCAGAAATTGCACATGCAATTTACAACAGCTATCTGCTAAATATAAAACTCCTTCTCCAAGGAAAAATAATGTTTTGCCATAAACACACATTCAATATAGGCAAAATAATAAATTTCCATCTAATCTCATTGTTAGAAATGACTGAAAATGTTATTAAAATGTTCACCTGAAGCTTTCAAGCAAATCCTTAAAATCTGGAAGAATTACAAGCAGCCAGCCTAACGACTACAAGGTATGTTTAAATGTATATGGTACTACCACCTCTGCCTAAAGTAAGAATTTTCAAATTCTTGTTAAATACCAAAGTACATCTAATGATCCCTACGTTGATTGCTTATTTCCTTTACCAAATCACTTACTTGCAGGTGGTCCTGTTCTCAAACTATGGACATCTTAACTGCAAGTTTCTACACTGAAACAAACAGACAACTTACCATCACTTCTTCTCCTGGAGCTTCTGTGTTTGAAATTATTAAATTGTGATTGGCACAATCATCAGTCACCTGCCGGTGCATTACCCCAGCGCCACAGCAGCCACAAATTGTGATCAGGATTACTATGGAAAAGGAAATAATACTTTAAACTTTACGTCACAACGGGATCTACTTACATTAGATAAGGGCCTAAGATTAGATTAGATTTTAAGGGCCTAAGTATCATGTATGGTTTCAAAAAATAATTAATTTCCAAAAATGCCCATACTCAAAGTTGTATATATTCCCATTTTTTTTTTCAAACAGTATAGGGAGTACTCACTGCATTGCTGAATTATCTCATTTTTCTAAAACACATCTGGTTTTCCCAAAGGAAATGCAAGCATCCTTTATGAAACCACTGTGACTTACACAATTTCATAGTAATGAAAAATTTAGATCCAAATCCAGGTGAAAAATCGTGACTTAAGCCTACAATAAGGTTATGCATAAGATATTTTTCATCTCTGAATATGCAGATGTCAAATTATGTCATAAGGACCTAATATGCAAGCTGAATGTCCCAATATGAAAAACGTCTGCTTCACAGGAAACGTCAGCAGAACCCTGGAGGACTTCCAGCATTATGCTACAGAACAATCTTATTTAATCCCTTGTATTCATTTTACTCTTCTTTATAATACTACTTTTTGTTGTCAGAGACTCACCCAGAAATGACTTGGAATAAAAGAATCATGTACAACTAATACCTCTCCTAAACAAATGACTAAACCTTTCATTCAGAGAGCCATTTTCTTCTTCACTTTTTGTTAGCTTAAAAATAAAGAAGCCCACGAGGAACAGAACAGTTCTGCCTAACTGCCCACTGAGCAATCTGATCTCTGAACATATAAACTTCTGTGAAAATTGGCCAAGAGCCACCTTCAAGCTAATTTAGCTTCTGTAACATCAGCTGTCAGTGAGATCTGCATCAGTGATTCCAGCAGGTTGCCTCCTGATGCTGACAGATGGGAAGAAGACATCCATGACAGGACTGAGTAGAGGATACACAGAGTAAAACCTATCCACAGTAAAATAAAGGATCTGTTTGCAAGTGTTGCAGTCAAGAGGCAATGAAAAAGAGGTAGGTGACATTTCACACAGTTCCTCTATTGCATGTTCCCACATCTGAAAATTCCACCTTCAGGCTATGTCCCAAATTTGGGTACTTGCCCTGTTGAGATAAAACATTGATCTAGCTAGCCTTCAAAACATGTCCAGGTCCCAGTGTTCTAGCTACTTAAGTAAAAACAGCTAGCTGAGATTTAACAGGAGCAAGACAGTTTAACTATTACCAGACAAAATGGGTAAGAAAGAAGGGAAAAAAAAAAAACAACCTAAATTCTGAAATGGTAACTATTTTAGCATGTCCTCTGTGATTTTTAAGGATGTTATTAGTCAGACTATGTTTGATTTTGGAAAAAAAAAAAAGACTTGGGTTTGCTATTATATATCACTGTCATCGTCTCACTGGTTAACAGCAATATAGCCCTTCCCAGAATCTGTTAGGTTTTGGGCACCTCCAGCAATACAACATATATTGAAGGTTTTGGTCTGTTGTGAACTATTCGACCTGTCCTTTTATGTTTCTGCACCTCAGATGGGGCAATCCTGGTTGTGTGTACAGACTGGGGAATGAGATGCTGGAAAGCAGGGCTGCAGAAAGGGACCTGGGGGTCCTGGTCACTGGCAAATTGAATGAGTCAGCAGTGCCCTGGCAGCCAGGAGGGCCAACCCTCTCCTGGGGGGCATCAGGCACAGCATCGCCAGCCGGGCAAGGGAGGGGATTGTCCTGCTCTGCTCTGCAGTGGGGCAGCCTCACCTCGAGTGCTGGGGGCAGCTTTGGGTGCCACAATATAAAAAAGACATTAAGTTCTTAGAGAGCATCCAAAGGAGGGCCGTGAGGATGGGGAAGGGCCTTGAGGGGAAGCTGTATAAGTAGTGGCTCAGGTCACTTGGTTTGTTCCGCCTGGAGAAGAGGAGACCTCTTTGCAGTCTACAACTTCCTCACAAGGGGAAGCAGAGGGGCAGACACTGATCTCTTCACTCTTTTCACTAGTGACAGGACTCAAGCAAATGGCATTAAGCTCAGTCTGGGGAGATTTAGGGTGGATATCAGGAAAAGGTTCTTCACACAGAGGGTGGCTGGGCACTGGAACAGGCTCCCCAGGGAAGTGGTCACAGCACCAGCCTGACAGAGTTCGAGAAGCGTTTGGACAATGCTCCCAGGCACATGGTGTGGTTCTTGGGGTGTCCTGTGCAGGGCCAGGATTTGGACTCGATGATCCTGCTGGGTCCCTTCCAACTCAATATATTTATGGTTCCATGATTATATAGGCTCTTGTAAAATCCCTTGTGAAATCCCATGTCTCAGATACTCCATATTTTAATCCACAACACAAGAGAAATCACAAAATGCTTTGGGAAACTGATTTCAGCATTCCTAGAAACAGAAATGTTTCTAGAACTCACAGACTTTTTTGAAGTCTTTTGGTTCAAGTGCAAAATGCAGGGGTTTTCAGCCTCACTTACATGAACATATAGAACATCTCACGCAAAATATGCTTAAAGAAATAAAAAAATCCACACACAGTAACTACAGCACAAGACAAGAGCAGGAAGCCTGTGATACTGATACAAGTAGAGCGGGTACTTTAAGTCAGTGATGGCAGCTGTACAACCTCCAAAACAAAAAATGTTTGTATCAAGTTTGAATGAGGCTCTCTCAGCTAATTTTATAGTTAAGTGAATTGCACTTTGTGTTTTAAAAAAAGTGTACTTACGCAGCAATAATAACGATCCTAAGATCATTGCAAGGATGGCCCAGAGACCAAGGGTAACATTTCCACCAGAAAGCTGACGAGGTCTGCCGTCACATTCAGTTGGAGTAACACAATCGCAGAGGTTAACTCTTACAGTGTTCTCTCCTATCTTTCCTCCATTATCAATCACACTTACAGGAATTTTATAAATTCCATATGGAATATCACCCTTTGGTGAAAGATACCAAGAATTATCTGTAAAAAAAAGACAAAACCAGATCTAGAGTCAACAATACCTACAATTCAGTTGTCACAAATGTGACCATAATCACAATTTTCCCTTCTGCTACAGCTATACTGCTACCAGATCCACATAAATTACTTTAAAGTTAGATTAAATGTGTTGATACAAAACTACATCTTGAAAGGATTTATACTTTCAGCACCTTTTAAATGTTAGAACTGAAAAAGCATACCCTAGACAACCTTCTGAAAATATATAATTTGAAACTCTGAAATTAGTTCATTATAGGAAATGACACTACTTGGGCTTACTAATAAAGACCAAAAACTAAACTGACATTTATTAAAAAGACTTTTGGTAGCGTGATTGGAATAATTAATTGTAAACTTAATTTCTACCTCTTCTACTCTTTAGTTCTATTGCTGTATCAGTGAGAATGACTCCTTCCACTGGAGAATAAAAATCCATTTAATCTGCTGCCTTGTTTAGAGGCAACAATTAATGACCATATGCTTTAAGGAAAGAAATAATTTGTAAAAAAATGTACAAGACTAACACTGATATACGCAACGGTTGTTTAACAACATGTATCATCTAAAATGTGGTTTTCAATTTGCCTAATATAAACTTAGAAAATATTAGATGTCTTTGTTTTCAGACTTTTCTGTCGTTTGCCTTTCTTTAGTGAATATATGATGGAACACTTCAGAATCAGACCCTTTTCAACTAATTCATGTCACCTCAGTAGCAAATGTATGTGATGTTCTTGTTGCCATCATCTGGCAACCACTGGGAAACCACCACCAGCTATAACTTTTTATATCAACAAATTTTAGGAAACAGTGATTCCTTTGCTAATAAATTTTTTATCTACTTCTATAAAAATTATAAAAATAACAAATATATTAAAGGAGATAGGCTTTCTTTCATCCAGCGCAGCTTTACCAAAAATGTGCTGGGTAACAGCAGTAGCAACAAAAAAACTTTCAGTACTTTTTTTTTTTGTCAGCCTGTAATCAGTTTCAGGTAAAGTTTCAGTTTCCCAGTTCTGCACCATGATAACAGACTAAGAAAAGTTCTATTTGTCTTTGGAATACTAGCCATTTCATTCTTAAATTCCTTATGAACTATGAACCTATAGTTCCTTTTCCAGGTGCTGATGCAACACATTACATCAGGTTTTGTTCTTTCTCCTAATCTTCTTACATCGTAATTTCAGGCAGCAGCTGATTGCTGACCCAAGGATGCTGGGGACAGATTCTTATTTACGCTTTAATAGACAGATATAATATTTTTCTCCTTGCCTTTGGGATGCCAACAGTGTCATCTTCTCTACGGGTCCCTTTCCACTAGAGAGGAACTAGAGGGACCACTAAAGACCATCAGTGAGCCCCACAGTTGCTCCACTGACTACATCAATTCCAAACAGAGATTCATCCAACCTATTCTTGCAGACCATCCAAGGGAGAGACAGCAAAGCCTCCTCTGGCAGCCTGCAGCTAAGTAAGGAGGAGGAAGTTTTAACATACCATCATGTGGAGTTAACTTCCACATGGAAGCCAGGTTTCGGTCAGTTATGCGATACACAAAGGGTGCGCTGTAAGGGGCCTCATCACCATCCTGTGCCGTGAGGCAGATTGGTTTTCTGTCTCTGCACATGATATAGTCCGTTTGACTGATTCGTGGGAAATTCTTGTTGCCAGGCACGATGCAAACCTGAATTGTTCCAGTGCCTGTTTTACCATCTACGAGATAAAAATAACTAGGTTTAGCACTTACTTCTAACATTCACATATTAATTTCTAGTCCAAACTTTCACAATTAAATATCATCAACTGTAATATCCATGTTTAGAAGTAAGGTAGAAAGCAACTGCTGATTTAGCCAGAGAGAGAGGGGGGGTTCTCACAGCTCTCTCTTGGCTGCTTCTCTTTGCTTGGCTGGTTGCAAATGCATCAAGCAGCTTCCACATCTCCATATTCTGCTTGTGCAGACTGTATTTTGTTGAGCATGTGTGTCTGTGTGGGAACACATACTACTCTAACAGAAGGATAAGAAGAGAAAGAGCTCATAAGCCAGGAAAGGATAAGAAGAGAAGGAGCTCATAAGCCAGGAGTAAAGGACACTAAGACAGAGACAAAAGCAGAAAGTGAAGATTTCCAGCCTTTAACTTGTGGAAAGAGAAAATTAATTACACTTTCACTATCTTCACCTCCCCTGGGAACACAATCACTTAGGAAACAGGGGACTTCTTTCTGTCCTCTACCCTCTTAAGTCACCAGGCTTATTAATCAATTAGTCATTAGTTAGGCACATATTATGTCACCAAAGTCTACATGCAAGAAGTGAATGAACTCTTCCTCCTAATTACAGTTTTTTCCAGTACACAAATGGTCAATGCTTGTATATGCCTTCCAGTGAAATTACATCACGTCTACATTTTAATCCTTTCTCTAGAAACAGTTGACTGCAGATGCCTGTATCACATTTACTTTATAGACAACAGAAGTTCTAAACAATTTAAATTTGTATTATTTACATTGAACTTTAACATGCATACTTGGACAGAGTTAGAATTTTTTGCTGCAAGGTCAACAACTTCTTTTCAAAAAGTCCTCTCTACTTCCTCTGTTGTCTAGCTCACAGCTGCCAGGAGCTATCACTCAAAAAAGAATAGTCAAGAAATAGAAGAAATATAATCCAGAGGAAAATCTCTCAATTTAAAATTACTGAAGGATTTTAAACGGGGCAGATAACTTCTCAAAACACTGAGATCTTGCCTGATTTCTAAAGACTCTCCCTGCTAAATAATATTCCCTAAGCATTTGACAGAGCTATCACAAAGACAAGACAATGGACTAGGTGGGCCACTGGTCTGAAGCACTACAGTTGTCCCACTAAATTTGCACATAAACATCTGTTACAGACTACAGAAAATGCCAATAACATTTAGTACTCACTTCTGTCTATTGCAAGGACTGTGATATTGCATTGACCTCGTCTCATTTCTCCTATGTCTCGGTCCAAGACCCTAACAGTTCTGACTTCACCTGATTTGTCATCTATGTTGATCCAATTACACTGGCCAGGTGGTATCCGGTATCTGTGAAGAATAATTTGTCTTGTTAAAGATCCCAGACGTAGCACACGTGTGTGTACACACTCACATATTTACATACATGTATTCATATACACTGATGGGTGTGCAGGTGCACACATACGTGCAGCCTCAACAACTATTTCCCCCTTCCCGTATCCCACCCATGCTGTACTCCAAAAAAACCTAGTAGGTACGGTTGTTTCATACCTTATGCCCTCACTATTTCCAGTTTCTGGATCTTCTGCTACATATCTCCCAATAGCTGTCCCAATATCTTCGCATTCTTTAACGTCCAAGCGCAACAGACAGGGTTTAAACACCGGTCCCTCATCCACATCCAGGACATGCACGGTGACAGAGCAGGTGCTCTGGGAAAGTTGCTGTGAATGGGGAGCCAGTAGGTAGGGTGCCTCATTGTTGACTCCAATCACCAGGATCCTTTGCTTGGCGGTTTCATAGTCCAGTCCCTGTAACAAAGGTGAGGTGTTGGTTTTTTTCCTTCAAACTAATACAAAACTTAACATTGTTTTTACCACGCCATTATTACAGCTGAAACTGTACCCCATTTATTTACAAAAGAAGCCAGCTATCCTCAAATATCCACCTTGAGACAGAGTAAAAGGACATGATTGTTTTAAAAAAAATGTTAAGTTTCAAGCTAGTCAAAGAAAAAGGCCTGAGAAAATAAGAGCAGGTACCTAATAAGACAAGCAGTACCACTGCAAAATTTTCGATAAATATTCTGAAAATGAATTACTAAAAGACGAGAAAGCAATTAAATATTGTGGGGGATTTTCTTCTTCTATATTTACTTAGCCAAATTTTAGCTTAGATGTATTTCCTTTCCACCACTAACTAATCACACTTCTTTCTAGTAGCTGCAAATCCATCTGAGAATTTACAGAGTTGACAGTAAGTAGCTACCATTTATTCTTCAGACACCTTCTCCAAAATCATCATATGCCTTTAACAGAGATAATTTTATGCTAAAGTCATTATATTCTCTAGTCTACTACAGCATTACAATAAATGTAAGAAATTTCAGCTGTGTTCATATACCAGGGACAGAGCTTTAGAAAAAATTCTAATGATTAGAAGGAACAAAAAAACCATAATAAATAGTATTAATTAAAAAAATTACTAGTATCTCTATCTCTACAATTTACACATTCAAATTTTAATATTAATCTTTTCTGCTCCTTAGAAGTTACCTCTAATGGCAGTTTTAACAGGTAATGAAAAAGAGGCATGAAGAGGCAAAGGGATGTGCTGGAGTACAGATACAATTGGCATTTTAGCTCATATCTGCAAAGCACTTATAACAAGTAACTAAACTGACACAAAGTCTTATATGTATATGGACTTCCTCACATGCCAGAAAAGCAAACCTGAAGTCAGGACACTGCAAAATAAAACCTGGAGAGCTTTTTGCTGAAATAGTAAGTTTATTTAACTCCCAGAGAGAACAAGACAGGAGAAGGTACTCAACCTTTCCCTGCTTTGCTACTCTCACATTTCTGTTAGAAACCATGAAGCATTCTTCAGTTACATCTCTAAGACTAAACAACTCCAACTGTGGAACCAGGCAAAAGCACCAAGCTCTTCCGAACTTATAAACCAAATTCTTTGAATTCTAAGCACAAAAAATTGAGGAACAGTCTGGAAGATAAGCTTTGTGTGTTATGTGCCATACTTGAGCCTCAATCGCTGTGCATAACGCAATCTGCTCTTCAAGTGAGTTCAGGTCACAAGAAAGTCTGATGAGCCTTACAGTTATTCTTTGAATAAAAATGATTCCTAGATTGTTGGTTTTAAACCCAAAACTTAAAAATCCATACATTTTCCTCTAGCCCTTCAATTTTTACTTACCTTAACAACACACAGTATTCCTTCGTTTGTGTTTTTGTCTGTTGTAATTTCAAAGGCCTGATCATCATTTCCTCTTATAATTTCATATACTGCTCCTGAGCCAGGTGAACCAGCTTCATCAAGATCAACAACAGAGACTCTCAGTATTTCTACACTCACTCTGTTTTCCTCCACTCGTGTTTCATACTTGGAGTACACAAAAAAAAAAAATCAATTGAAATCAGAAAATACTGTTCCATGAGGCAGGTCTGAAGAACACCATATTTAAACAAGACAACTTCAACCTAAGGGGTCAATTTACCAAGCTGCTGTATTGATTTATTTTGTTTCCATAAATTAGCGTATTTTCCCCACTCCTTCCTTATACATGCATCAAACAGTAAACCTTTCCTGACAGCACAGTTGAAATCTCAGCTTCTTCATACACTCAAACTATCACTGACATAATTCTGGAATTCTCCTTCCAGGAGAGGTAAATTAGCACAGTTTCCCTCAGTTACATCAGCTATAGATTCTAATTTGCGTACAACATGATCAAGCTGAGAATCAGAAAAGGAATCGGGCTAAATTAAAAAATATATAAATAAACAAACCAACAAGAACTTGAAGAAAAGCCAAGAAGGATTAAATACATCTCTACCCGGATGGCAACAGATAAAAGGATTTTTTGTATGCTTTATCTTTTTAAAGAGCTGTGTTATTCTGTACAAGCTGAAGAAGAGCAGGTAAGAGTGATTCTCCAATAATATTACTGATTATATTCTACAGTAATGAACAGAAAGGGTAAACTACATGTATTCCTTATGAATAATCAATTATTTTTTCATACATTTCGTATTACAAAACCTCCTGTAGTATTTGAGATGTGTACATGGTTATTGAGACAAACTCTTTGCCCTGAATCATACACATGGCTGGAATAAGACAAGACATTTACATTGGCATTAACTGTCTCAGGGCGTTAGGCTTCATATTTGAGGGACTGTCCATCAGGAAATTAGAAAGGGGATGAAAATACTTTTTTTTTTAACCTTTATGCAGACATTTTACTTATGCAGACTTACTTGTAACTGTTTAAAGGATGGTGCATTGTCATTCGTATCTTCAATTTTGATGACAACTGTTCCTGTAGTGCACAAACCAAAAGGCTGACCTGCCATATCTCTCACTTCAACTAACAAAGTGTAACTGGGTACGAGCTAAAAAGAATAAAAGCATACAGAAGTTTGTCATATTCACTTTTTTAATTGCATAGTTACACACAGGAGTAGAATTAAATTTCACTCCTGTTCTACAACTCTGCCCTAAATTCAGTGCTCCTGACAAAATGAGACAATTCGCTTTGGGGCTTTTTGCCCTATAGCTCAAAAGGAAAAGCAGCAAAATATTTTTCCGTGGCTAAGCAGTGCTCAGTTCAGCACCTGTTAGTAATATGCATGCTGTATCTTGTATCAAATAAAGCTTCTCATGACATCAGCATTATTTTCCAAAACCTGAAGTTTTGGAATATACAGATGACACACTTTCATCTGCTATTTGTCTGCCCTTTGGAGCAACAGAGGTTGCCAGCAGGTAAATAGTTTCAATGCATGTCTCTTATTTCGCTGAGGATGAATGAAAGCTGTGCTGCAACCAGCCTCTGTCTGGGCAATACAGGACAAGGCAATGCCTGCCACTTGTCAGAGTCTGGCATCAAAGGAGTCAGTGTCCTTATCAGTTCCAAGGGGCTCCCTGACAAGCAGACCACTTAAATCCCTGACTTGAACCAGAACAGCAGAAAGCTTTTTTTTAATGTGAACAACCAAGGAAACGGGGACCGGGGAAGAAAAGTGTGGGCAGAGGGGAGGGAAGGGAACACAAGACAGTACAGACGGATTAGGCACAAAAAGAGGAAGTTTTTAAATCAAGACAATAACTCTAGTTCTGAACGCCTGAAAGTAGCATTCGGTTTCTCTGGTGCAGGAAAGAAATCTCCTGTTGTACTTCGTAAGTTTATCTTTAAAAGACAGGCAGTGGACTAGTTTTTCAATCCTTCCTTCCTTCAAGTAGTCACCGTGACAGGTTCCTTAGTCACAGTGATGCTCACAATAGCTGCAATTTTCTGTGGCTGAAAGAGTTGAGCACTGTATCTGCAAGTGCAAAATTTTGCAACATGCTGTTTTACATGGATTTTCAGCCATGAAACAACGCAAGTATGCCATAATATAACCCCTTTAATCTTCAGAAAAGATTTGCCTGTAGCAATGTTTTCTAGAATGACTGTCTTATGCTAGAATTATTATTTTGATTTACACACGCCTGTCATTTTTCTTCTAGTGTAAACTCTCTCTCACATGACATTCTATCAAAAATCAAGAGCAATACAAGAAATCTTGTATCTTATTTGCTTGAAAGCCAGCTGTTAAAAATAAACGGGTGGCACTTCAACTTTGAGAAATGGTATATCACTGTATAGGTTTCAACTATTGGAGGTATTTCTGGTTAATATAGGATGACTGACTACTTCCAGAGAAACTGGTTCATCTTCTCTGTGAAGAAGCAAGAAGCACCGCAAATTAAGCTTAATTAGGAGGAAACAGTGGCTTACGGGATTCTTGAACACAGAAAGAATAAAAAATCCATAGGTTGAACAGCTGAGCAGTATGAAGTTCTCTGCCAAGGTTAGCTAGAATATGGTAACCTATGCAGAAACTCTCTGGACTAACTCTCTGGAGAGGTCTCTGAAAAGCTTCAGAAGGTCCTTAGAGACATTAACAAAAAATGGGTAACAGAAGCTATGTCTGGTGATTCCCATGCCAGCACTTCATAGAATCATAGGAAGGCTTGGGTTGGAAGGGACTCTAAAGATCATCTAGTTCCAACCTGCCAATGCCATGAAATTCCACCCCATGAGCTTCCACCCACTAAATCAGTTTTCTCAGGGCTCTATACAATCTGGCCTTGAACGCTTCCAGGGATGAGGCATCCACAAGCTCTCTGGGCAACCTGCTCCAGTGCCTCACTACCCTCTGAGTAAAGAATTTCTCCCCAACATCTAACCTAAGTATCTCCTCTTTTAGTTTAAAACTACTTCCCATTGTCCTATCACTATCTGCCCATGCAAAAAAAGTCACTCTTCTTTTTTATAAGCCCGCTTTAAGAACTAAAAGGCTGTAATGAGTCTTCTCTTCCCAAGGCTGAACAGCTCCAACTCTCTCAGCCTGTCTTCACAGAAGAGGTGCTCCAACTTTTGGATATGAACTTCTTCACATCCCTCCTCTGGACCTGCTCTAACAAGTCCATGCCCTTCCTGTGCTGAGGAGCCCAGAGCTGGATGCAGCCCTGCAGGTAGGGTCTCACAAGGGCAGAGCAGAGTGATATTAAGAAGCTATCCGTGTGCACTAGATGACAGCTGAGAATGTCTCAGGAAAGATCACCTCTCTGTCCAGCTGCGGCAGTAATACAGAGATGACACCAGTGTCACCATGTAAAGAAAACGCTGGGGTAATTGGTGGGGTTTGTGACACAATGCGGTATTTCAACGTGGTATGCAGAGTATAAGGCTCATCTCTGTCCTCTGCAATCACTTTTCCAACAACAACACCTGTGAACACAACACAGCAATTTTTAGTTCCGGAAAAATCTGCAAACAGTAAAAAATTATTCTAACAGGTATTTCTGTTTTAAACATGTGAAAATAGCTATTTGATCATTTAGCTCTAACATCTAAAACACAATAAATAGCAGCAAAAATAAAGTAATTATTGTGTAAAATTATCTATTCAGTCCTCTGGGCAATTTTTTTTTCGTTCTTAGATAAAGTTGTGATTATTGCAGCTGTCAAAAGAGAATAATCAAAAGAAATACTCAGAGTTTTTATTTCAATTAGTGTTTTTGACATTGACTTCTAATTAAGCATCTCAAACACAGCTGAACAGGTGTTGCCAGGGGGCTGGAGCTTTCTGACCTGGTTCAAACTGTTCTACCACCTCACACAGAGCGGTGCTGTACCACATCCCCGTAGCCCCACTGGGTTTGGAACTTCTCTTTATATCAATAGCTTACACAGTAAGAAGTAGAGCAATTCAGAGAATGAAATGCAAGTGGTCTTTTGGGATAATGGGGAAGATACTGCCTTCTTTTTTGTGAAGCAAGTCAGACTTTCTCCACTCTATGACCCTGGCCTAGGAGAGGAATGAGGAATGGCAAACTGTGGCTTTTGCATTCCTTATTTTCTGGGGTCCATCGTTCTCCTGGCTTTTGTTGTTTGTTACATAGACACAGGAAGTCAGTAACAGGCAAATCCCAGCCTTTTACAGGTGTGGGCAAAAGCAAGACTTTCTCCAACCCTGCCCTCTCCCAGGAAAAGTCCCACCTTAGAGTTCATCAGCTTGGAGATACACTGTAAGCTTAACCAAAGGCATTTTACACTTTAGAAAATCGCCTTTTAAATTGTTTAGGACACTTTTAAAAACATTTTACGGAAACAAATGGTTTTTGGATAAATAACATTCTGAAATTTTTCAAATCATTTTAGGTACACTGAATCACAGTTTTTAAAAACTTCTAACAATACTTTTCACTACGACTGAGATGACAATTTGGAATTTCTAATCATTAAGAAATCTTCAGCTGCTCTTTGCAAATTCAGCCTTTGCTGTAACATCATACTCCCCAGGAAATCCCACTGAAATGTCTTAAAAGGCAGGATTACATCTAGTTGTACTGGTATGTAACTGAGCTGACTAGTGGTAAGTGTGTTTAGTGATTTAAAACAATTCTTACCAGGTCTGGAATTTTCAGGGACACAAAATTCAAAAAGGTCTTGTGTAAAATATGGAGCATTATCATTATCATCCTCTATCCTGATTGTATGCACAAGCGGTACTTCTGGTGAATAACCATCTGGAGTGGTTGCAAAGCAAATGATCTGTAAGAAAAATTCAGTGCTTAAGCAACATTCAGTATTATTACACTTTTAGTTCTATGGAGGAGTCAATAAAATGAAATGAAATACAGTGTGCAAAGCCCATCCTTCTCAAGATCAGGCTCTTCAGGCATATGGAAGGGGATGTGACTGGTATTTTAGAGTGAAAGCAAAACAAAATTTTGAATGCCTTCCAATCTTTCACCCTTCCATTTCTCACACACTACAAGTATTTTAAACACTTTCTCCCTCACCTCTCCTCCAACTCTATCCCTTTTTCCAAGTTTCTTGAACACATTTTTTTTCAGGTGTTTACAAGGCAACCTCAGTTACCAAAATTTAGATGTACACATTGTTATTTAGAACAAAACAAGAACGAGAGCAAAACTACTTGCCCACTAACTACTTGCCAACTACTTGCCACTATAACATGATGTAATAAAATGCAGCAATAGGTACTGAAAATTACCTATTTAGAAGCTGTTTCTACTAATTGCCTTCTTACACTTCTCAGCCAGTAGAGAGAGCAGTGTACCTTGTTAACAGAACTGAACAGCTTGAGAGACTCAGAAAACCACAGTCGTCTAGAGTTTACCATTATTTTGTTTTTCTGCAGATCTTTTCAAGCTTCCCTGAAAAATTCTTCCTAGAAGTGATGCAAATCCAATAGCTCACTACATTTAGGCTGCAATTCGAGATTAAGCAGTGAAAAGCAAAACTACTCTCAAGATCTAGGTGATCAGCTATTTATTTATTTGCTACTGATTTTATCTCTTTGACACCAAGGATATTACTCAGAATAGACAGGTGATTCCAGATCTTGTTTGCTGCCATTTCCCCTGAAACCCAACTGTCAAATATATGCAAGACAGATTAAGGAAAAAAAATTAATTATATTTACACAACATAGGCCTGTACCTGAAAACTTGGATACTGTTCACGGTCTACTGCACGAGTAGCAAAGATATTTCCAGTTTCTCTTTCTATATAAAACAAACCCTTTGGATCTTGATCAATCCCTGGTCCAGTTGCAGAATAATAAATTGTATAGTTCTGAGCTGTGTCTGACTGGACCTATAAGAAGACATTTTTAAGCGCAAGGAAAAACAGCAACAGCATCTCAATAAATTTCTGCCTTTTCATGATCATATTTAGCACAAAAAAACCTCCTAAAACAAAAAACAAAACTTGATTTACAGTTCACAGAATAGGAGAACAGACTGCCATGTGACTGCCTTCCTTTATAATGTGTGTACATGACAAGGGGAGTTAATTCAAACTCATAAATATTTAGAACTATCGAATTAAACAAATGAAAGTATGTAAGAAAAAAAATTGAAATCCAGTCTCTCTAGAATACTTCACACACGAGGCATATTCAGATACAGGGGGCTTATTTCCGAACCTGTTCAAGAGACTTTCGTTTTAGTGCATTCACTGAGAATGTGGTTTGCACATAAAGAAAAAGTGAAGGAAGGAAAGGAGGAAGAAAGACCACACAGAGTACAGTCCGGAGATATGCCTATTAAGATAGCATCTGCATCTCATTACAAGCACCAAGGAGGCAACATTAGACTTATCTATTTATAAACACTCTTCTCACAAAATACTTTCTTTATTTACTGGATGCCAGAAGTTAGGAGGGTAAGATTAGTAGAAGAGTGATTGCTCTGCACAGACTCTGTTATTACACTTGTCTCTACACATCTGCTACCAGCCACTCTGTAATCTAGTGAAGGCTAGATGGATCTATGATAACTTTAGTTCTTGCATTTCTCTTTCACGCCTACTTGTTTTCTTCCAGTAAGTACTTTTCTGAACAATACAGGCCATACTCAGTCTTCAAGGCTGAAGGTACACACCTTGAGCTCCAGAAAGGATGTAGACAAGCAGACAAAATTTACCCCAGTCTGTGTTTACAAAACCTTTTTCTAGGCAATGTTTAGTGGAGGGTTGTTTGCTGCTGCTTTTCTTTTAATTACGCTGACTGATTTCCAGGCCAAAGAGTTCTCTTTGATAGTATGTCTCTCTCCTTTTTTCAACTTTTGCACAACTCCATTTCACTCCAGCAACTAAGATCACAAGTTATTTCAGGTACAAGATCACGAGATATACAATGAACAGGACAGAACAAGACAGGAATAATAGCAGGAATGTCATCAGTAGGAAATACAATGCAGCTCATTTTCTTCATCATAAAAGTCACAAACAAAACTAGCATGGGTCATAAAATTAAGGTTCATACAAAATGTACCTGTTGTATTTGCAGTGGGAAAGGTCCCAGTGAGTTCTCTATCATGACAGATGGAATAGGGCCCCACCTTCTTTTGGTTCTCTTGAGAACTGTATCTCTAACATGCCTGGTCTTCGGTGTCTGGGTCGAGAAGATAAAAAGACAGATGAGAATACATCCATATATTCTTAACTGCATATATTTTTGCTTAACTGCCATCCTGCATTTCCATCTTTTTCCCTCCGTTCCAGTCTTCCTACTGACAATTTGTTTTTCCAAGGTCTTCATTTCTGATTATATCTGTGATAATATTCCAAGCTTTTTCATTTCTCGTAATACTTTGCATGAATAAGATCTACTTTAATTCCTCAAACACGGCTATTAAGATTCTTGACATTCCTGATTATGCTACTTGTTAGCATCTCCCATTCGAGAAAGGAAATCTGCTGACTAAAGCAACACAGTAATCAACAATTGCTAAATAAAAATACACTCTCCACCAGTATTTTGCCTGATTATTTGAATTCTAAAATTCAACTACAGATACTCGGCATGAAGCTGTACTCTGTGAAAAAGTTTTTCAAATAAGTAAGGTATTTTGAAATAAAACTTAACCTTTTTTTCTTCTTCCACCAAGCTAACATGTATTTTCTTTTGAACTTGTTCTTGAATGTCCTTAAGTAATATGGTAAAAGTCTTTTTCTCAGCAGACAAAGAAAGAGCCGATGTTGTATAGACAGAACCATCCTCTAGAACTTTGAAGTTTCCATCACTGGAACTGACAAACTCTGCAGACTGAAGGCATTCTTTCAAATCAACTGTAAGAAAAAATATTCAGACAATAACTCAAACAGCAAAAAAAAATCCCTCATAAAACAAAACAAAAAAAAAAATGCCCCAAGTAAAAATTTAAATTTACTGACACATAGAGTCTTCAAAAGCTTGTCGTTCAGTATTTAAGCATCACAAATACAGATTTTTAAACTCATTTACACACTCAGATTTGACCAAGTTTTCAATAATTTCCACTCTTGTGTTCATTAGTGTTTCCTAAAGGACATGGATGCTTTGTGGATATCACTCAACAAAACACTATTACACTGGTAAAATTATTGAAGCATCAGAGATGAAATTCCATACATTTAAATGCAAAAAACATTGCAGACATGCCCATTATTGGACCAGTAGCTATTACATTTGCCTTATGCTCCATGCCCTACAATATCAGTGAATACGATTAATTAATGCAAATGCCCAGTGGAGAGGTTACATCTTGGAAGTTTTGCCCTCAGGAGGAAAGCACTGACTGGTACTGTGTGATTTAATAGTCTTGGAAGGACAAAGGCCTTTAAATTATGAGGCAGACAGATGGGAGAGATAAAGACCAACTCTAGAACAAACAATTAGCAATTTTTTAATATGTATGTGATAGAATCCCATACAGGTAATTTCAGCATACTTCCCAGGTATTTTTCATTGTATTTGCTATCGCTTGTGGCTGAAATAGATTTTTTGCACTTTAGTAAACTCAGTTCACCAGCAAGTAGTTTAGCACTACAGCTGGAGAAAAAGCAAAATCAGGATGACCACAGCCCTAAGCAAGAATAATCTGGCACCCTGAAAAGGATGAAAGTCAAGAGACTCAAACTCCAGACAAATGATCATTGCAGAGTACAAGAGGTGTGTTATGTTCTCAAAATGAAAACTTTTCAATACTCTTCCAGTGGTATCATAGTGGGTGGGACACTGCTGTATGAAAGCTGATTGCAAAATTCATGAAGATTCAGAATTTCATCCTGTATATGTAGATGACATTTTTAATAAATTAAATTTCATTTCGCTTTCAAACTGCAACAAGTGGGAAGCATAATTTTAAATAATAGTGATTTCTTCTTCCTCTTAAGTCTGTGCTTTAAATGCACAAAGATTTCCTAGACTTTCTATGGTACTGCAGCAGTGACTCCTATCCTTTTTCATCTGTACAGTGCAAATGGAGTATTGAAGAGAGTATCACAGCCTCACTTAAATGTGCCTCATACTGCTGCCTATTACAGCACTGCATTCCCAAAAATACTAGATTGGAGATTTTGTTTCTGATGGTTATATGAGCCAACACTATGCTCAGTTAGCTATAGCTTTGTGGGACTTTTTTCTTTAAAACCTCTGGTATAAGATATAAAAAACCCTTACAATAACAGGGAAAATCCTGACTAACTTCACTGCCAAGGTATGGTCCTTGTATCAATGCAAAATATTGCTCCATAAATGCTTAAGTAATGTTATTTGAGCTATAATGATTTTATTAAAAGTTTTAGGGGGAAAAAAAGTTTAAGTTACATGTTATACGATTTCTTTCAAAGCACTGCAACAACATGAAGTTGTATTTTTATAAATTAAGTTTATTTACATTCAGAAATGTTAAAGGCAATGAGAACCCACACAGCTGTAGCAGCCTTCATTTTAAAATCTAAAAGATCAAGGAATTTTCATTATAAAGCTAGATTTTCTGAGGAATTGTGATGAACTACCAATTCACTTTATTTGTTCCTTCTACAGAAATGTGGATTAGGACTGCAGACTTGGAGCATATTCCTCTGTTGTCGTAGGACTCACAAAAGGGCACCTCTGAATCCTCAAACTCAGTCTCAGGCAGCACAGAATCCTTCAGCACCTCCTATGCCACACCTTTCAATGCTGCCTTTGAAAGACTGGTCTGAAAAAAAATAGGAGTGGGGTGTTTTCTGGTCTCCCCTATTCCTCCCAGTCACCTGCAAGCTGCCCTAAGCTGAGACAGACTGCCCAGTCAGTTGGGACCACTCTCCCAACAGAACGTGCACGCAGGACACCTCTGCAACACAGCCCCTTATATGCCCTGAATGTCCCAGCACTGCTGAGCAGTCACATCAGTGTTTCATAGAGCGGCAGCCTCTTGGTGCCTGGTTAAGTGCGTTTTGTCTTCTTTTTTTATCTTCTCCATTGTCCAAATGACTTAGTTTCTTCTTCATATGACCGTGGGTTATGGGTGCAGCTTGGAATATCAAGCATTTATTTAAATAGTAAGCCTTAGACTCCAAATTCTGAAAATATTAAATTCTGCCATTTTAGTTTTCAATACTGTAACCTGGCAATAGCTCTTTATGCAAAAGTCAAATGGACGCATGGAGCCGGTGTTCAAATCCGTAACAAACACTGGGCGTATCCTTCATAAAAAGGCTGATCCAGCTGTTTAGCTGGCTGTCCAGTCATCCATTCATTCTATTAAAAAAAAAGTCTCCTCCACTGTTAACAGCATCTCCAGCAAACGTGCAACGTTGTGTTGTTAAGCTGGGAATCTCATAGTTTCTCACCTCTGCCAACTAACGTGTCAGCCTCTAGTTCAGAAGGAACATGTAAAATTACTTTCTTGCAAGCTTCACAGCACAAACTCAGCACCTAGAAAACAAATGAAGAAATCAGGAAAAAAACCCACATAATTACAGGGTATTTTGAACTAGACACTGATGCTGACTTTGGTTTGTTTGTTTGTTACGACAAGCGAGTGAAACAGCACAGAAAGCACTCCTCCCTGAAAATTCAGGTACTGTGCAGACAGCATATGAAGTTTTAAACTGGAAACAAGATCTGACTACTGCTCCTGGATTTGTCCATGGCTCGTGTTTTGTTTTCTTCTAAAATCACTGCACCACTGACATTAACAGCAAGAGTTCTCTTTGAGTAGAAGATTTTGCCTACACTATTACTTCAGTAGAGAAAAGATAAAATACAGCTTCGCTGTGCACTCCCTCCAACAGCATTCCTGGCCAATTTAGATCCAAGGTCTCTAAGTATTAAGGTTTAATCCGTCAACACTCAGTTTGGTAGAATTGTGGTGATGCTGAACATTAAAGGGACAAGTGTCTCATTAAAACCACATGACGACACTTGCACTTCTATATCACTTTGCATCTTCAAAGTGCATTCTCAACAAACTAATTAAATCTAGCTTCAGCAATTAGATATGACATAAATAAAACGTCGTGTATCACAGCAGTCCACTCCCATATAACCAGTTACAAAATAGGGTCCTCCTAAAAATTGAAATGAGTAATAGATAACCAGACCTTTTTCTAAAAAGAATCACATACAAAGATTTTCCTCAGCACAGAGAAAGTGAATCCTGATCTCAGATTACATGTGTGTTTTTGCCTAGTTTCTATCTCTATGTTTAAATTTGTAATCCAAAAATCACACAGACAATTAAACAAAGACGTAGAAAAATGTAAATAAATCTATCCACCCTTTTATGTGCATTTACTCTTTCAGGATGAAAGTCTAGCAAAAAAAGGAAAAGCATTTTTATTTTGCACATACCTTTAGGATTAAAGGTATAAAGAAGTAAATAGCTAATGGAAATCCTGAAAATTACTTGTGATGCTTATTAAGAAAATATTTAAATAAAAATACTTTAAACTCTTAAAAGACATTAGGACCCTTCAGAAAAAAAAATGCTGTGTCTGTACCATAAAAGCTCTTCATATAGTTCCTTACATATATACACAGATATAAAAATATACATATATACAAATAATTTAAACATTCCTGCTTATGAATAAGTACACTTTCTTTATTAACAGACTCTTAATAAAACACTCTCTCCTGAAAGACCTTGCACTAATTTTTAAGTTATTGAAATCGCAACATCTTTTTACACTGTTCTGAAATATTTTAAGAATTAATGACATCTAATTTTTAAATAGTAATGCCAAGCTCAGTCTGCTGTCAGCACAAAGAACTACTGAGGAGTTAAACAAAAGTAAGTGGTAGTTATTCATGGACATCAAGACATAAGGAAACATCAGGTAAAAATAAGCTGTGATATCCTTTCACTTTACAAAAAGAAGACAGGATTTTTTTCTTTGGGTGTTATTTGGTTTTTTTGTGCTTGACAGAAGATTTTTTTGTTTGTTTTTTTTTTATTAGCTGTATGAGTAAAGTTGTCTGCATTTCTTTGGGTTTTACTTTAATATCCCTGCAAAGGCAGGTACACAGTGTCTGAAATAGTACCATTTTCATTAAAATGTGCATACATAATTAATATTAAAATAATAAATTCAGTTCTTCAACACTACCAAGTATTTTTCTTTCAAAGGCTCAAATGATCATCTGCCCTCTTTCTGTGAACGCAATAACAGGGAGGGAAGGGGGTAGGAAACAAAGGACAAATCACTTTTACCCATCTACTATAAATTTAAAAAATGAAATGTGAGAGAGAACTCCCCTGCCCTCCCCGGCAAAGGCCCTTCTGGAGCTGATGACTACGTACAAATACAATAAACTGAAAATAAAGGAAATCGCTGAAAAATGTTCCGTGCACAACTAACTCTTTCAGAGCAGTTCAACACGCTGTGGCACAATCCTTCCCACGGAAAAGGGACAACCAGGTGAGAGGCAGAGGGGAGAGATTTAAATAAAATGAACTGCGGTTTCTTTTTTCTATGAATAACCAGCAGCAGCATCAGCGACCCAAGCGTGTGCCCGTCGCGTAACCTCACGACAGGCTCCAAAAGCCACCCGACCCGCCGTCCCAACGCGAGCTGCGCATCCCACTGGATTCCTCCCCGCTCCGAAGCCCCTCGAGGTGCGTCCCGCGGCCGCGCAGGCTCCGCGCTGCTCTGCGCCCCTCGCAAGGGCCCCGCCGAGGAGAAACCCGACTTGGAGTCAAGAGCCAGAGAGAGATCACCCGCTGGGAAGTCTCTCCGGTGCGCTGCGCACCCGCGGTGAAGCAGGACCGGCGCGGAGGAAAGGTGCGGCCAGGTGCGTGAGCGGCCGGCCCGCTCCGCTGCGCTCCCCCCGGCGCCCACCCACTCATCTCACTGATCCCACTCCCTCGCTCCCTCACTCACCAGGAGACCGAGGAGGAGGCGGGGGGCTGCGGGGGCCATGGTGCGCGGGGCT